>JAUMHM010000005.1:5936089-5946679 GCA_032362435.1 Melikaiella ostensackeni
TGGTAATAAAATCAATGTTGGTTCGACGAGTCGATGTGCGAGAGGGTTCTCGTCGCCAATCGCCAGAGGCACAGAGGCGATGGAGGGATTATTCGCTTCCCTATCGGTAGGCATTACTCAATTGATATCTACATCGGTGGTCACACTAGGCACAATCGCCTGTGGTGAAAGGGTTCAATTTGGGGCATCCAAGGATTTACCTATAATCTATACTGACATTCCTCAAGCCCTCTATTAAATTCTACCCCACATCCACCAAATTCTCCCAAAATTGAATTAAATTCGCTTGTTTTAAATTAGGAGAGTATAAATTAAAAGGAGAATTTAGTGTAATCAAATAGTGTATCAAGTTCGTGTATCGCATGATAGATAAGGGAAGGAGAAATTTTAGCAGGGTACAAACTTGGCCTTTATCGACTATCTAGATGGTGATGGTATTTGCGTGACAAGAGCCATTGAACTCGCTTTCGTTTTCATTTGACTAACGATGTTTTCGTGAAGGATACCAAGAAGTTCCCCTGCACGCCCATCTAATTTTATCGTGTCACATTTTAGGAATATAAATGTGTATCGATTCTGAATAATGCGTCACTTTGTTGTGTAAAAATAAAAGCAGAGTGGCGATTCATGGGACGACTTCAAATTCCAGGTCATTTTCAGGTTTTTCCAAGTCAAGTTAATACTCGTATAACTTATTGATGGTTTCGATAATATTTTAGTTTCTAACCCCATAGATTCTAGCACACCAACTTTTTCCCCAGCCACTCATGTTCATAAGTTCAAACTAAAGGAGGAGATGTCAAGTCCACTGTTAGAGAAAACTTTAACCACATTAGTTGAAGTTTCAATCGTAAGGTAAACCACTTTTCCACGTCAACTGATCCATAGAATCCGTTTTACAGACGAGTTTTTTTTTTGAAGAGGTTAAAAGGATTTATAAAAAGCGAATCTCCAAACTCGGATAACGAGACAGTAACACAAAAGCGCACAATTTCACGGTATGGGAAACGAAATGACATTAATTCGTTGATCCACTGGTGCGCATCGTAACAAGGGGCAAGTTTGGTCAAACGTTTGGGTATTATAATTACAAATTATAAACGGTCGACGAATCACAATTTAGTTGAGGTACAAAACATATATTCTGATGAAAGGATGAAAGGAGGTGTTTCCTCATCCCAGGAGAATATCGCGGAAAACGTAAAATTAATCAAGCGAAGGAAACCACATGAGCACCTCGAGCGGAAACTAAATCTGACTCGTCGAAATTTCTCATTTGTGATCGGGGTGACATGAGCGTTGAGATTAAGATATCCCGAGAAAATCTGTTCGCGTACTTGTGTGAACGAGGGACGAGGAAGACCGTGTCGTTGACAGTTGGTAAATGATCTAGTTTAGAGAGTGAGACGGTGAGAGAAAGCAGGAGAATGATCACGATGAGTGGAAAAGGGACCAAGAGAAACGGGAATCTAGTAGAAAGGGAAATGAGAAGACTGTGAGAAGAGAAGAGATGTGGAGAGAAAGGGTGAAAGGGTCTGTTAACTATTCATCTTCTTGGCAATCCAACAAACTTTCCAAGCGCTTACCCTTAGAATACTAAAACCGTCACCGGTCAAATCATCCTGTCATAAACGATAAACTCAACGCTCAGGGACTTCATCGATATAATGTACTTGCACAAAGGGATCAGTGATCCCAATCAACGAAATGAGTAATTCAGATTCATAACTGAATCACAGAAAATTGATTCAATTAGCTAACAGACTTAGCCTTAATTAGACCACTGAAGTGATCTACTTATGAGGAAAAGATCGATCACTAGGAATTGACTCAATTAAGGAATTGGAATTTCTTCCAATTTAGCTCAGGTATCCAAATTTTTTCAACTTCTCTGGAAGTAAAAGTGAAGGAAAGAAAGCAATTTTGATGCAAATTATGTTAGAGTTTCGACAAATATTTTCGAATGAACAATTCATGGCATGTTTCTAAAAGACTGCATATGTCAACATCAGGAGAGACGTGAAAGTTTGGGGCAGCGTTTGATGTCAAGTTTTCAGGAACCTTATCCCGCTAACGGACAAACGGACGGACAGCGTGTCATCTGCACGCGATTAAGCGGATTGGCACTAAATGCTCGGGGATGTGGAATGAGCAACAAGTCACCTAGTAAAGATAATTGAAATAGGGTAGTTTAACGGGTTCAGAGCCACGGGGAGGAAATCACTCCGAAGCTAGGGTCAATTGAAAAATTTCAAACAAGAAGTACTATTTGAATACAGTGTTGGCACGAAACTTTACTGCCATCCCAAATTCAAAAGTAGTATCAGCATTTTGGATGAGTCATCTCTCACATTGAGAAAATTTAGAAAAAAATCATAAGCACCTTCCTTATCGTTTGTGTTTATGAACGTGTATTTCATACATAATATTTATTTATTGATTTGAGAAGACACATTCCCAACAGTCGAAATCACCAACTCTAGGGCTACAGAGTGTACATATAAACATATATATGTTACAGTCAATGTAATCAAAGTAAAATTCTGAAATTTCCAACAAACCAGCCATTGAAGACAATGCCTAAAGACTAGCGATCAATGCCACTTTGCTTCAATTCTTCTGAGTTGCTACAATTCACTTTATAAGGCATGGACGTACAATACTGGTCATTAAATGAATTTTTGACACCAAAACAGGATACCTTTATGTACCTGACTGCCGCCTAACTTTAAAGAATTGAAGCAAAGTTACATTGACCGCTGGTGTTCGAGCATTGTCGACAATGACCGGTCAATGCTGAAAATTAAGGACTTTTAAGTTTCTGGGATAGACAAGGGAGAACGATAGTTAAGAGCTGAAGAAATATAAAAAAGTTCAATCTGACGACTGACACACTGCGGAGCATTGTGTGGGAGCATTTTTACAATTAATTAAACCACATGCAATTGTTAACAAACATAAAATAGTTGAGAAAAGGCGTTTGTCTTCCAGGGGCCAAACACCGAATCTAGATCGTAACAATAGCCTCATGCCCTAAGAGGAAAAATGCCATCTTTTTTTTAAGCTAACAGTTTCAGCTTTTGACGGCATCAGAGTACTTTTTGGTGTAAGGAGCCCAAATGACAGACATATTCCAGCTTAGACATAACTAGGGATTCAAAACAATGTTTGAAAGGACCTGTGGTTTCAAAATTCTTACATGATCTTATCAGAAATCCTAAAGTCCTACTAGCACCGCCTGAGGATTTGTGTAGTGACCATTACGCCGAGTGTATCAAAAGATACAGTGTAACGACACTACCTCCTCAATCCTCAATCACAAAAACTCTCTCGAGGTCAACAACATCAATCGTGTACTGATATTCACAAATAGATCTCTTCTTAGTAAGTGTCATGGTCTTAAACTTGTTTACGTTTGAGGTAAAACTGTTCTCACGAAATCACAGATTAAAATTGTTTATGTTTTCTTACAGCACGTCACAAGATTGTGTACCTGACATAGATATGCAAAGCTTGACATCAACATACAAGAGATGGTAACAAATTAAGTTGGGCAAAAGATGATTCGTATAAACTATGAAAAGAAGAGGACCTGAACTGAATCCTTGAGGAACTCCAGAAGAGGGAGCAAACAAATGAGAGAAGGGACCACCAAATACAATATATTTGATATATTAACCAAATAGTATCAAAGAAGATGTAAGAGTTTATGCGGCTAATCAAGTTTGGCTAATTTCTCTATAAAAATATGGTGATCAACCTTGTCAACAGCCTTTAAGAGATCCGTGTAGATAACGTTCACCTAGCTGTATTCGTTTAGATTGTTTAGAAGATCATGAATATGTTGTGTAAATGCTAGTAAATTTGTAGCACATAGGCAGTAAGGGAATTTGTAGCCTCTCAGGGTGACTGGAGTTCACTCATTGTCACGAGAAATAGAAGATAAGGATACCTCTCACGCAAAGTTATAATTCATATTTCATGTAGAGTAGTCTATTCTAAACTATTCTACCCTAAAAATGTATACCTTCGTACAGCGCGAAGAGGGACACGTTTTCGGGAGTTGGTGTGGGAGTTTAATTAAATATCTGCGACGAGTGGAAGGGGTTGGCGCGTTGTCAGTGCCAAGTAACGTCAGAGACGCACCCTGAGTTTGAAAAGTTCGAACGAACGAGGCGTATGCAACCATGGGGACCCCTAAGAGCCACCGGAAGAGGATGGAGAGAAAATGTCTAGACGTATCATTGTCACGCTTTCCCTATTACTGTTCGAACCATGCTACCCTTTTCCGCACTTGACAATTTCGACCACTCTCTAAATTCTAAAACGGAACTTTTCAGATTCGAAATTCCACCAATAAAACATTAATTAGAAGTAGATAACCAAAGATTCCTAGCTTACCGACTTCGAAATCATTCAGCCATTCTACAGCTTATTGGTTCATGTCCGTGCTAAGTTTCTAGAATTTTCTGGAAGGGTCCTGATTACATCATAAAATTATATATTGCATTTAAAAGTATTAAAAAAGTAGCCTTTTTAAATCAGTCAAAAATTTGTTTTCTAAATAATAAAGTGGTGCAAAAATACTTTAAACTAAGAAAAGAACGTATTTAAAACTGACATTTCTTCTATACTTTTCTCTACGTAAATAATAACTGAGCCGAAGACTGCATCTAACAAGGAGATGATCAGAGTTGGGATTTTTTCTTAGACCTCATAAATTCCCTACAGAGATTCTATTGGATGAGTATTAATTCGCCAAAACATTATTTGTCAATGGCGACGCGTTTTCAAAAAAATCGACCTTTTTCAAAAAATTTGTTTACGGATTGAAATATTTACTTATTAAATTCTCGTGTAAAATTATGTAAAGAAATAATTTTTCCAGCAGCACAGACGAATTTTCATCAAAATACAAAGAGATGAATTTTCAACTAAAATGAATCTTTGAACAAAAAGATAATAATTTTTAACAAAAAAAAAAATTCAACAAAGTGTTAAATTTTCAACCAGAGATGAATTTTCAACTAAGACGATGAATCTTCAAAACAAAAAAATTAATTTTTTAACCAAGAAGAAAAACGAATTATCAAAAAAGTATTCAATTTTCAACCAAAAAAATGAATTTTTAACAAAGCAACTTCAATTTCAACCAAGTAGTTGAATTTTCGACCAAAGAGATTTTAATATAAAATCAAAAATACTTCAACCAAAAAAGGCGAATTTTCAACCAAAAAGGATTACTTTTTTACAAAATTGTTGAATTTTCAACAAAATAATTAAATTCTCAATCAAATAAGAAAATTTTCAAGTTTCAAACAAAATAGATGAATTTTTAAAGCCAAAAAGACAAAATTCTCGTAAAATGATGAATCTTTAGTCAAAAAAATGAATTATTAGCTGTTGAAAATTCAAGAAAAAAGTACGTTGACCCGAGTTCGAAAAAATCGAATTTTTTCAAAAATTTTATTTTATGGATTGAGAGCAGTTTCGTTAGACATACTTTTCTCCCATTTCTTTTTTTTTATAATTAAAAAACTGAAATTTGTACAATCAATTTTTTATAACACTAAGAGTTTGAAATATTACTCTAAAACCTTTAAAATACTTCCAAATGATTGAAATCTAAAAAAATCAAAATATTACCCTAAGACCTTTAAAATTCTTTGAAATCCCTTCAAGTGATTGAAATCTATTAGAAATTTCTTGTTTTCTTTACGACATAATTTTTATCCTAATCTTGATTCAATAAAAATTCAACTATTGAAAATTTAAGTGCTGGAAATTCAAATTTAATTTTTTTTCAATTTTCAACAGTTAAATTTTGTATTAAAAACAATCGTTAAAAATTGTATATTTATATAATTTTACATAAGAATTTAATAAAGAGACATTTCAATTCATAAATTTTGTTGCTGAAAAAAGCCAATTTTTGTATAACGAGTAGCCATTGAGAGTAGTTTCGTTAGACATACTTTTCTTTCATTTTTTTTATTTCTCATTATTAAAAAAACTGAAATTTGTACAATTAATTTTTTATAACACTAAGAGTTTGAAATATTACCCTAAAACCTTTAGAATACTTCCAAATGATTGAAATCTATTAAAATCAAAATATTACCCTAAGATCTTTAAAATTCTTTGAAATGCTTTCAAGTGATTGAAATCTATTAGAAATTTTTTTGTTTTCTTTACGACATAATTTTTATCCTACTCTTGATTCAATAAAAATTCAACTATTGAAAATTTAAGTGCTGGAAATTCAAATTTAATTTTTTTTTCACTTTTCAACAGTTAAATTTTGTATTAAAAACAAGCGTTAAAAATTGTATATTTATATAATTTTACATAAGAATTTAATAAAGAGACATTTCAATTCATACATTTTTTTTTTTGTTGAAAAAAGCCAATTTTTGGATAACGAGTAGCCATTGAGAGTAGTTTCGTTAGACATACTTTTCTTCCATTTTTTTATTTCTTATTATTAAAAAACTGAAATTTGTACAATCAATTTTTTATAAAACTAAGAGTTTGAAATATTACCCTAAAACCTTTAAAATGCTTCCAAATGATTGATATCTATTAAAATCAAAATATTACCCTAAGATCTTTAAAATCCTTTGAAATCCCTTCAAGTGATCGAAATCTATTACAAATTTCTTGTTTTTTCTTACTACATAATTTTTATCTCAATCTTGATTAAATAAAAATTCAACTATTGAAAATTTAACTGTTGAAAATTCAATTTTAATTATTTTTTTCAATTTTGAACAATTAAAATTTGTATTAAAAACAAGTGTTAAAAATTGTATATTTATATGATTTTACATAAGAATTTAATAAATAGACATTTCAATTCATAACAATTTTTTTGAAAAAAGCCAACTTTTTGGATAACGAGTAGCCATTGAGAGTAGTTTCGTTAGGCATACTTTTCTCCCATTTCTTTTTTTTTATATAATTAAAAAACTGAAATTTGTACAATCAATTTTTTATAACACTAAGAGTTTGAAATATTACCCTAAAACCTTTAAAATCCTTCCAAATGATTGTAATCTAATAAAATCAAAATATTACCCTAAGATCTTTAAAATTCTTTGAAATCGCTTCAAGTGATTGAAATCTATTAGAAATTTCTTGTTTTCTTTACGACATGATTTTTATCCTAATCTTGATTCAATAAAAATTTAACTATTGAAAATTTAAGTGCTGGAAATTCAAATTTAATTTTTTTTCAATTTTCAACAGTTAAATTTTGTATTAAAAGCAAGCGTTAAAAATTGTATACTTATATAATTTTACATAAGAATTTAATAAAGAGACATTTCAATTCATGAAATTTTTTTTTGAAAAAAGCCAATTTTTGGATAACGAGTAGCCATTGAGAGTAGTTTCGTTAGACAGACTTTTCTTCCATTTTTTATTTTTTATTATTAAAAAACTGAAATTTGTACAAACAATTTTTTATATCACTTTACTAAAAAAGTAGCAAAAAAGTAGCCTTGCCTAAAAAAGTATCAAAAATGTAAAAAATGATAGAATTTCGAAGCCTGCATTTCGCGTAAACATTTTTAAGGTTATATTTTGATTTTTCCTTGCATTTTCTGCTGCGTAATACAGTTTATATGCCAAGGAGAAGGATGATTTATTGCTTTCTGTCTGAATAATGATGACTATAAATCAAGTGCAAGAACAAGTCATAATATAACCTTGAAAATGCTTACGCGAAATATGAAATTGAAATGATAAACAACCTTGATGTTGTTTACGCGAAATTGGTCTCACACAATTGTGCAATATATCATTTTGTCATCATTGGGACCCTTCGAGAACATTCTAGAAACTTAGCACGGACATGAACTACTTAGCTGTAGAATGGTCTCGAAGTCGGTAAGGTAGGGATATTGATATAGAAATGCCTATCTACTATCAGAGACTGAATAATCGATTAAAATAGATTTAGAGAACATTTATTTACTGCTGAAAACGGACTATTATTAGTTCGCCGTCCCAGGATATTAAGTACCATCTGATAACCAAAACGGAACCTAATGAAATTCCGCATCCTAACCAAATGCGATAATGCCAATGCAAAGCGAAGATGGAGGGATACAAAGCCGATAATACTGGAATCTGTCGTTTATTTAGACCCTTTCGTAGGTTAAATCGTGCAAACATCTCGGGTCTCTGCGAATTAAAAGCCCATGAATAGAGGATGCAAATTCAACGGGTCTTTACTTAGGATCGATGTTACTGTGCCATTTACATATTTGAAACAGAGTTTAGGCGTAACTGGTTGAATCCTTCTTATCTTTAGGTCCAACCTTCACAACACGCTGTATGAAACTTAGGCCAATCGGCAAATTCCGTGACAAAAAACATTCTCGCTTGTTTTTAAAGGAACAGGATTGAGATAAGTCAAATCGATTCGACTTGCCTTGCATTACCATACAATACTGAAAGGCAGGGTTTTCACGTAAGCTGTGGCTTCTAAAGGAGTTCATGTAAAGGGTTTATCAGATCCAAAGTCAGTGAACCAGTAGGTGGAAGCCGTAAAAGAAAATCACTTTTTATTCAGAGTTCATGTTCTCTCCCGAGAAGAGCTTAGAGCTTGTCTAGTATTTAGCTGCCCTCATTTTCTTCACAATTTTATCGTTTAACTCCTGGGTATATAGAGCAGGGTGACATTATTGGAAAGCTTGTTCGCCCTTAATCGAATCGCTGGTGTGATAACTCGCTAATAACCAAAATTCTCAATCGAAAAGGTCGTTATGAAGCTCAGCTTGCCACCCAAATTTAAATTCCATCTGTGAATTCAACGCCTCTACTAATCTTTCCGGTACTATTCATCGCATCAGCATAGATAGGATTTCCGTACATTCCACATTCTATTATCTCCGTCTTCGAGGAAAGTTTCTACTACTCGAGTAAGTTTGTAAATATCTTGAATAAGAAGTTGATATAAGATTCTTTAATTCAGGGTTGCTATACAAGTGCGGTTTCAAAATTCTATTACTTTTGTAAGTCTTCCAGGTCTTGTAGCAACCCTGTTGATGTTCACGAAAGCCTTGTAAACTTAGTACCACGATTTCTGATATCATATACAAATATATTATATAGAAGTACTCTCACCTGTATAGGGTCGACAGTAGTTCCGATTTACTTTACTGTAAATTGAGGGCAACGGTGATTCAACGCCCGGATCGACATACGCTTTACTTTTGCTATCTCTGGGGTCACTGTACTGCTCTACAACCTCCACATCCGGCTGAAAATAAATAATATAATATTTAATAATTCAATTCGATACAAAATGACTAAAACTTAAATCTAAACCTATTAATCCTCATTTATTGAAGTTGATAAGTCAACATTTTAACCAAATTCTCTATAATAAAAGTAGATAATTACTAATCCTTTATCAGAGCCCTGAATGGAAATTATTAGCTGGAGGACTTAGAGCTTGAACAATGGTTCGATTTTGCGTGTATATTGCACGTCCACTTCAACCCCTTCGGGAATGCTACGGGGAACGGTTATTTTCCAGAGCTTTATTCCCTTACGCATTTGGAGGAATTTCGAGGATGGGTAATTTTCCTTCTAATCTGAGCCAATTGTCCTAATGGCCTGACAAGAAACAGATAAATATTTGTACAACTTTCTTTAAAAGCTCCAAATGGAAGAAAATATAAGAAATTTTAATTCAAGAAAAATAATGAATCAGAAATAACTCAAATATGAGAATTGAGAGTCGTGACTTCTCGAAATATAATAAGACTCTTGGAAGAATCGTCAAAAGGCTCGTGGATAATAATGGGTAAGCATCATAACAATAATAATGTCCCGAGGGGTTGAAAGAATCAGAATTAGAGTTTGATTCGCCGAATATAACGAATAATCAATAGCCTCCGTGGAGTTACAGTTTTCAGGGTGTATCGCTGATAGGAGAAAGTA
The DNA here is from genome assembly GCA_032362435.1 of Melikaiella ostensackeni. Lineage (NCBI taxonomy): Eukaryota > Metazoa > Arthropoda > Insecta > Hymenoptera > Cynipidae > Melikaiella > Melikaiella ostensackeni. The sequence goes on from JAUMHM010000005.1 coordinate 5,946,044, forward strand.
TTATGGCCATAAGGCTCGAGTCGAAGGAGAAGACGAAGGTAAGGAAGACAAGTAGCCTTAAATTGAAAGAGCCTGAAATTGGAATTCTCCTACCAAAGTTGAACGCTTTGCCCGGGGGGTTGCCTTCGAGACGCCAATGGCTTCCCTCTTGATTCGCGTAGGAGCCCATAAATTCGAGATGTTTATACGGAAATTGTCAACTCCTGTCAGCCTACTAGTTCGAGTGTCTCGAATTTCATTATCAAACCACGAATTCCTAAAAGCAAATATTCAGGTACTTTTATAATGAAAGTTTCAATTCAGAGATATTTCCTGATGACACTGGAAGTTGCTAGGTATCTGGAAGATACCTACGAAATAATTATCTACGTAGGGTAACGACATCAATAGTAAGCTGCATGAGGTTAGGACGGTTAGGACTACACATAGCGCCCAATATAGACCGATTATACAGGGGTTTGTCAAAGCGGCTTTAGGGTAGCTTCGGGTATCGTCGGCTCGATTTCCTAACGCCGATTGAGTTTTAGCATTAGGAACGGGTATGGAGTGGGGGTCTAAGCCATAGAGATAATATAGATAGAGGCGACAAGCCACCTCGGATTTCGTCCGGTATTTAGAGAGAGAAGAGAGATATCG
>JAUMHM010000005.1:5962209-5974220 GCA_032362435.1 Melikaiella ostensackeni
TGCAAAGCGTACTTACCCCCTGGCACGATTTGTCGAGTGGCAAAATTTCTCCGATTTGTACGATCTAATACCTCTTGCGTTTCTGTTATTTGTAGTTTTGCGATTTTATTGTATTGATTCGATGTTAGGGTAACGACATCAGTAGTGGGCCGCCCTTCAATAGTGAGCCACAGGCTCTCATTTTTGCATGGAAATAGTAAATGCAAAAAGAAATATTGATGTTACCTATTGCCTGAATTTCCTTGATATATAAGGCCAAGTTCATCAGAAAACCATGGCGAATAATGGCTCTGTATAATCCATTATTTCCATGCGTATGCATATCAATGTCTGAAGGTACGTTTTTTCACAATGTGAGAATGTAAGTTCTATATTGTGTTACCAAATATCCGAGAAAACACTCGAAAAACCGAGTTTTATTAGTGGCCAATCTATTGAATCCGATTTCTAATGATTAATTAATGCTGGGCCAGTCTGGCTCACTATTAGAGTTGTCATATTTAATTTCTCATCATAGATATTGAGCGCTATACTGCCATCCTGATGGAAAAAATTTGCTATCTACATTCTGCCGTACGGAATATTGTCAATTTGAGGATTGCAGGAAAACAGCTCCCACGGCAAACTGTAGATAGCAAGTTTCTTCACTAGGACACAGCAGTATATGTAGTCTAATCTTAGGTAACTCACTATTGATGTCGTTACCCTATGTGACGTCTATTTCGTTGAGATTTTAACTGAAACCCTTTCTAGTTTTCAAATTGTTATAATTGCAGGATGAAGGAAAGGATATGTAAGGAATATCCACACAAAAGTTCTTCTTATGTTCTGACTCTCAGCTAAACGAGCTTCATTCGAATGGAGTAAAATTCCTCTTGAGAAAAAAAGCCGCGACGCACTTAAGTCTGCGAGAAACTCAAGCTAAAAATGCAAATGGCGCTTGGTGGCGACTCGAGCTTGCGACAATAGCATTGTCCGGCTGAGCGGAAACGCGTTCATTGAAAACGAGGTTGGAAACCGGGGAAAACTTTAATAGTTTCACAGACTGAGCTGGGATGATAAGAAATTGGAAAATTCTTAGGACCGCCGCGTCCGTCTGCCTATCACTCAGAAGTGCGTCTCATGCTCAATCTGCTCATCTTGCTTCTTTTCATTCCTTGAAGAAACTCATTTTTTTGGCATAATCTCCAAGATCTGAACTTTCATCAACTTTTTCATCAACTGTCGTAAATAATTAAGGGGACCTATAATTATATATTCCTGCCTTACCGACATTGAGACCATTTCACAGCTCAAGTGATTTGTGTCCATGCTAAGTTTCTAGAAAGTTCTGAACTGCAGAAGAATGTTTTTAACCTCTGAGTTATTTGCGCATTAAAAAATTGTTTTCTAATTAAATTAGTCGTCATTATTGAAACAGAAAGCAACAAATCATCCTTGTTCTTCTATAAACTATATTTCGCATTTAATGGAAGGAGAAATCAAAACAGGAACTTAGCAATTTTACCCGAAATGCTTAAATGGAATGATAAATAACCTTGAAACTGTTTACGCAAAATTCGTTCTACATAATTGCGCAGTATAATTTGATGACGTCATCAAGAAAATTCGATAAAATTACCAAGTAGGCGAACTACTTGAGCTATGGAACGGTCTCGATGTCGGTAAGGTAGGTATTTATAATTATAAACCCACTTACTCATCTACTAAGTATGTCAAGGGTAATTTCTAGCAGCTACGTCAAGTTAGAAGAACCAAGTCCTAAATTTGGCATTATCGCACTAAATGAGCCCTTTATTTTTGTCTATGAGAGATCATATTTGTAAAACATGGCATGGTTCTTCCAACTTTACATAGTATTTCGAGCAGACTATCTTAAATTGTTACAATATCTTTATCGGCAGAACGATTTTGAACAGTTCATGTTTCGCTTGTGGCAATCAAGTGCTCTAATAAAGCGGTTTGCCAATTACTTCCGGCAGTCGGGACCGGATATCGATCAACTATATCATCTCGGATATGTAGGATATATTGCACCTTCGAGTCAATGCCACGGACTTCATCGTACCTCGAATCCCCTTAATTAATTCACTTTGCTCAGTGCCCGTTTGTAATACGGAATACAGGAGCGCCTAAGAACCTTGAGGCAGTAATTGATTCAAATGCTTTGAAGGTATCAGACCGGTAGACCAATCTGCATGACTTCCGTGTTTTCGACGGGAAATAAGAGTTTCTTTTTTTCATTAAAAAACAGTTGATATTTATCAATATCAGTATCAGACTTTGATAAATTACGAAGATCATTTGTATGGCATCCACACATCCACCCTCGATGGTGACGATTCGAAAGTTGATCCCTTTCCTGAAAGGGTGCGAGAGATACAATGTCAAGGAAATCTATCCCGTCCTGTGCAAAAGTCGTTATTTGACTGGGCGTCTAATGCTGACTGACGTGTGAATTTAATTGAGTAATTATTCAGAAACAGATTCATCAAATACAATTACGTTCGTATTTACCTTGTTATATCGTAATAAAGGTAATTGGCCAATTCTGGGATAACTCACCTGAAACAGAAAAATAATACAATAATTGAAATTGACTTTTATTATTCTGAATTACCTATAGATAAAATGGGGAAAAATTTGGAAGGGTTTTCATTGTGATGGACACCTGACTTGACCTGACTTGACTTCAGAGACCAAATCTTGAAAAGAGGGGACTTTCGCGACTACAGATGACTATAGGGGACAATGGGGGATATAGGTGCCGGTCAGTAGATGAGTAAGGAGAATTCTAATCCTAGATTCCTACCTTATCTACACCGAGACCGTTCCACAGCTCAAGTAGTTCGTGCCCGAGCTGAGTTTCTAACTTTCTAGAAGCTTCTAGACTGCAGAAGAATGTTTTTAATCTCTGAGTTATTTGCGCATTAAAAAAATATGTTACATAAAATTCGTATCACATAATTGCGCAGTATAATTTGATAAAGTCATCAAGAACATTCTAGAAACTTAGCACGGACACGAACCTCTTGAACTGTATAACGGTCTCAATGACAGTAAGGTAGAAATCTAGGATTAGAACTCTCCTTACTCATCTACTCCAGTCTGTGAGGCTCACATATACTATCCGATTAATTTCATTTTACAGACTTTGAAAATGTATAATTGAATACCAGGAACGAGTTTCCAGTCGATTGGAAAACTCCGTCGCGAGTTAGACCATTGAATTAGTCCACCCTTAGAGCTACTCGAATTTCCACGCACAAGTTCGGTCGCCAAAGGGACGAGAAATAGAAGCTAATGAGGAGAATGTGTGAGTGCGGAAAGCCATGAAGGCCAGGAAAATCGTAGTTTTGAGGGTGGTGAATTGGGCTGGATCAGGTCATTGCTAATTGGGTGCTGTACTGGTTAGATTGCGGTCACCTTGTTAGACACCTCCTCGACTCGGCACTGGAAATATATCTTCCTATCCTAAAGTGGATTGCGTTTTCGAGCTCGTGTGTTAAGTTTCCGCAACATATAGAAGTATCTTCCTGCACGATGTACTCTAACGGACTCACATGTGTACCTCTTGAGCGTTCCACCCTTTTATCTCTCCGTTTGAACCGGCTTAATCAACAGACCACCTAACGATTAATTTTCCGAACGGATCGATATCTGGAGTGCGGACGCTTCTCAACATGTAGAAGTATTGTAAAGAAAAATTGTTTTATTGACATTAGAGTCTAGAACAGAATTTTGTATTCTTATTAGTATCAATCTTTTCAAATAATGAGAAACCTAATACGCTAAGTCCTAGGTTGACTCACTGGACTTGTCAGTAAGGCAATGTGAGCCAGCCATGTCTTAGACGGTTAAGAATTGAATTGACCTAAAATCCATTGTATTATATATTTTTCCAATTTTTGTTTTTTAAATTAATATTATACAAGAAATTTTGGCTTAAATTCTAACTCTTGCTGACCTTACTGACGAGTCTACTGAGTCAACCTAAGACGAAACGTGTTAGGTTTCGTATTATTTGAAAAGCTTGATGCCAATCAAAAATTTTTCTTTACAATTTTTATACTTTGGGTCAATTAAAATCGATATCTTTCGAAAAACTAGCAAAGATGTCATTTGACAGAATAGAAGTATTTTCCTATCAGGCTCACATGTGTACCTCTTGATCATTTCATCCGTTTTTCTCTCAGTTTCCGCCGGCTTAATCATCAGATCACCGGACGATTAATTTTCTGAACGGATCGATAACTGGAGTGCAAATGCCTTCGCTTTTTTCCTTTCTTTGTACTTGAAGTGAAAATGAATTACAGACGAGTAGGAAAACATTTCCAGTTGATTGCGAGGATCCTGCGAAGCGTACACTTTTCGGAAGGGTTTCGGATTCCGATTGAAGGCGGGACTGAAAACACTGTGATCGAGTCTTTTTTTAATTAAACCCAAAGTTAGCCCCCCGTCGTCTCGGTTCACCGGACCCTCCAAACACTCACCGCGGTCCGTTTAATCCCGACGTAATAACGACAACAAATAAATTAAACCCGGCAAGCATCCACCCCGGCAAAGCATTCGCAAGGGGTTCTATCTCAAGAAAGAAAAGCTGGGAAATTACACTAAAGAGCATCTCGGAAATGAGTAGCTATTTCCCCTCTACAATTCCATTCCTGTGGTGAATTTTATACCAGGAAAAGAACTTGATTTGTCGTAAATTATTATTCAAATGTCTGTAATAAAATGACCCTTCATTCCTGTTTCTTTCGACGAAAAGTGAATCAGAACAAACGTGTTTGAGCGAACGTTGTCCAGGATAAACAAATAACAACGCAAACAAAAAAGAATCAAGCGTAGAGTCAGAGATAAGAAACGATGAGTCAGCTTTGGCATTTGATTTGAACTTTAGCTCAGTTTTAAACTGGCTAGCGAAGCTCACCAAGTCCTCTTCTTCAGATCAGGATTTTTAAACGAATATTTACAGACTGAAAAATAATGTACGTAACAAGATTACCACTGATCCTCCTGATTGGATCGACCTCTATATTTTTCTGTGAGGGTGAATGTCCGACTATAAGAGAGAACTCAACGCTGGATTTAAACGAGGTGAAATATTCCCTTGTAAAAATATTTCGTCTTGAGTTTTGTCTTGATGACAGACAATCAAGACATTTTCAAGACTTGTTGAAGACGTTTTGAAAGTCTGGCTTATAGGACGAAGCCAGACTTTATTTATCTCTTGAACCAGGAAAAAGGTTTCCAAAGCCTACCTGCCCTGGCGAAAAAGGTCATCCTTATATCGTCATTAAAACTAATCCTTACTTATGATTAAGCAATTTTGTAAATTTATTATACAACATGCATATTGAATCAATCCATTTTTTTCATTTGTTGTTACTATTACACTTGTTTGGCAGAAATTATGAAAATATTTTCTGTTTTTCCGTATTTCTTACGGTTTAGGAGATCCTTATAGAAAATTACAATATTAATCTTTTTGAAGCAAATTTAAGATGGCTATAATTGTGAAGAACTACAAATTCTGATTTTTTTACTTTGAAATAGCTATTTTAAAAATTAAACAAAAAATCATTTTCAAATTCAAGTACAGATTATCTGGTAGCGACGAAGCTAGACTTCAATGTCTTGAAGACAAAATGGAACATCTTGAAGACAAATCCAAGCCAAAAATGTTTACACGGGTTAACAAATTAGAGTATTTGAATCGGATACGAAACCCGCAGGCTTCAAATTGATCCTAAAGAATATATTTAAAAAATAGGGGACTTTTAGGGATCAAAAATAAAAAATGGGACTTTTAGGGGAAATAGGGGATAGGCTGTGAAGCCTGAATCCGCTAATCGCGATGAGCCACTTGAATCAGTTTGCTCGTTGACTAAGCATCCAGAATGTTGTATTATTTATCATTCATGCAGGACGTGCGAATTGCGTTATTTGATCGTTTGTGTTTACTTTAGAAGTTGTTTCAATTGAGGTTTCAATACCAGAGGGAAAAATGAAATAAAAAAGGCTTTCAAAAGAATTAGCATTTTAAATTCGTACTTTTTTATAGTTCGCTGGAGACTGGTACATGGTAGCCGCGACTCCGGTTAATAGTAAAAGTTTGAGCAAGTGTGGACATTTTTCCGTGAAGAGATCATCATCGGATACGTTTACTATGAGATTCACTGCTATTGGTCATAGGAATAACAACCCTGTTGCTTTCAATGTAAATGGGAAGGTTGGAGATGAGATCATCGGAAATTGGCAGCTGGAAGGATCGACCAAAGTCCTAGGTAATGCGATCATTTAATCTTTATTCTCTTAAATCGAGGGGATGACAGCTCGACCGATCTGGTGTACAACTGTACACCTATTTTCGATTTCAAGATACTTGAGGATATTTCAATGACTTCAGAAGATTTCACTGACATCAGAAGATCTCAAGAGAATTCCAGTAATTTCAAGTGACTTCATGTATATTCATATGACTTCATGTGAATTCAAATGCCTTCAGATATTTTAGGAGATTTCCAGAGAATTCAAGTGAGTTCAGGAGAATTCAAGTGACTTCAAATGAATTCAAAGTGACATCAGATGAATTGCACATTGAAATCTTACAAGAATTTATAAAATTTACGATAGTTTCAAAGCTTCTACAAACTATTTTAGTTTTCTAGGTTTATAAAAATGAGATTTTGTCCTAGAAAACTGAAAATATTGAAATCTTACAGATTTTTTAAAACTAGGCATATTATGTAGTATGCGAAAAAAAGTTTAATAACGGCGATTTTTGCAAAACTCCGAGAATTACGAATTTTTTAAACTTATTTTTGCTCCGCGGAACCTCAGGATACTGATAGATTGGTTGATAATTTCTTTTTTTTTTCAGATAGAGTAGCTTTCTTAGGCATACATTACTTTCATTTTTTATTCTTTTTAAACTGAATTTTGTTAGCACGATTAATTTTTTTCATATTAATTTACTGGAAGAAGTAGCAAAAGAGTAGCCTTGTATAAAAAAGTATCAAAAAGTAAAAAAGTGTGGAGCTTCAGAACCTGACGTATGGATGAGGATCTTTTACAATATGTTTATAAAGCTATTTACAAAGTATGTGTGAAAAAATTCTACTATATCGGATTTTTTACTCAAATCCTTCATTGACTGGACTAAGGAGATTTCCAGAGAATTCAAATGACTTCAAATGAAGTCAAGTGACTTTTAAGTGAATTCACGTAACATCAGATATTTCACGCGACTTGTGTAGATTTCATTACACGTATACGCCTGAAATCATGAGATGTCAACCCCTCGTCTGAAATACAGGTATGAACTGTCCAAGAATTGAAACGTTCTCTACAACAGTGCATTATGCGCCACTTGTCATAAAGATCATTCTGTACCTATACGAGGGTCGTTTAATAAGTTTGGTAAAAAGCAAGTAAACATTTTTTTGTTGTTGAAAAGTTTGCCTTTATTTCTTAACATAGTCTTCTTCGAGGGCTACACACTTAGACCAGCGAGATTCCAATTTTTTCATCCCTTCTGAAAAGTAAGATTTCTCGAGGTCTGCAAAATACGCATTTACGGCATCGATTACTTCTTCATGAGACGAGAATTTCTCACCACCGAGACAGGTCTTCAAGCTAAGGAACAGAAATGAAACATCACTTTCTTGTGCGCCAATTGTGGCCGCTTTTTTTGTAGTTCGGCTTTCAAATGATCCAATAATGATACATAGTACGTTCCTGTTATAGTTTTACCTTTCTCCAAGTAATCAATGAGGATAATTCTTTGGGAATCCCAAAATACGGTGTCCATCATCTTCCCAGATGATAAAACAGTCTTCGCCTTCTTTAGCGCACTTTCACCAGGCAGTACCCACTGCTTTGACTGCTGCTTTGTCTCCGGTGTAGAGTGGTGGATCCTGATTTCGTTCACCGTCAGGAATCGACGAAAAAAGTCCTGCGGATTCCGAGTAAACTTCGCCAAATACTGCGCTGAAACGTCATGTCGGTTGCGCTTATGATCGGCAGTCAGCAATCGCGGCACCCATCCTGCTCACACCTTCTTAACCTCCAGTTTTTCGAGCAAGATATTATAGACTCGTTCAGTGGAGATGCCTACAGCCTTAAAAATATCACGCACCTTGATTCGGAAATCTTCCATAACCATATGATGAATTTTTTCCACCATATCCGATGTGCTGACCTCAATTGGACGTCCGGATCGCGCTTTATCTTTAGTTGTGGTTCGGCCACCTTTAAATTCGTTTATCCAAAAATAAATGGTTTTCAACGAAGCAGCACACTCCCTGTAAACTTCGTCTAACTCGCCTTCGATCTGCGTGGCTATCCAATTTTTAAAACAAAAATGTTTTATTACTGCTTAGAATTCTTCTTCTCTCATTCTGTCGAAAACTACTAAAACGCTCACTTCAAACGTATGCCAAGAGCAAACTAAGCGTCGGTTTTGGCTGAAGCTTGAAAGAGATTAGTTTGAAGAGAGCTATTTCTTGACCACATACTACAAAGTTCATTTTGGCGCCATCTTGCAGGAAATTCACCTTACTTATTAAGTAATCTTTGTAAAAGTTCCCTTTTAAGGTATTAAAAACACGACATAATTTGAAACCAACTGAAGTTTAGTATAAATAAAAAGAAAAGACGTTGAGAAATGACGAAAAGTTTAACCGAATAAACTTTTCTACAGGTTAAATGTCTAAACCGTTAAATTTTTTGTTCAATTTAAAATTTGTTGGAAAAGGTAAAAAAGACATGTTTTTCGGATTGAGTTAAATGCACACTTCTTTGGAAAAAGTTGAATAAAAGAAATAGAAAAAAGGACTGTGATTCCTGTAATTAAATAATACGACCGGACAAATTTAAAAGCTTTGGTTAAATAAAAAAAAAATATTTGGATGAAGTGCAATCGTGAAAGCAATCGATGTCGGTGACCGTTTTAATCTTCCCCTCGCATTGCTCCTCTGTGTTTATGAATTTTTTTACAATCTGACGTGTACGTGGCATGTAATCAAAAACGGGGGAAATGATGGCGACGTCATTCGTGACGAAAGAGTCTCGCAAATGAAACCATATTGACAAGTATTACTACCCATGATGACTCAACGCACCACCCCCGTATAGAATAAATGTCCAGCAAACAAAAGAAAGATTATTAGATAAAAGGAGATTATAGTCTTCTATATTTGGATCTAGCCTTATTGACATCTATTTTCACTTATTTTTATTATTAAATTAATTCCGCATTTTATAACCCGATTCTTTACACATTGGGTAATAAAGCTTGTTTATCTATGTTTATTTATGTTTAAAATGGTTAAGACAAAATGGCCGAGAATCAGGGAGCGGCTCAATCCTGCCAGTCAAAAGACCCAAATTGTTTAAAATAGTACCGACCCACCGGGATTTTTCCCGAAATCCCACCTTAGCAATCCCTGTCTGCAATCAGTCAATTTTTTGTAGTTTGAGTCCGCCATATTAGATTCGCGATTTGGAATTTTTAATAAAACCAATTTTTAACTAACTCTTAAGGTAATAACTCGCTACCCTATTTTTAATAACACTCCCACGAATGGAATTGTATAGAATTTTTTTTTTAGAAACAATATAAACCATCAACGATAAAGATTGAATCAAAATTACTATTGTTATCTAAAGCTAAGGAATAAACGCAAGACTCCAAATAACTCATTTTAAATAAACAATTAAATGTTCAAGTATTTTTTCAAAAATGGACACTTATATCCTCTTCCAAATTTTGTTACATTTAACAATGAGACTTTTTTTCTTGATTGTATAAACCATTTTAAAGATTATTAACACCCTTAAATATCATTAGACCATCCTTAAGGATGTTCTACGTGTACATTCAAGTTCAAAATTACTTAATCTTCAACATGATTTATAAAATTGACAAAAAAAGGCCCATTGATTATTGAAACAAACTTTAGAAAAGAAACCTACGCGTAAATAATAAAAAAATATGTGAGGTCAGAATTGTTTATTTAAATGTAGTTATTTGCATATTTGTATTTTATTTCTCGTTTTCAGCAAATTCGTAATTTTCATTCAATTTTAATTTACAAAAGCTTATTCTATTCCTTGTAAAGTTCTATACAATTCTATTTATCAACTTTTTATGCAAATTATTTTATTTAGTAAGTATATGTACCTACAATTATTTATAGTTTGTCATTTTTTGAAGTAAACAATTTCCTAAATAAGATCCAGTAAAAACGTGACGAATATTGCAAAGAACTTTGCATGGAATAGAATAAGCTTTTGTAAATTGAAATTTAATAAAAAAATATGAATTTTTCCTAAAGCGGAAGAAAATCAATAATCAATAGACCTTTCTTTTTCAACTTTATAAATCAAGTTAAAGATTAAGTAATTTTGAACTTCACTCCACAAATAGAATATCCTTAACTTCTTCTTCCTGATACTTTTTACTCAAAAAATATTTCTGAGCTTTTACTTCCGCTAAACTAGCGTAAAAAACCTCAAATGCTCGGCACACCGAGTAATTCGATTTTCAAGCGCATCAAGTATTCTCAAGGATTGAGAGTCAGAGAACTTTTTCTGCAGTTTTTAATCCGTAAAAAGAGAAGCGATTAAGCGATTTATAAGCATGTCCTTCACCCAAGGTTTATCCGCTCTTTGGATCTGAAATTTACTTTCAAAATGCGATCAACTTTTTTTCACCTTGCTTTAATTATGTCACAAACTGTAATTTCAAAATTGAATAATTATCAATTAACGTCTAAATTAGAATGCGTTTTATTCTAATTAATATTCATGCTTTGGAGCGTAATATTCTATTCAGAGAGGAAATACTGGGTAATAACAAAACACTTGGTAAAGAGAATGACACACGATGTAAATCTGGAAATAAATTCCTAATTTAAACCGAAAGCCTGAGGCAATAAATACCACCTATTTCAATTTTACGTAACAACTTACAAGCGGAATCTGTCATTCAACAAATGGAATACAATTTGACAAAACCAGCTTTTTTATTAAATATGGATGGTAAACAGAAATAGATAGAGCGAGTAAAGTTTAATATGAATAATTTTCATTTATCGTTGATGAATATTAATAAATATGCATTAGGATGGTGCAAACAATTTTTTTTTTAAATGGCTCCCCTACAAATAGTTTCTTTTGGTGTCAAAATGTCCTCCGAAATTTGGCAGAATATTAAAAAAAATTTTGGGGGCTTTTTGACACCAAGAAGAACATTTTAAGTAGGGCAACCATTTTATAAAAAAATGAAGTCTTTTTTGGATCGCCCTAATATGCATACTAGATTTGAAAGATGGAGAAAAAATTAAAAATACTTCAATGTAAAGATGGAGTGCTACTTTTTCCAAATATTTCTTTTATATAATACGCAAGAGCTCGAAAACGTGGAAAGGAATAATGAATTAAAATTACAATTTCAAGAAGCAAACACGCGAGAAAACGAGTATGCCACGTTTGCGTTTCATTAGCAAAAACGACCAGACTGAATTTCGCTACCTTCATTCAGAGTTTCATTTAACGTTTGTGCAACCACTGGAAATGTAGATGTTACGAGACACTAATTGTCAGCAAAAAAGTTTCGAAATCTTAATTGAAAGAACCCGTCAATGATCCTTCTGTTAATATTTTACTTTCAATTATTTTTCAAGTTATGAAAGTTGAAAGTAACTCAAGTTCATAAAAGTTAAAATTTTCTTTCAGTATATTGACGTCATGAAACCTCGATGGGACCTAGGTTGGTAAAGGAGTATAAAAAATAATTACTTCGTTAGCGGGGTAAATGAAGAACCTGCACTTTATATGCAGAAGGTAACGACTGCTCAACTAAACAAGGAAAGATCGCGAGATGCGCGACGCCAATTTGGCTGTAGCTTTGCAGAGTAAAAATACACCAAAATCCATTAGATACGTATTTTTTCTTTCGATCCAATGGGCCTTAGTTTCCGAGATATCGAAGTTTGAATATTTAC
>JAUMHM010000005.1:5974320-5984838 GCA_032362435.1 Melikaiella ostensackeni
AAATTCTTTTGGAAAATTCCCCATTCCAAGTCAAAATTGTAATTCTTTTGGAAAACTCCCTGTTCAATACCAAAATTATAGTTCTTTTCGAAAATATCCTGTTTCAAATCAAAATTATAATTCTCTCCAAAAATTCCCGGTTCCAACTCAAAATTTTAATTCTTTTGGAAAACTCCCTGTTCAATACCAAAATTATAGTTCTTTTAGAAAATATTCTGTTCCAAATTAGAATCATAATTATTTCCAAAAATTCCCCGTTCCAACTCAAAATTGCAATTCATTTGGAAAATTCCCTGTTCAAGGTCAGAATTATAGTTTATTTCTAAAATCCCCTGTTTCAAATCATAATTACAGTATTTTCATTGCTCGGTTCATGATTGAACAAACTAAGAATAATAAAATATAAGACCACTTTTAATATTCATTTTAGATCTCTGATAGTGGACTTTTTAATTATTTGTTAAAAAATTCGAATGACCTAAAGTTGGATATTTCCTAATTTCGAGTGAACAAATTATATTACTCGAATCTCGCCTATATGCGGAAATTGGAATTTTATTTCATTTTAATGATACTACATGAAAAATGAAATCTACCTAGTTAATCAAGTGACAGAATACTTAAAAAAAAGAGTTATCTCGTGAAAATTCGTCAATAGAGGAGAAGAAACTCCGAAAACAAGGGTGAAAGAGCGAAGGGTGAGAAGAAGAGTCTCGCAAGAGAATGCTTTTGTAAGCATGAATCTGCTTAATGAAATTTATAAATGAATTGCCATCATTTGAGAGGTTTCTTCAGTAGCTCTAATTTCTGCTTTCGAATTCCTCTAACGATTAATGACCTTTGCATTATAAAGCGCTAGCAGGTCTCGTTGCTCGTAAATGCTCAATGTCCAGGGTATTAGTGTCGCGCCAACTTTCATTAATAAACACAAAGTAATTCCACAAAATGATTATTTCGAGCGTAACAAAACAATGACAACTGAGACAATCTCGCGAATCCTTTTAATCTCGTGAAAAAAGGAATTTAACATTATTTCTGAAATACGAGCTTCAAATTGCTCTAGGTTTCCAACTCGGTTTTCAAATACAAAAAATGAAAAACGGTTATTGCAAAAGAAAGTTCGTTTCTAAATTTATCTTAAACACTTTTATTGACAACAGTCATACAGAATTTTATAAACTTCAACTTCAGTTTATCGAAAAGTACCTGACTCTTACAGGTTTCCCCTGACTTTCCCTGACCAGTTTTAAATTCACTGATTTTCCAAAATTCCCTGAACTGTAGCAACCCTGTCATTTCAAATTCAAAAGGTTATGGGCTCAGGATATTGAAATTGCAAAGAAATTTAGATCATTTTTTTGATAGTCCAATCAATTGAAACTTGTTATGCACTATTATCCTGGGCCCATAACCTGTAGGTAAAAAAAAATAAAATTGGATTAATGGAAATCCCTTAAACCTCTTAAAAAGGGAAATTTAAAATTATTTCTGAAATACAAGCTTCGAATTGCTCTAGGTTTACAACTTAGTTTCCGAAAACAAAAAATTTGAAAAAGTTGAAGCCCCGAAAAATGAAACAATTACAAACTTTGAGCATTTAATGTTCATCAAATCCAAATTTGAATTGTGCATACAATTTAATTTTTTTTATTCTTATTCGTCCATTCTTTATTCACTAAAAAAAAAGATTTTCATGAATCAAACAAGAATATTCAATGGCTGTCAGTCAAAGAAATGATTTTTTCGTACCGATGAAAATTTTTCTTCAATTTAAAATGATTGTCTCAATGTTGAAATTATTTTTGGTTAAATAGAAAAAGTATGTTAATAAACGGTTTCTTTAATACAAAACAAATATTTTTCTTATTGCAATTCAAAAAATTATTTATAAAAATGCCCTTATTTTACGATTTAGAATTTATGACACAAAAATCATTAAATACTACGAAACTTTATTATAAAAAGTAACAAAATATCGAAATAGTTAATTTATTGCTTCTATGTTTGTAATAGCTTTTTGTATTATCTTAAATTGAATATTAGCCTTGAGAATCTTAAAATCATCTTTTCGTATATTAGAATTTGTTGGAGCATCGATAAAATATTTTCCTTCGTTTTAAAAGCAGTGTCCGATAATAATTCCACTTGTTTACGTATTTCTCATCTCTATCTTTCAGTATCCAGTGCAGAATTTTTTTATCTCTTATCAAGTATGCATTCATTAACTAATTATTTATCTACCACAAAATTTTAAGTTCCATGCTACATCATCAAATCTTGTTCAATATCCATTGAACGAGACAAAATAACAATAAAATGTACTGTGATCAGTTGCCCAGCCAATTATTTAGTTTAGTCAAAAAAAAGGTTTTTTCTGAAAAAAAAGGATCTCTTGAACAACTCCCTTTTTTAAACAATTAGCAAACTTCACAGCCCAAAATGCCCTCAAAACGGTGGCAATATGGAGATTTTTAACAAAAATAGGGGAATCAATTCTTTTAAATAAAAGTAATGTAGATAACATATTGAATTCAATACGAAAGGCTTTGAATTCCTGAAATTGCAAGTAAAAATAATGAAAAACGAGTTGTGTGTTCAATTTAAACAGCTAAATGTTTTAGAAAACAGTTGACTTTCAAACCCAAAAAGGTGAATTTTGAACAAAAAAAGTTCATTTTCAGCCGAGAGAGATGAATTTTCAAGCAAAAAGTATGACTTTTCTAGTATAAAAGATGAATTTTCAATCAAAAAGGACGAATTTTTTATCCAAAAAAGACGAATTTGAGTATTTGAGCAAAAAAAATCGAGAAGAAGGGGAAAGAGAGAAAGTTTCTTGAAAACAGGGGAGAAAGAAGAAATAATTTAAAAAGGTGAAAGATAAATTGATTTCAATATGAATCGCTTTAAATTCCTAAGATTTCAAGTATTATAAATTGCATTTTCAACCAAAATAAAACAAATTTTCTACCCAAAGTGATAAATTTTCAAAAAAGACTTGATACTTCAAGATAAAAAATCAAATTTTTTAGAAAACAGTTGAATTTTCGACCAAAAAATTAACTTTTTAACAAAATGTAGATACCATATTGAGATCAATATGAAACGCTTTAAATTTCTAGGATTTCAAGTAAAAATAAGTTGCATTTTCAACCAAAAAAAGATTAAATTCCTACCGAAAGAGACAAATTTTCAAAAAAGACTTGATACTTCAAGCTAAAAAATCAAATTTTTAAAAAAAAACAGTTGAATTTTCAATTCAAAGGGACAAATTTTCTAACCAAAAAGATGAATGTCCAACAAAACAGTTGAATTTTCGACCAAAAAAGTTAACTTTTTAACAAAATGTAAATACCATATTGAGATCAATATGGAACGCTAAAAATTTCTAGGATTTCAAGTAAAAATAAGTTGCATTTTCAACCAAAAAAGATGAATTTTCTCCCCAAAGAGATAAATTTTCAAAAAAAGTTCAGTTTTCAAGCAAAATGGTTGAATGTTTAACCAAAAGAGTTGAATTCTGAATAAGAAATATAATAGTAGACTTTTAAACTAAACTTTTAACCAAAAATAATTGGATCTTATTATTGGGTTCTATTAAAAAGAGGAATCCTTTTTTTAAAAAAGAGGGAAAACCATGGCCTTGGGGCCTAAATCGCCTCAGAATAATTAGAACCGTTAATTAATGTTAATTTCCGTAAAAATAATAAATGTTTGACAGGAGATAAAGCTGATGGCACCAGACGCTGATGATAAAAAATTTCACCCAATAAGACTAAAAATAGTACCCCTTTTAGTGGTTAAATTTTAAAATATCATATTTCCACTTTCCTGTATCGTACCACGACATTGAGGCACTAAAATATCCAAAGAATTGCGTATAAAATTTTTCAAAATGCACAATTTGATATTTTGACACATATCAAGGGTAGTACTTTTGCTCTAATTGGGCCAATTTTCTTTTTGTCAGCGTGTGGTACCATCAGCTGTATTTCCTGTAAAACACTTATCACTTTTACAGAAAATAACGTTAATTAGTAGTTGCAGTTGTAATTAGTTTGGGGCTGTTAGGGATTCAGAACCGCGATTTCAACTTTTTTTTAAAAAATAAAACAAAAATACGCATTTATTTTTTCACCAAATGGAAAAAGTTTACGGGGTGCGTAATCCAAAAAAAATATTATGTTTCATAGGACACCCTAGTGTGAAGTCTGAGGTAGGTGAAAAAATATCAACAATTATGTAAACAATCAGAAAAATTAGTTATACAGAAATCAATTTATCACATATTGTTTTTTATCAAAGATATTTTTTACTCGTGAACTTTTGAGTGAATAAATAGATATGAGCTTCTCTTTGAGCATTGAATGGTGTCCAGGCATGTTTTGATATAAATTTATAGCTCTGGTCATTACCATACTTCTACCTACGCACAAGTACAGTCTATGCAACGGAATATTTTTTAAGACAGGTACTACTAGTCTACGTCTCGAGAAATGTTTTGCAGGCTATAAACGACATTCTTGTCGAGGTCCTTTCAGTTACAGAAGTTGGAATTTGTTCTAAATACATAAACTTTTGCGCAACGTTTGGTTCATATCTCGCTCACATTATATTATAACATCAGGGAGTCTTAATAATTTTTGCCCACCAAATTCCCAGTCGCAAATATCAAATATCTTCTTACTTCTTTTCTTTCTAGCTTACTTAGAAAAATACTTCGAAATATTACGGGTTCTATAAACAAAATGTTTTTCTAATTTATGGTGTCTCAAAGTTACAAACAAATATAATACAACTTCGATGTCTTAATTTAAAATTTCAAAATCTTCAAAGTCCTTAAAAATCCTACCAGATCGCATAGTTACAAAAAATAACAACTGCGATCTTAACTAAACCTACGCAGATTTTATGTACTGCGATATCTTATTATATTTAAACAAAATAATATTTTTGTACTTCAAGGTGTCTAAGACTTACAAAACAGTATAATAAAAATTCGATGTCTTAATTATATGCGCAGATTTGGTTAACATGACTGTTCTTATTTTTCATGAACATATCTTTGATTACTTATTTTAGTAATTTATTTGGTAAATAATTATTTGATATAATTCTAAATTGCTTTCGTATTAGAGATAATTCATTGATTAATTATTGAAGAGTGATTACAAAAAAGTATCTTCAATCTTTTATCATGACAGTATAATTATATTTCCAATATGTTTAAAAAATTCTCAAAATATTCAGAGCAGACAATATTTATTCAGAGCTGAAACACTGCTCTTGATTGTTATAAAATGTTTGAAATGTTATAATTTCCGCATACTTTTTTTTATCATATTTATGACAATTCTTTAGCTTATTCGTCTTGTTATAAAGATTAATAAAAAACATTACATTTTTGAAACTTTTAAATGTGATTCCCGGTTTGAATTTGTGTTCCCGGTTTTATCTTAATTTCCGGCTATTTCCCGGTTAGCAGAAACCCAGACTATAATTATTACTATTCCAGGCTTCGAAGTGGTCTATGGAATTAAAAAAGTATCTTTCTGAAGAAAAAAGTATCCTCAAAATTAAAAAAAATAATTGAAGCAACCTCTTTAAATCAGTTAGAACTTAGTTTTTAAAGAAAAAAGTAATATAAAAAATACTTTAAACTAAAAAAAAGAACGTATTTAAAAGGGAAACTTTTTTCATACTATAACGCATTTTAACGAATTTATATTTGTTCGGATTCTGCAGTTTATAGGATTTTCAAATAATAGTTTGTAATATTTCAAGCTCAATTGTTTTTAAATGAGATTTTTAGATGTCGACAGAGTTACAATCTAGTTTTTCTGACTTTATAATTGTTTCATAAATTGTAGTATCATAGTATTTTGTGAAATTTTTGTCAAAATTTGCCTGCGGCCATGACCATGTAAGTGCCACGAAAAATTTTAGTTTTAGAATTGATTTTCTACACGTTAATTACCATAAAATATATCAGTAAAATACCAGAAACATGTTATGAGACAAATAGAAGGCTCAAGAGTAAAAATTAATTTGACAAGATCGTTAATATAAAATAAAATTGGATTTTTAATTATAATTTTTTTCAATTTGTCAAAACTTTGAAAAAAATTATTTTGTCATAATATCATTGGAAAACTAATAGCTCAAAAATTAATAGACGCTTTTTCAAGGAAAAACTAATAGCGCCATTCGATTCTGCTAAAAAAATTACATAAAATCTATGAGTTCCATAATTTTGTTATGGGCCCACCAATTGGTGACGTAGCATAAATAAACAATTACATGGTATAGAACTTATATTCATACTATATAACAAATTGGGTGGGGCAAAAAATTGTCCAATACATGGACTTGATGTAATTTTTTTCGCAGAATCGAATGACGCTATTAGGTTTTATGTACTTCGCATATTTAAACAAATTGTTTAGGAAATTTGAAAATCACATTTTTTCAACACAATGTGCGGTGGAATTTTAGAGAATTTTCAAGTCAACAAAACGTGTTTTCAAAAAAGACAACCTTCAATTGATGAGTAATAATAGTTTACTAATTTCCAGTGAATGTGACTAATTGTTACTCAAAATTGAAAGAAGTAAAACAATGAATATAAAATGTGAATGCAAGGTTCTTTTTCTCTACTTCTTTACGATGGAATTGCTGAGTCAGAGAATTATGTAAGAATGTATAAGGTAAGTTGAACTAGGTTGGATCAGCTGAAATGCTACACGTAAAGAATAGTATCGTTAATAAAGAAAAACTTTTTGCACATTTTTCTTTATACATTATCATAACTTTTATTATTTCATTGCCTATTCTATTACGTTAATTTAAACTAATAAGGGTAATATTTTTGTTAACAACATTCAAAATGTGTCCCTTCTTTAGATATTAAAAAAAACATCTCAAAATACAATGTTAGAAATTTTGGTCCTAATTTTACGAAACATATTCGGAAGTCTTATACTGTTACATATATCGTAAAATTATGATAATTTTCGGAAAATTCAGTAACAACTTTCGAAATTTTCAGTTGCAATTACGCAATTTACTGATACATTGTACTTGAAAATTCCGACACTTGTAACGACAAAATTTCACGTTTCGCATAACAAGTTTTATGCCGTTACATGTAACAAAAAATTACGTAACAGTATCGTGATTTCATGATAAATTTCGGAAAATTCGGCTACAACTTTCGTAAATTTAAGATACAGTCACGTAAGAGTATTGGAAGTTTTTCGTTACTTTTGTCACTTTTCCATATTTATTAATTTTTTTCCATTGTTTCTAATACAGTTTCTCTTGGCATAAAGAATATTCTTCGCGACTAGAAAGTTTATATAATCATTTCTCTCTTAAACTCTGAGGCCTTGTAAAAGTAGTGCATAACTTCTTGCTAGCATGATCATCAATTTTTATGTGGTTGAATACGTGAATAGAATAAGAATGTTATTAGAATGAAGTTTATAAAATTTCTTCCGAAACGATCATTCCTTTCAAGATTTTCTTCTCAGACGCAACTGTATGAATACTTCCAATTTATTTTTATGTCAGATAACGATGAGTAATTTCCATTAGAAAAACATCAACTCAGGACTCGCTATTGTCGCCAATTGTTCTACTGTTGAATAGAAAAAGATTATTATTGAGACTAAGCTTTATCAAATTTTTGTTCAGATGATGTACCTGAAGTTCTGAACGTTCAAGTGAACTAAATATTTTTCCCCACTTATATTTTATCCGTGAATATTGTTCCAACTACAATTTAAAATTACGCATAATAAGACTTTTTTGATAATCTATTATTCACAATATAAATTAACAAACATTTTAGTACTGTTTCTAGTTTACAAAGCCATCAGTAAAAAAAATCGTTCATTTGAACGTTCAGAACATGTTCAGATGATCTTTTATTGAAGTAGTCTTTTCAGGTAGGATTTTACAAATTGCACCAAATCTAATTACATACTTTTTTCTTATGTAGTCAACCGGGGTAATTACGGATTATTCATGGTAAATATGGATCAATGTTTACGCTCTGTAATTCAGTAAATTTTTATTATTTTGTAATGAGACTTTCTGTACATAATATATAAACAATATTCTTGGGATATACAGTAAAATACCATTAAGAAAAGAAAATTTCTTACGGGCTAATACCCCGGTGATCCATGATTACCCCGGTTGACGGTATATGAACTTTTGAAATCGGCATTGTCGCAAAATAACCAAACGAATTTTATATTTCTTTTATAAACATCTGTCAAACTCAGAATTTTAACCATAACAAAAGCATATCGATTACTTGCAATTTACAATATAAATAAATATTTTAGCACCATTTCTAGTTTACAAAAACATTAATAACAAATTTCGTTCATTTGAACGTTCAGAACTTCAAGCACATCACAGGCACACAGTGGGACGAAATAAAAAAACGAGATTCAAAATAACTTTTAAACCACAATTCTCGACCAAGTTTGGATTATTTTTTTTATAAAACTTCAGCATTAAATTTTAAAAAGATGTGTACGAGCCGACTTTTGAATCTTTGTATGCTTAAACTCTTATGTTAATGCAAATAGCGAAAAAAATGTCGATTTTTTCAATTTTCTTGCTTTTCTTCATTAAAAAAAAAAAATTTCTATGCCTCGCATCGCCTGATAATTGTTATTAACAAATACACAATATTATATATTGTTCGTTTGTAAAGCTCATTTCACCATTAAAATGACTTGCTTTTACCGACACGGTGATATTGATTATAAAAGTTTGTTATCCAGTTGACAATTGCATAAATACTAACGTCATCTCTAACTCCTCGGTGCAATGCCGAATTCCACTTGTTCCAAACAAAGCTTACTTTCCACACCTATTTCAATGCAACTGCAATTGAAAGAACCGGTACTTTTATACTCTCTTAAAGAATGGAAAATATACACTCAAAGACTATACTTTTTTAGAGATGTACCCTAACATTTCTCATCGCAATTGTCTATAGAATATAAATCAAAAATTACTTTTTGATTCAAGTGTCGAAACATCTTGAGTCCCTAGTTGTATAAAAAAAGACGGAGAAAAAGTAAGACGTTGGATTTGGTTGACTCTTTCCCTTTGTTATAAATTTGTCTCTAATGAGCCGGAAAGGAGGTAGTTGGAAGTCTACTTTTGATTTGTGAGGGTTTTGTTGCAAGAAAAACTTCATAAGGAAGTACCTTTCATTTCGATCTTAATAAAAATTATTTGAATAGTTCAAAAGGACAGAGGCATGATGAAGAAAGAATAAGTAGGCATCGGAAATACCAGCAAGCCGGCAATTTGATAATTACTAACCTGACTGGTAATAACACTCGGTGGATAGTAGAGTTTGAAAGAGCTCATATTAAAGATTGTCACTTCCTTTTCGCAATGCAATAACTTTACAGCTACTCCGTTACTTTTCCTGGGTCTCACATGCAGAATTACAAACTCTTCGGAGCACTCACTTGTTCCAAATAAATCTTACTTATTTCCACAATTTCCATGCATGAACTACAATATTGTAAGAGCCGGTACTTTTGTACTCTCTTAAAGAATGTAAAATATACACTTAAAGATTATACTTTTTTATAGTTAGAATCGATTCTAACGACACGAATATACGAGCTAAGAATACAAAACTCCTACAGGGACGAAAACAGAATGACTCAAGAGCTACAGGTATACATGTAGCACGTTTTATTAGCACAGACAGGTATACTTTTATTTAGTTTGGTTTTAGATTAAATGAGGATAAATTTCGTGTGAAGGCTTTTCGGAGCTCTGAACGCGTCCGACACTTTCTAAGTGCAACTAAACAATGAGGAACTCATGAAATCTCGTAGAGTCGTAGCTCGTACTCGTGTTGTTGGAATGACTCACCGGCATGGGCATAGAGAGGGAGAGAGAGCGAAGATAACTGTTCTCTGTTGGGTGCACGCCTGACCGATGGAAAGGAATCCCCAGTGATGACTCACCTTTCAGGGACGCTATGAGTTAGTCGGCAGCTGGTTGGAGGTGTCCTTCTGGTACATCACGCAGAGGGAGGTCACTGAGTCTACAACTGTATGACTGTATGTCACAGTCACTGTGACTGGAGGGTAAATGAAAGCACGAGGAAATCTTGTATGACGCAGCCTGGTCGCTCGAGTGGTCGGTGTGGACTGCTTTACAGAAAACACCGCAGACGTGAACACAGACCTAGGGGAGACTGGATGACATCATCGCGGGCCAATAGGAGTGCGAGTTGGTCGCGGCTGCGCTCCCGTTGGCGGGCGGACGTCGAGCTGAGCAGAGCCGGCCGTGCTAGAGATATATCGCAATCGATTCATAAAAGAGGCTAGAGAGAGAAAGGTAGACTGTAGAATGTAGATGGTAGAGTGTAGACCCTACACACTGCAATGTAGCATGTTCGTATAAACAGGTTCAGAATCTCCGGTGGTGGAGGCATTGAAGCGACGACTCGCTTTTTGAAGACGAATTGTG
>JAUMHM010000005.1:5984938-5999322 GCA_032362435.1 Melikaiella ostensackeni
TTCAACATGTGTATACAATTTTCTGACACCGCCCCCCCCCCCAGGACACTTCTCTGGATCCGCGCCTGGCAAATAGTGATAATACGTTTATAACACTTTTTATGGAACATAGTAGAAATTGTAGGTCTCGTGAAACTAAAAAAAAGTGTCATATCCGATACTTCTGATACACTCCCAAAATCTGATTTCATGGTCAAAAAACCATTTGTGGTAGGTGCATGGATATAATAATTCAGAACTCCGCCATTTTTCATTCGATTTGCCATTTTTTTAATCATTTGAAAGTATAAAAACACACCCTTTTAATCATAGACTGTTAATTTTATTTTTGCGAAAAATCACGAAGCTACAATCGAAAATATTTCGTAGTTTTTCACTTTTCTCCGATTTTTTAAACTTTAACAACAATTTAATGACTGAAGCATGTATGCTTGCGATTTCGATTCCCGCCTCACACATTTAATTCCGCGTGTAATGAGCGTTTTTCATCAGAATCATTTGAAATTTGACTGCATTGTATATTGAGTTCCTTCTTTTTGTAACAATTACGAAGTTCGTTTGATAAGTAAGGTAAATTTCCCGCTAGATGGCGCCAAAATGAACTTTGTAGCAAATGGCTACGAAATAGCACTCTTTAAACTAAGCTCTACCAAGCTTTAGCCAAAACCAACGCTTAGTTTGCGTTGGACATACGTTTGAAGTGAGCAAGTAAGTAGTTTAAAAAAATGGAAAAAAAGAGTTACGTGCAGTGATAAAATATTTTTATTTAAAAAATTTGACGGCCGCGCAGGTCAAAGCCGAGTGGGAAGAAGTTCACGGGGAGTCTGCTTCTTTGCTGGAAACCGTTTATTTTTGTATAGGCAAATTTAAACGTGGCCGAACCACAACTGAAGATGAAGCGCGCTCCCGACGCCCAACTGAGGTCACGACTTTGAATATGGTGGAAAAAAATTAATCATATGATTATGGTAGATCACCGAATCAAGGTGCATGAGATTTTTAAGTCTGCAGGCTGAATGAGTCTATAGCATCTTGCCCGAAATACTGGAGGTTAGGAAGGTGTGTGCAAGAAGGGTGCCGCGATTGCTGACTCCCGATCAAAAGCGAAACCGAAAAGACTTTTCAGCGCAGTGTTTGCGAAGTTTAATCGGAATCCGCAGGACTTTTTGCGTCGATTCGTGACGGTGAACGAAACCAGGATCCACCACTATACACCGGAGACAAAGCAGCAGTCAAAGCAATGGGTACTGCCTGGTGAAAGCGCGCTAAAGAAAGCGAAGACTATTTGTCAGCTGAAAAGGTGATGGCCACAGTATTTTAGGATTCTCGATGAATTATTCTCATTGATTACTTGGAGAAGGGTATAACTATAACAAGAAAGTACTATGCATCATTAATGGACCGTTTAAAAGCTGAGCTACAAAAAAACAGCCACGATTGGCGCACAAAAAAGTGCTGTTTCATCACGCCAACGCACCGGCTCACCTTCGCAATCGCAGTGGAAAAAATACACGAACTGGGCTTAGAATTGATTCCTCATTCACTCTATTCCCCATATTTGGCTCCATGCGACTTCCGTCTGTTCGCCAACTTGAAGACCTGGCTCGGTGGGAAGAGAGTCTCGTCCAATGAAGAAGTAATCGATGCCGTAAATGGGTATTTTACAGACCTCGAGAAATCCTACTTTCCTGAAGGGATACAAAAATTGGAATCTCGCCGGAATAAGTACGAAGCTCTCGAAGGAGACTATGTTGAAAAATGAAGGCAAAATTTTCAGAAAAGAAATTTTCTACTTGTTTTTTCAGCAAGCTCATCAAACGACCCTCATATATGGTGGAGTTTGAGATCATAATTCAGAATTCTGGAATCGACATTCCATTTATGAGAGAGTGAACAAATTTAATTGTCAACAGAATTGCACAGAATTACTCATATACAAGTAATATGACTTTATTGCATTCATATCATTATTACCATTTCCATTGCACTGAGGCATGATTTTCGAGAAGTTCCACTAAATTTCAATATCATAATAACTTCTTCAAGTCAGATGCCCCATAAATTTCAACATAAAAATGCAGACGAGAGGAATCCTACATCACCAAAGTAATCTTTGTCACCAGAATGCGAATGCGTTCATGAGCTTTGCATCTGAGTTTATTTTGCTTGCAGTCCAACGAAATATTTTCCACAAGAATTTGCAAACTATATACTCTACACATTGAACAATATAAAATTAATGAATATTCAAAAGTTTAAAAAAAAGTCACGCTTTCCATGGACGGATCTTGTTTATGAAAGTACAAATATATTAGTATAAGATATATTATTTAGCGTTTAACAACAAAATTCAGAGCTCTAAAATTATAGCCATTCAAAATTAAAGAAATTATTCAATCACTGAGGTATAAATTTTAAGAAAGTTCAATTTTTATATAGTTTCATTTTCAACAACTCAATTTTCAGCTTTTTGATTTCAAATTGTTTAAATCTTAACACTTCATTTAGAATTATTATTCATTCATGAAATCTTCCAGTCAAATACTCTTCAATTTTAAATGATTCATTTGTTAAAATCTTCAACTAAAAATTGGACAGTTTTCAGATATTACACTGGAAATTGAAAATTAAGAAAAAAGAATACAAAAGAAGATCGCTATTATTCCAGTTTTCAAAACTACACAATTTTAAACCTTTCAATTCCAAACTGTTTTTCTTAAGTTGAGTCTGAAATGTTAAATGACTTGGAACATTTTCAAAAAAAAATAATTCAATTTTCAAAGCCTAGTTCTACAATGTTCTCATTTCTAAGGCTTGAATTTGACAAATTATTTTCTCAATTTTTCGTTGTTTTGAATTCATTCTGAAGGCATTTAATTGAAAATTGCTTAATCACAAATCCTTCTAACCGAAAATTGTGCAACTATCAAGTCTTTCAATTTGATGTTCTACGATTTCGAAGAATTTAAATAACCAGAAAATTTTGTACGTTTGAAATTAAAACCAAACAATTTAGAATATTAAAATCTAAAATTATTAAATTTTAAGCTGACTATCAAGGCTTTCAAAATTAAAATTTTCAATTTTGAAAGATTTGATAGTGAAATTGTTCTGACATTCCTAATGTTTGAATTTGAAACAATTATCGATTCCGGAGGATTTCAATTTAAAATTGTTGAATCATCAAGGCTATCAATTAAAAATTATTGCACAATATTAGCAGTTAAATTCTCAAAATAAATCTAAAATATTTCAGGATGGCCTCTACAAACAAAAACAAATTTCTATTTTTTTTCCGGTTATAAAAAATTGTTCAAGGTCACTAATGATGCTTATGTTCAGTAAAAAGAGCATGAGCAAATAAAAAGAAAACCCTTAATAAAAAAATATCAAATTTATTTTTGACCTCGATTTTTTACCCTGCCCCTCTGTGAAATATGTGTCTCATCGACAAAATTTTATCTTCATACACAATCATAAAATATCAATTACTTAAAAATTTTACACTATTTCGAAATAAAACATTCAAAACAGTATAAGTTTCAAGTAGTAGCCTACAACATTGTGAAATTTAAAAATGGAATTCTCCAAAAATTAAGAAAGTTCTAACCAAATATTTTCGAATTTAAGCTTTTGAAGCAAAAAAATAGTTTTATGGCCTCAAAAATTAAACTGTTCTAGAATTGCGCATTCAAAACTACACTCGAACCTCCATTTAACGGCGGTTTTGGGCATGGCCTGCGATGACCGTGAAACTCTTTCAAAAATTTATATGATGTTAACAGTCAAGGCCCCATAAACCGTTTCCAGTAGAAATACATAATATTAATTGTATTTTGTACAAACGCAAATTTTTGTTATCATAAAGGATGGACCTTTTTTTAGTAATAAAGACTAATTAATAAAAAGAGAATTTTCTGCGTGTATTTGAAAATAAATGCGAAATATGCAAGCGAGTGTTCGAACTGTCCGCTTTGTGGCTACGGAACTGCTCAACTCGGCTAAGCTCGCAGCACCTCTCTCTCGGACTCTTGGACCCTTTCATCATCGAATGTGAAACGGCGGAAATTCTACGAACATGGTACATGGAGGGCGGTTAAATGGAGGTTCCAGTGTATAACCTTGAATTGAAATCACAGAAATTTTAAAAATTATAAATATTATTGATAAGTAGCATATCATGTTGTATCAAGTGAAATTAAAAGTGATTAGATAGATTTTTTTTACGAAAAATTGTAATTTCTGTCCCAAAAAAAACACTGTCATTTTCACCGTTCAAAACTTAAGAATTTTAAATATTGTGAACCTTTGGAGTTTAATTATTTTAAGGCCATGTAACGAGCGGGTCAAGTGATTAGATTTCTACCTTACCGACACTTTTTTTATTTCCCAACTTACGTTCACACGAAGCGCTAAATCGAGTTGAAAATTTGGAAAACTTAATAAGAAGCACTAAGAAAGGTGTGTCTGGTCCTAACATTTTATAATTATGAAAAAAGTTTTTTGTCAACATTTTTTTTTGCTTTTTTCATAATTATACAAATTGAGAACCAGATACACCTTTCTTAGTGCTTCTTATTTAGTTTCCCAAATTTTCAACTCGATGTGGTGCTTCGTGTGAACGTAAGTTGGGAAATAAAAAAAGTGTCGGTAAGATAGGAATCTGGTCACGTGACCCACTCATTACATGGCCTTAAAAACGTTGAAAATTATATGCTTCCTATCTGGAAACTTTCAGAATTAATGAATTCAAACTTGAAGCGTTAAAAATTAAACTTTTTGTTTAATTTTAACTTTTTAAGTTTAAGCTTTTAAGTTTAACTTTTTGTTTGAAAATTGAAGCATTCTTAAACTAGAGTCTTGAAACTATGTCGTTAGGAATTAATAATTTTCAAATTGTACATCACGATTTAAAAAATTAAATCATTTTAGTCTAAAGTGCAAAGTTAATAACTCGAAAATCAATGATAAAGCATTTCCATGCAAGGGGAACCACTTAATATTGCTTCAAGTGCGAAAACAATTTTATAAGATGTCAAACTGACGTATACTACCAAGCTGTCACATTGACATGACAGAAAAAGTCGCGAAACAAAAAACATGCAAAAAGCAAACGAAAACATAGGAGCTTTAATGTAGACAGAATAAATGAATAAATGAATGAATTGATAGATTATTCAAGTAAATTATCATAATACTGAGCATTTTTATTTAATTTCTCAATTAATTATTTTATTCCGAATTAAACTCAACTTGTAAGAGTAATAACCAAAAATGAAGATTTCATGTGGATGAAGTTTCATGAACGTCCTCCTTTGAAAAAATAGTAAACAAATTGTTCATGAAAATTATTTAATGGGCTAAGGGGCCGTCCGTATACCACGTGGACAATTTTGAGGGGCCGGAGGGGGGGAGGGGATATGGCAAGGGCCACGCGGACATGCGTCCGTCTGAATCTGCGAACTTCTTTTCAGAAAAATATAAAAAATTAAGAATATTTTCTTGATTTCTTGCTTGTACTTCCTACTTTGTATCATTAGTCTTATGTTTTCAAAAAAAAAACGCATTTTCAGCCGATTTACTGCTCCTTTTAGCTTCCTGGCTTTCAAATACCACGAATATCCATATTTTCATAAATTATGAAATAAGTCCACGTCTGTCTACACGGAGGGGGGAAGGGGGTTAAATAGTGGTAAAAAATTGTCCACGTGGTATATGGAATATATATATATATATATATATACACAAACGAATTTTTTCACGAACTAATTAAATAATATCTAGCTATTCACCTAGCTAACTTATTTTTAACTCATTTGTAAGCAAATTTATCCACGTAGAATTGCAGATAATATTTAAACGAACAAAATAGCCATCCATGACAAAGATTAAATCGAAAAAACGATTTTTTTCTGAAGAGAAAAAAAATCTTGAATAACTATTGTTAAATAAACAATTACATATTAAACCATTTCTATCTACATTGAGATGTGCATGAATATTCCCTAATTTCTATTTTCCCTAATATTTATTTTACCTAAAATCAATTAAGCGAATAGCAATTCGCTATAATTTTTATTTATTATAATGGCCAATTCACCTAATTTTTATATTTCCGAATTATTTTTTGTGCTAATTTTCATTTTTCCGAATTACCATTTGTCTCAATTTGTAAATCTCTGAATTACCATTCGACTTTATTTTTATTTTACTGAATTATAATTTGACATGATTTTTATAATACCGAATTGCTTTTTAACATAATTTTTGTTTTTTCGAACTGCCATTTGTCATAATTTTTATTTTTTCGAACTATCATTTGTCATAATTTTTATTTTTCCGAACTATCATTTGTCATAATTTTTACATTTCCGAATTACCACTTGATATAATTTTTATTTTACCGAACTATAGCTTGACATAATTTTTATAATACCGAATTATTATTTAAGATAATTTTTATTTGTCCGGAACACTATGTGACATACTTCTATTTTTCCAATAATCACATGAACTGAAATTTATTTAAACGAAATGCCACTTGTCATAATCCCACGTCATCGAAACTGCATGTAGCATTCAAATTTCATTCTTCCTAAAATGGCGTCCGGCATTCTTATTAGCTGATTCAATTTTCGCGGCATTAATCAGCCAATTAGAATGCCGAGCGCCATTTTACAACGAATTAAATTTATATTACATGCAGTTTCAATGACATGGAGATTATAACAGATGACGTTTCGTTTAAATAAATTTTCGGTTATGTACTTATTCGGAAGAATGAACATAATGTCACATAGAGATTCGGAAATATGAAAATGATGGCAAATGGTAATAAGGAAAAATAAAATTAGCACAAAAACTAATTCGGAGAAATAAAAATTACGTAAACTGACCACTAGGATAAATGAAAATTATAGCAAATTGCTTTTCGCTTAAATGATTCTAGGCAAAATAACTATTAGGGAAAATAGAATTTGGGAAACATTGATGCGCCTCCTATATTGATCTTAGATTTTGCATTGAAAATTTGTTATATTCATCAATGTGTACATTTTCCTTGATCTTAAAAATTATTTTAAATGTTTGTGGTGAGATATTATTGAACATCCTGAGAATTCATTGATTCCTTTCATTAAGTTTCTTTTACGAAAAGTAACTGCGTGAAAAAGACAAATATTTTAAAGCTGTTTTACAAAAACCAAGTTCACTTCATGTACTTCTTACATAATTTTTGAATGCCTACTAAACGTGTTAGCGAATGTCTTCTTCGAACTTTACATAAATAGTTTATTCGACAAACATATTTTCTATTTAAGCTCTATTCTATTCTATTCTATTCACGATTGTAATCATTGTTCGCATTACAACCTTGTTTAGATATGTATTTTCTTCAAAAAGAGCACATAGAAAAAAAACACCATGTGTTGGTATATATACAGGATAGATCAATGGGTCTCTTCACACTTATTTTTTCACGAATACTGGCTGAAAAGCATCGACAACGAAAGTAAGTTTGATCAAAATCTTCATTTTATGAAAGTACTCTTTTTTCGTTTTCTAAATATTTAACTCTTTTTTTCATTAGATTAAACTATCTCCGAGCAATAAAACTTATTTATGTAGAATCAATTTTTTCTACATTTTCAAAATGATCTTTATTTTACTGTGCGCAATTGCACCGTTTGTACATACATACAGGGTAAGTTTTGATTTTGAAAGAATAATTTTTATGTGTTCGATCATTGTATCAAATTAAAAAATTAAGGAACGATTGTTTTAGGTGCATGAATACATGACAGCGGATGAAATTATGCAAGTCTTTCAAACACCACCTGATGATGGTAATTAAAATTAATTCTTTGGCTCTTCGATATTTTGAAATTTGTATCTGACTGTTTTTTTTAAACTTACACGATTTAATACCTATACATGAAGTATGAAATTCATCATTTCAGTTTTTGCGAATTTTTTACTAATCCAATAAAAACTAATTACAAGTTTATTTTGAGAAATCTAGCATCGTCAATCGCCTGCGTGCAGTTTTTCGGTTTGAGGGAAAAAATAATTTTTAATACAAAAAGAATTTAGAAAATTGTAAACAAAATTTCATTATTTTAATTTTAGAAGTTTAAAGGAAATTAAAAATTATTTTATAAATTTCCGGAAATCTTTTCAAGTTTTAAAATATTTTCAATCCCTTCAAAACTTCTAAAATTATTTAATATATTTTAAACTAACTCAAACTGACATCAAAAATTTTTATTTTCTTTTAAACTTTTTAAAATCTTTTCAAATTTTGAACTATTCTTGAAATTTTTTCATAGTCTGTAAATTATCTTTCAAAAGTATTTGAATTTTCCTACAATTTTTAAAAAATCCTGCAAAATTAAAAAAATTGCCTAAAAATCTTCCAAATTCTTTTTTGACAATTTGGCAAATCTTTTCAAATATTTTCTTAAAATTAATTTTCCAAATTAGAAAAATTGTTTTAAATATTATTAACCGAAAAATCTTCAGCAAATTTTTTTATATCCTTGAAACCTCTCAAAATTCGAATTTTTTCTTCCGAAATCTTCATAAATCTACATTTTGTTTTCAATTTTTTGAAATCTTCAAATTTATAATTATTTTTGAATCTTTTCAAAACTTCTAAGCCTTCTAAATATCTTTCAGAATGATTCGAATCTTTCCTACATTTTTTTTTAAATCCCGCAAAATTAAAAAAATTGCTCTCAAATCTTTCTGATTCTCTGTCGACAATTTAAAAAAACATTGGAATTTCCCCAGTAATCTAAAGAAGTTTTTCTTATTTTCTTGAAACCTTTCAAAATTCTTACGAATATTTTTATTTCGATATATTCAAAAACCAACATTTTGTTTTTGATTATTTTAAACCTTTTTAAGTTACAAATTATTTTTAAATCGTTTTAAAACTTCTACATATCTTTTAAACTTACTCAAATTTGTTTGAAAATTTTGTAATATTGCAAAATTGAAAAAGCTTGCTTTAAAATCTTCTACATT
This sequence comes from Melikaiella ostensackeni, assembly GCA_032362435.1. Classification (NCBI taxonomy): domain Eukaryota; kingdom Metazoa; phylum Arthropoda; class Insecta; order Hymenoptera; family Cynipidae; genus Melikaiella; species Melikaiella ostensackeni. Next base: position 5,993,966 of record JAUMHM010000005.1, read on the forward strand.
TTTTCTTGACATTTTGGGCAATCATTTGAAATCTTGTGAAATCTTTTTCAATTTTCTTTTGAAATTTATTTTTCAAAATAAAAAATTATTTCAATTTTTCCCAGGAATCTTAAAAAAATTTATTCTCATGAAATTTTTTGAAATCTTTGAATTTATAGTTATTTTTTAATCTTTTCAAAACTTCTACACCTTCTGAATGTATTTTAAAATGATTTGAACTATTCCTCAAATTTTTTTCAAATCCTGCAAAATTAAAAAAAAATTGCCTGAAAATCTTCCTGATACTTTGTCGGCAATTTTAGACATCATTTGAAATTTTTCTAGGAGTATTAATAAGTTTTTCTTATTCTCTTAAAACCTTTTAAGATTCTCAAGAATATTTTCGTTTCGGAATCTTCAAAAATCTATAATTGTTTCAAATTATTTACAACCTTTTAAAGTTACAAATGATTTTTGAATCCTTTCAAAATTTCTATATATCTTTTAAACTTACTCGAATTTCTTTGAAAATTTTGTAATGTTGCAAAATTGAAAAGTTCGCTTTAAAATCTAGTACATTCTTTTTCGACATTTCAGGAAATCTTTAAAAAAATTTTTAATTTTCTCTTGAAATTAATTTTTTTAGATAAAAAATCATTTCAATTTTCCCAAGAAATTAGAAAAAAATTTACTCTCTTGAAACCTTTCAAAATTCTTAAGAAACTTTTGATTTTTTTTTCGAAATCTTCAAAAATCTACAGTTTGTTTTCAATTTTTACAAATCTTGAAATTTATAATTATTTTTGTATATTTTCTAAACTTCTAATCCTTCTAAATATCTTTCAAAATAATTCGAATTATTCCTCAATTTTTTTTTTCAAATTCTGCAACATAAAAAAATTGCCTAGAAATTTTCTCGATTCTTTGTCGACAATTTAAGGTATCATTTGAATTTTTCCCAGGAATATTGAGAAGTTTTTCTTATTCTATTAAAAACTTACGAATTTCTTTGAAATATTTTTGTTTGTAAATCTTCAAAAATCTACATTTTGATTTAAATTGCTTAAAACCTTTTCAAAACTCTTATATATCTCTTGAACTTACTCGAATTTTTTTGAAAATTTCGTAATTCTACAAAATTGAAAAAGTCTGCTTTCAAATCTGCTATATTCTTTTTCGACATTTTAGGAAATCATTTGAAATCTTTTGGAATCTTTTTTAAATTTCTCTTAAAAGTAATTTTTCAAATTAAAAAATCATTACAATTTTCCCAAGAATCTCAAAAAAATGTATTCTCTCGAAACCTTTGAAAATTCTTAAAAAACTTCTGAATTTTTTTTCGAAATCTTCAAAAATCTATATTTCGTTTTCAATTTTTTAAAATCTTCTAATTAATAGTTATTTTTGAATGTTTCTCAAACTTCTAAACCTTATACATATCTTTTGAAATGATTCGAATTATTCCTCAATTTTTTTTTTAATCCTGCAAAATTAAAAAAATTGCTTTAAAATCTTCCTGATTCTTTGTCGACAATTTAAGAAATCATTTGAAATTTTCCCAGGAATATTAAACAGTTTTTCTTATTTTCAAAATCTCCAAAAATGTACATTCGTTTTTAAATTGTTTAAAACTTTTTCAAGTTACAAATTATTTTAAAATCATTCCAAAACTTTTATATATCTCTTAAATTTACTCGAATTTTTCGGAAAATTTTGTAATGTTGCAAAATTGAAAAAGTTTGGTTTAAAATCTTCTTCATTCTTCTTCAAGATTTTAAGAAATCATATGAAATTTTTCCAGAAATCTTATTGTTGGTTAGGGTGGGTCAAAAATACAAAATTTTTGAAAATTGAAAATAGCTAGTGTCTAAAAGTTGCTATGTCTCATAAAAAATGAAAATCTCTTCTGACTTTTTAAAATCAAAAATGGTCCTACGGTGTCGCAATGAGGTTAAAAATTTTTTATTTTGAGAATTAAAACAAATTTTCCTATGGGTCAAAAAACTATGGTAATTTTTTTGTGTATATTTTTGGCATTAAATGCTATTAAAAAATTAGAATTAAAAAAAATATAACTTTTGTCCATAATTTCATTATGCTTATCTCTTTGAAAGTGTGAAAAATTTTGCAAATTATAGTTTGGCAGCAAAATGTTAAGAAGTGAATTATTTCCGAATATTAAAACATTATTTACAATTAAAATTTTCTCTTTTATCACTAATATTTAGAAACAATCAGAAATAAATTACATCGTGAAATAAAATGATTTATTTCGAAATTTTTATTTACTAAATTCATGGAGAAAATTCGTAATCTTTATTAACAGACAAATATATATAACCTCATTTAATATGGTAAAAGGATTATAAGTAGAATCCTTTTGTCATTTTTAAAACCTTTGGTCAAAAACATAAGAACAGAATTATTGATTTCATTATTAGAGAAACATTTACAATTTAAATATTCTCTTTTAGAAATACACAAACAAAGTCCAGAAAATTCAGAATTTTTAGTGGTAAACTTAACTTACAATTCGTGTTATAATGTCATTTTTTTAATTATCTAAAATATGTGTCACAATAATAACAGCAAAGAACATACTAAAAAAAAGCCACTAAAACTTATACCCACGCGTTTTAAGAAAATTGATATGTACAAATTATTTTTAAAAACTTACATTTGAAAATTTTACGTAATAACCAAAGACTGATTATTCTGACATTCAAGATGTCAGAATTTTTTTTATATTTTCGAAGAGTTTTACTAGTAAGAAGCATTAAAAATACATGCTCATAAAAAAAAATTCTCGTTTACAACCATTTATTTTTTTTTCGAGAACGGTTGGTTGTATGGAAAAATTCCTTCAACATGAAGGATATATTATTTCATCCACCATAATTTTTATTTTCAAGGATTTTTCGATACAACCGATGTTTGTGGAGTAAATAAAAAAACCGTATTTTTTTTGTTTCTTTTTTACTTATTTTGGCTTTGCGAGGCATCAACAAATTTTTGGATTGTAATGAAACTCTACAGTTTTCTTTCTTAGGCAAAAAGGAAAAAAAGGATCCTAAGCATTTCAATTTAAAAAATTCATACTTTGCACTACACCCTGTTAATTAATAGAATTAAAATTAATTACGAGTTTATTTTAATGAAATAAGTAAACAAAAATTTCTGAAATTTCAGTACCCGAATACGAGGTCGTTCCAGTGAAACATACGATTCATAAAAGCGCTGATACTCGTAATTACACCGTTGAAACAAGATTCCAAAATTCCAAAATAATACTTAATTTAAAACGAACTGAATCAATTCTAGTTGGAGAAAACACAAAAGTTTGGACAGCAAAGAAGAATTCATACCATGAACATGGAATAGAGTATAATTTAATTGAAAATGCAAGTGCCCATGATTTTTTTTACCTTTTTCAACATTATTTTATCCGAGCTAGAATTATGCAACAACTAAAATAGTATAAGGAAAATATTCATAGGTACGTAGGTAAAAATTTTTGTTATTCAACTTTTTTTAGGCTTTCAAAGACGTTGGCACTTTTTATGAAGACCTGGAAAATAACGCAGCAGTTGTAATAACGAAGGAAGACAACAAAGATTACGATGATAAGTTGAAGGAGTTGGGCCAACTAATCTCATTACTATTAGTAAATTTCATTTCATAAACATATTAAATTAAATATCTGAAATATAATCTTCAAAAAATGAAAGGAAATAGTATATGTCTTGAAGTTTTTTAAATTGAACTTTTAATTTATATAGTTTTTTATAATTCATTTAATGAAGATCGGCTTTGAACTCCATTCTTACTTCTTTAAGGATGGTTTTTTAACTATGAACGGAAATAATATGGTACTTCGTTCACTACCAAAACGCCATCGTTTGAAACGCGACACTCAGGAATTAGATTCTTTATCATCAGATAATACCAAATTTACATCGACTTTCGACCACGTAATTTTCCAGATACGTGAACCTCCATATTTAAGTGAGTATTAGGATTAGGATACCGATTAAATTAACAAAATATTCTATAATATTGTTAATCATAAATAATGTTTACTTTATGTTCAACTGGCTAGTATAAGTCATACAATTTTTTACAATAAACAACTTTCAGACAGAAGGTATAGATCAGAAAATTCTCTCGCTCAAAAATTTTATGACTCAGAGATTACTAAAAAATCAAAGCGAAGCATTCCAGAAGTCGCGTACCCAGAAATAATGCTTATTGTTGACGAAAAAATATATTCGTGAGTAAAAAATATGCAAACGTTTTCTGGTTGAAAAATTTATTGCAAGATGTCTTTTTTAACAAATTATTCTTTTAGAGATTTTGAAGAAGACGTTACAAAAGCTCTTAGTTACATTATAACCTTATGGAACGCAATTGATTTAACCTATAGATCTTTGAGTGAACCAAAAATCCGCCTAAATATTGCTGGAATTATTTTGTGCGAGGTATTTATAAATTATGTTTCTCTTGCACGAAATATAATTCATTTCTATATATCATTATTTATTGTTTTGAAAGAATACACTACCATATGTCGACCCGTGTTTGCGAGATGAAAATGGTCAATTAACAAAATATATGGATGCTAATAAAGTTTTGGAAAAAATGAGTGAATATTTGTATAAAGAAAAGGTATTTTCATTCAAAAAGGATTATGACGTAGCTCTACTCATGACAGGGTACGAAAAATGTACACTTCATTGTTTTTATTTTTTTTTAAGCCGTATTTTGAAAATACAACACTTGTTTTTACTTCAGGTATGATTTGTGGGGCGAAGATCAAACAGGTGCAGTGCAAACCGGTGTTGCAGGTAGGATTATTTTGTAGCATTTAAATATTCAACACGTACTGCTTACTATTGCGGAATTCTCCAAAAGAATAACCCATTTTTAGCTTGCCCGGGGCTATTATTACGGAAAATTTCGTAATACTAGACAAAATGCCTATTAAACATAATATTAGACTTTATAAACAACATATTATGTGCTCTTATTTATAAATTCTTTTCCACTCTATCAATATAATCGAATATTTTTAAGTATATTTATATATAAATCGTGCAAGGAGAAATATTTTTGATAATTTGAAAAAATAGCACTCAGTACCTTTTACCAGGAGTCGCAGTTGCTGGAGGAGCTTGTACTGTTTGGCCAGGTCAAATCATAGCTGTAGGCACATTTGAGGATAACGGTGGTTTTGGAGGAATTCTCAATGGTGCTCACGAGTTAGCTCACTTGTATGTATTATATTATTATTATTATTATTATAAAAAATTATATCTCAGGCTTAAGATGGTTATAGCCCAATATGTCGAAAGCACTTTTTGAGTTGGATATTTGTACCA
>JAUMHM010000005.1:6015601-6040758 GCA_032362435.1 Melikaiella ostensackeni
GCACGCACTAACCATTAATGCGTAGACTATGGCCAGTGATGCGCACGCACCACTCAGTCATGTTTTGATTATTGTTGTGTAAGGCATCACTGGCCACTGCGTGAACACAAATGATTCGTGCGTACGCAGCGTTCAGTGGTGTTTCGCGATTTTTTTTTCCAGCAAACACCAACCATTGGTGTTTTGGTTTCTCCGTGTATGTGGACGATTGATTTGAATAAAAACTAAAAAAGTTACGTAAATTAAACGTTTTTCCCCCATTTCTCTCATGTTAATCTTATGGAAAATAAGTGCCTGGGGTAAATATTAACCGATATGGCTACAATTTGGAGGACATTCCACTTATATAAATAATGGCAACCCTGCTGTAATATCAGTGTTCTCAATATTACCTATGAAGACTACATGATACTTTCTATTACTTAAAATTTTAATAAAACCCGTGTGGAACATGGATTGCTGTCAAGCCGTGAGGAGCCCATGAGGGCAATCCAGGCGTCGCCTCAGATGGAAGCCACATTCTAATCCATAAGGATCCAACAAAGTCTTCTCTCATAGTTGCCCATATGGTTGCCTTCATGGGCCCCTTGCTTTTGTTTTCCTTCCACTTTTATTTTAGACCAACGTACCACAATGTTTATAACTCTTTTATACCTTTATGTTAAATAACAGGACCTTTGGATGAGATATTGTTACTATTTGACACAAAAGACAATTTATTACAACAAAAAAATCGTTTATTTTTTTCAAACTAAGCCATAAGGGCAACAAGCAGGTCCCTCTGCTGGGTCCTCGGGGAATGTCTGAGATTTTAAAGTTCAACTTTCAAAGAAATGTCATCAAAATTAAAAAAAATGTATTTATTAAAAGAGTGAACCAATCAAACATCAAAATTTGTAGTGTCAAAAAAATATTAACCTTTTGGACTTGGAAATTTTAACTGATAGACCGTGAGGACAAGCGAGGCCGGAACGTCCGATGGCACCCTGCGGGGGCCCTCGTGGGTCTTGGTCCTATGGATCATCCACATGGGCCCCTGATGGGGGTCAAGATTTCAAAGAAGGCTAAATGGAGCTCATTCTACACGAGAAAGGGATTACTCTTCCAAATTGGAGAAGATCGTTCTCATTTCAAGATTGAATTCAGGTTCGAAGTGATGATCAGCTTTTTTTTTGTGAATTGCGCTGGAAGGCTCAAATAAAATTTTTCCCTAGTTTTAGCGAGGAGCAATGGGAGAATCGATAAGGGAGACATGGAGTGCAAATGCTAAGCCATCGGAAACACACTCGCCAAATATGAAAATGAATAAAAGTTGGATCGAGAAGATCGAAGATGAAGATAGGGGCAGCCTATTTAGTAGACTGCGTCAGCTATGTCAACATTATTACACCAGAGATTCCCAAGAGAGTGCTTGCACACACGCGGGGGAGTAACGAGGGCGAGTGGATCACAGAAGTGGTTTTTTAAAATATGAATAAGACGAGTAGAGTAAAGAAGGTGCCTCCCAGAGGAACACGAACAGCCCCAACTTCTGACGAATTCAGCAATAGCGAGATAGCAAAGGAGATTCTACCCTGCCTGCGCCAGGTTAAGAGTCGTAGATGCTACAAATGTTCAAAGAGAACGAATATACAAAAGCTAATTTTCCTGGAACTTGACCTCGGGAGGGTGCTTTATTTTGCATGGGGTGAGTTTTATAATTTAACACTTAATTCAGTAGTGCATAATTTAATGGTGAAGATTCTTTCAGCACGGACACGAACCCTCGAATTCTCTAGAAGTTGGTAAATATCGGTAACAGAAATCTATATCCAGAAATAACCTTTTTCTTCTGATAATTAACTTGATTGAACTGCTGATTACTCAACTTAACATTAGTTTATATGAAGTATAATCTACCTCTCTACATTATAAAAGGGTCTCGACGGCGCCGCTTTTTAAAAAATTTATCCCTGCACCTTTTGCAGTGAAACCCTAATTGCAACCTTTGCCCATTATCCCCTACAACCCTTCTTACAAACCCTGTCCCTTAACCTCTGCAATCCTCTTTACAACCCCTGCCCCTTAACCCCTGAAACACTCCTTACACCCCTTGCCCCTTAACCCACGCAAACTTCCTTACAACGCACCTTGACCCTTAACTCAAGCAACCCTCCTTACCCCTTAACTCCTGCAACCGATCTTATAGCTTATTTTTATTTATTGAAAATGATGCACGTAAAATGTTGCCTTTTTATCTGATTATGTCATATTTAGGCTACGCCTTTTTAAGCTTTATTGATTAAGTCTTTTTAAACCACGCCTTTTTACCCTTGTACGCCCCACAAGCCACGCTTTTTTCCTGCCCCATGCTGTATTCTGGCCACCCTAAGAATAAAGAAAGTTTATTGTAAATCAATCCACCACCTCACCTAAACCTTAATGAAAATGTTAATAAATTTTTTAATGTAATCATTTATATTACGTTAAATAACAAAAGGAATGTTTTTCTACAAAAAGATCAGTGAGTCGATTGGTTTATTATTTTAAATAAGACGAAATGTTAATCTGCAAAATGATTATATGAAATATTTACAGTTTTTAAAGAAATATTCAGTAAAACAATTACTAAGGGTTATTTCGATAAATTAACTCACCTCCTAATAAGAGTTTAGATAGGGTTCTGAATTTTGTAGTGAATCATCTCTAAGTTTGAAATAATAATTTTAATAAAAGTTTAGAGAAACATTTAGGAGCAATGGTTATGTTTATTATCATGAAAGAAAATGTGTATGTAAAAAACATGCAAAGTCCTTTTACAAAGTTAGGTCAGAATTAGACATGAGTAATTAATTGTCCAATTATCTTTCGTCAGAACGGATCTCTTCAGTGGGAGAGAACTTTAGAGACTTAAGACAACATCTCGCTGTTATTCTTAGACTGAAATCCTTGAAATGACTTTCGCGCGCTCGTTGTTAATCGGAAGGTGCTGCGCGATTTAGATTTGTGACAAGAACAATGGTCTATGCAAGTCGCGGCAATGATGAAAGTCTTCCATCAACCCTTTATAAGTTCAATGTAATCCGACGAGGCGTTGCTTCACCGAGGGTTAAAAGTGGCCCCAGTGCCATTTCGCGGAGGGTGACCGTAATGGAAGAAATGTCAGTGCCTACCCATCATCTGCAGTATAATGTTGGAAGACTGCAGACCCATGCTTTTCTGTCATTTTTATAGTGGAATGCTTCAAAAATATAGGAAGGGACATTTTAAATATGCTTCCTTGGTAATGTAGATTCATTTTAGGACATGCAATTGGAGAAAATGCTAAGAAAAATTAGGGGTGTAATAAGAGTAGAAAAAAAGAAAAATAATAGTGAAGAAGCGTGCCCAAGGGCGTGATTTAGGGGCGTGTATAATAAAATTAGGCGTGTCAATTGCAAACGGATGCGGCTGAGAGGTATGATCAATAAAAATGGTCGTGTCGAAAAGTGTGTCTAAGGGGTGTGTGAAAAATAGGCGTTAACGGAGGAAGTGGCCAATAGAGACTGAGAGGTGTATCCAAGGACGTGATTTAGGGGCGTGTATAATGAAAGTAGACGTGTCAGTTGCTAACCGATGCGACTGAGTGACACGATGAATGAGAATGGTCGTGTCAAAAATAGGCGTGAACGGAGTAAGTGACCAGTAGAGATGGAGGGGCGTGGTCACTCAAAAAAGGTGGGTTCCAGGGTGGCTAAAAGACGTTAGTGAAGAAAATGAGTCTCAATTATTGAAGCGACGATAGCAAGAATTTTTATAATAATATAGAGAGATGTTGCGAAAATGGTTACAGTGATTCGCTACTGCGAGACTTCATAACAGCAGCATAGATTCTAAAATTCAATTATTTCCAGACGGGGGAATAATGGAAAGTGTTGTGATTAAAATTTGTGGATTTAGAACGTTTGTTTCATCGACGAAAGATCCAATAACAAGGTTTTGTTTTAAATCAGCGAACGCGTCCTCACGGCGAATTGACAAATTGCCAATAATCCGTACTTGAAACGGCATTCGCGGCACCTGACACGAAATCGTTACCGTTAGCATAAAGTCACTAACGCGAATCGATGATTGGGCTGAAACTGGGGCTGAAAAACACCGCAGTTTCTGCGACGTGATTGCTTTCGAGTTTGACGCAGCTGCGTCACCAGCTTTGCGAAAGTACCTCCATTCACCAGCACCAGGGGTAGCTCGACGCGACGCGACGCTTGGTTAACGCACATAAATGAACGCCTCTGGATCCTTTTATTTCTCTGACAGCGTTTATCGAAGGTAGAAATCTTCTTTTCAAGTATATTGAATTTTCTCTTTTCAAAAGAGACAATAATGTGCGTCAAAATGGTTCAAATTGTCAAATAGTTCTAAAAGAATCGTTGAGAAAAAAAGAAATCCTAAATTGTATTTATTTTGAGCCATCTTTTTTTATTCACAGTCGCACGGCTCGGTCTCATGACACAATAGACGCTATTTTTGATCTCTAAAGTGGAACCAAACACTGTAATCTAACAACAAAAATTTTTCTTTGATTTCAATTAAAGATTATTATGTTCTTGCTTAAACCACCTCATTACAGAAAGCAAACAGCGACTGATCAAAACCGGCTCCTACCACTGACTACGAGAAGTTTCACAATTCAGTGATGTGACACGGTTGCGGTCAAACTCCGGTCTCTCACCAAAGTCCGCGCTCGAGTCCTTATATTAGGCATACGACTTACGTCACTTCGGCGATTTGAAAAAAAAAATCATTCTAGTCGCACCGAGGCCTGCGTGGTTTATAATATAAGTTTTTTATTTTAAGAACTTCATGTCACTATTTTGCTACTATTTCTCAAAAGTTATGCCACTATAGACACTATTTTTTATCTTTAAAGTGAGTCCGAGCCCTGTGATCTAATAATAAACATTTTTCTTTGATTTAAATGAAAGAATAATATGTGACCGGCTCCGAAAAAAGGGGTCTAGTGGCTAAAATCAAGTTTGCGAGAAAAACTCGTTTGAAGCTTGACAACACTTTTCCGTCGTTCTATGCTTTTTTAGCGCAATTTTTAGTCGACAACTGTACTGAGGGATTCTTTGGGTCGCTGAATCCAAATTTGAACTCAAAATTATTAATTTCAAAATGTCTAGTAAGAAATATTTTTTCTCATGAATACTGTATTTGTTTTAAAAAGTTATTTAAACAATTAACGATCAACTTTTCGAAGAATTGTCATGGATATTTATAATCAGGGTACTTTTCTCGATATGTTAATTTGGAGTTACCTCTTGCTGGTGTGGTTTTCTCGCTGGTCTCTTCCGCTATTTCTTTTCTTCTCCATTTGGGAAGATGTCGTACTTCTCAGAGGATGAAAACTTCTTCAGTTGAAGTTTGTCATCCTGAGTAGGAATGAAAGCGTGGTATTCTAGTGTACCAGGAATCGCTACTGCTTGGTCAAATCGTCCTTTCAGAATCACGGTAGCTGAGGCGTGACTTTCTTCACTGCTGAAGAAAATTACGGTTTCTTTGCAGTTACTCTTTGTCCACTGCAATAAAGCTTGAGGGCTGAGTATGTGATGTTTTGGAGAACATTTTAGCTAGAACGAGCTGCAAGTCTCTTTAAATTCGCCCCTATGCCATCACATGCACCTTTTCTGTGGAATGTACCATGGAAGTGTCATTTTGCTTGAATACCGAAATCACCTTTATATACTATCGCGATACTTCTGTGTTTCATCTCTCCACCATCTTCAAAATAAATCACGACAGTAAAGATTGTAGCTTGGTCGTTATTCCAGTGGAATGATTGCGCTGAATTCTAAGCTACAAAGGCATAATTCTTTTTTTTGCGAATGATTGTCTTGCCTTTTGCTCGATGCTCGTCAGTCATAAAACAGACTTGTGTAGTGCAGTGTAATTGAGCAAATTTCGAACATTACTGCAAGAAATGTGAAGTGCGGTAGGGTTTTGTGTAAGAACGCCCCATCGCTTTCAAAAAGCTCGCCGAAAAAACCAAGACAGAGGTGGTGTAGCGTTTAACCTAGCAATAAATTTTCCTTTAGGTTTTTTAAAAACGATGATTGCTCTTTCGAAACAAAGCGGTGTGTTTTCAGTTTTAACAACCGTTCACAGAAATTATCCAGGAATCCATCGATATTCATCACCAAAGTCTGCAGAGTACACCTGTCGCTTTGTAGCCAAATTTCGAATCTTACTTTATCCATGTTCATCGAAAGCATTTGTCAAATTTTCATTCAAATTTGCAGTACCTGGGCAGTTTTTACACTCTCCTAGATGACAGGAACTTGAGAATTCAGGGCATATGATAGCATCCAGACAATCGTGATAATTCTTTAATATAATGTCAGCATCCTCTGTCAAATACTGAATACTGATCTTATTCAACATCAACTTGACATTTTCATGATGCACACAAACGCACACATTATGAGTACCACTGCTTCCTGCTAGAACACAATACCGAAGTCTGAGTTTTGAGAATTTTGAAATACTTATCTACAGGTCTTGATGTTCTGATGTAAATTGTGCATATAACTCATTAAAATTACATTGCAGAAGCCTTTTCTGAACATGTGAACGAGTTCCATCATCATTTTTTACCGACACAAAGTCTTTCATCTCTGGCATCATCCGACTAATGTCATCGCGTTCATAAAAATCCTTTACAAGAGTTTCAGTCACCAGGGGCAATGCTCTTCCTATTTTTGGGTTCGTGAGTATAAGACTTCCACGTTCTGAAACTAATTTTTTTACATTTTTTGCTTACCGCTCTGACGTACCAAATACTTTCATTAATTTTCTGCGTCCCCAAGATCTTGCTGCAAGTGAAAGCAGTTGAAAATTTTCTTGTTTATTTTTAGAGACTTAAAATTTATCAATAATTTGATCAAGTACTTCAACGTCTGATTTATGATACTCGTCCTCACACTGAATCTTTGTGTCATTGACCTCTGAAGGTAATGAAAAATCTAGATCACTTTTATTATTCTCTACCTGATTATCATCAGCATTATCACTGAAAATCATTTCATAATCCTCGTCAACAACAATATCAGTATCTGATTGAACTTGACTAGGAGGCTCTGCAGTATTGTTACAATTCAAAGATGAACTTGCTTTTGAGTTGGCACTTCTTCGAAACTGAAGAAGAAAGCTTACATAGAAAGTATTGGATCTCACAAGAGGGGGCGATGGTTGGAGCCCCCTCATCCCCGCCCCCTTTTTTTATTATGAATCCGAATTTCCTCTCTGAAATTGGGTAATAAAGTCAAGTAAGGCATGCGGCTTACGTCCCTTAAGGGATTTAAAAAAAAAATTATTTTAGTCGAACCGAGGCCTGCGTGATTTATATTATAAGTTTATTATTTAAAAAAAAATCATGCCACTATTTTGCTACTATTTTTTTAATTTATGCCACTATAGACACTATTTTTTATCTCTGAAGTATGTCCAAGCCCTGCAGCTGAATATTTAATCGTGTGAATATGCTTCAAGAAAAGTAATTAATAAATTGTGATAAAAAGGAAAGAAGGAAGGAAGAAAAGTGAAAAATACTCGAGGAAGATCAAAAAGTACGTGAAACAAAAGGCATGAAAGAAACATATAATATAGAGCGAATCCCAACGGGGACTTGATGTAGAGAGACTTCAGAAAAGTGGCTGTCTCTGCCGTTGTCACCCTGTATGATTTACAGGTAGTCTCAACGCCTCTTAAAACAAGGAAGGCACGCACTTTATTCCCTCGAGATCGTAGCAAAACACAGGTTTAAAGTTTGAAACATGCACCTTTTTCCAATTTTCAACACGTCGAATCTGTTTCAATTAATGAAGCTTCTCACCCTAATAAACGAATATTTGTAGAAGTTCTGAAGTTTCAGCTTTGAGGTTAAATATAAGATATTCACACGGATTAGTAGAATGAATAGTTCTAAGTACATTTAATTTGCATTTGAGGCTTTGCGTGTACAAACTAGAAACTGTTGAATGCTGAGATGGTCACTGGGAGCTTACAGGTATCTATCCATTAGGAGCATTTAAATTGGTAATTCGTGACCACTGACTGAAGAGCAGTCGGAAGTTTGTATAGCATTTCAGAATAATGCAAATTCGAAATAATTAATGTATTCCTTTAAATTTTAATTGTTTCAAATTTTCAAGACTTTCAAAATAAAAATCCCCCGAATGACAGGATAGGGGCCGTTCATAAGCTATATTACCAATTTGAGGGGGGCGGGGGTCGTCCCAAAATCTATAGCTAGTAACAGGGTAGGGGGGAGAGGTCAGTGGAAGTAACGTTACGAACTCAGATAACGTTTAGTACGTTTTTTTATAATGAATTTTAACAAAGGTTGCGAATTTTGCGAAAAGTGGCCCTGACACGGGATAGTTCAATAATAACACGATAAGTTTGAAAAATCGCATTCATATTTCTGACTTCACACTCCTTCCCCTATTCCCCTCTCTATCCTTTTTTTTATGAATTATTTTTTCCCCTGTTTTCAAGAAACTTTCCCTTTTCCCCCTTATTTACATTTTTCGTTTAAATGCGAATTGTATTATTAGAATCCAATAAGAAAATTTAACTACTATTGGTTAAAACTTAATTTTTTTGGTTGAAAAGTCTACTATAATATCTTTGGCTCGGAATTCATCTCTTTAGTTAAAAATTTAACTATTGTGTAAAAAATTCAACTATCTGATTGAAAATTTATCTTTTCTAATTGTTAATTTAACTATTTGATTGAAAATTCACGTACTTTGTTGGTAAGTCATCTTTTCTATTAGAAAAATAATATTCTTGGTCAAAAAATCATCTTTTGGGTTGAAAATTCAACTTTGAGGTTGAACCTTGAACTCTTTTGTTGAAATTCATTTCTTTTTTGTTAAAAATTCATCTTTTTCGGTTGAGCCCAAGTATTTCTGATTTCTAATAAAAATCTTGTTTTGTTGAAATCACACGAAGAAGAAGAATTCATATATTTTTATTGAAAATTCAACACCTTGCTTTAAACTTAAGCTACTTCGTTGAAAAAAATTAACTTTTTTGGTCGAAGATTCATTATTTTAGTTGAGAATTCAACTATCTGGTTGTGAATGAATGTTTTTGTTGAAAATCCATATTTTTTTAAAAATTTAACAGTTTTGTAGAAAATTCGTCTCCTCGTCTTAAGAATTCGACAATTTTTTAGAAAATTAAACTATTTGGTTGAAAATTAATTTCTTTGTTGAGAACTAATATTTTTGGTTGCAATTTATATAATCATTTATATATTTATTTATTCAGATAGCGAACAATAGCCCAATTACAGAAACACTATATTAGTCTAGGTAGAATTATTTAGAATATATAATTTGATGCTTGAATAAAATTCGTAGTACGATATTCCAAACACGCTATGGCCTCTGTCGTGCCAGTCATTCGCCATATTATCTTAGACTTTGCGTAGATTAGATTGTATTATATTTGATAAAAATTTAAATAATTTGGTAGAAAATTAACTTTATTGTTGAAAATTCATATTTTTGGCTGAAAATTCAACTATTTGGTAAAAGAATTAAATAATTTGGTTGAAAATTAACTTTTTTGTTGAAAAATCATATTTTTGGGTTGAAAATTTAACTGCTTTGTAAATTATTCGACTTTTTAACTTTGAAATTCAACAATTTTGTTGAAAATGAATGTATCTTGCTGAAAATTTTTTTTTTAGTAGAACATTAATATTTTTGGTAAAAAATTAATTTTTTTGGTCGAAAATTCAACTATTTGGTAAGTCATATTTTTTCGTCGAAAATTCAAGTGTTTTTTTTAGAGCAACTGCTTTTGGTAAATTTTTATCTTTTTGAATGAAAATTCTACAATTTCGTTGCAAATTCAACTATTTCGTTAAAAAAATCAACGATTTTGTTTGAAATTAAATTATCTTAAAAAAAGTATTTCGTCAAGTTCATATTTTTTACTCAAAAATTCAAGTGTTTTGTTACAAATTCGTCCTTTTGAAATGAAAATTCATCTTTAATGGTAGAAAAGCTATCTTTCTTCGTTGAAAATTAACTTTTGTGTTGAAAATTCAACTGTTATGGAAAAAGGTCATTTTTTTGCTTGAAAATTTAAATATTTTTTTAAAAGTTCTACTGTTTGGTTGTTAATGCAACTATTTGATTAAAAACTAATTTCTTTTTGTTGAAAATTCGTCTTTTTCGGTATGAACTCTTTATCATGTCTTTGTCATATTAACAGTTCAGTTTAAATTAAAACCAATGAATTGTTGACAAATTAGCAAGGCATGGGTGCCAGAACATAAAGTGTGGTGAGTACGAAAATAAAAATTCCCATTAATACGAGACTCACGCACCGGCCATTGGTCATCGACACGCAGCCGGTGCTGACGTTCACTCGTTTAATTACCGTCGATAAATTACAATATATTCAAACACGTAAAACAAATGTGCCTCCCTAATTCAATTCTGCTTTCACGAACAATCCTCCTTCAAAATTTTAAATCGTCAGAGAAGTTTCTACAAAAAGTAGTATCCGAAAAATTCATAACTTCGAGCAGAAATTAAAAAAGGTACATTTAAAAATGTGACTGGAGAAATGCGATTATCGTGTCATTCTACAAGGAAAGGAGTGATAAAGGTGACTGTACTGATTATAGAGCGATTAGCCTACTTAGTACCGTGGACAAAATATTTACTGAAATACTTATAGGTAAGGTCACGGGAATAACTAAAGAAAGGGTCTGGGAAGTCTAATGTGGATTCATGCCAGGGAGATCATGTGCGGATCAGATATTTAGCTTGAGACAGATCATTGAAAAAAGTTTGAGAGTAAACAAAAAAATTTTCTGTGCATTTGTTGATCTGGAACAAGCTTTCGATAAGGTGAATAGATCTAAACTTTGGGAAGTCCTGAAAGATTATGGGCTGGATGGTTGGCTTCTGAAAGCTATAAAAGCAATATATAACGGTAGTGAGGCGAGTGCAAGAGTAAATGGACAACTAAGTAATTAGCTTAACACTAAGCAGGGCGTTAAGTAAGGCTGCATTATTTCCTCCTGGATGTTTAATATATATATGGACATATGTCTAAGAATGGCTCTCCTAGACGAAAAAGGTGGTAATCTTGGGACAGTGAAAGTGAATGGACTGGAACTTGCAGATGATAAGATTGTTACGGCAAAATCAGTCGATGATTTGCAGAGAATGATGATGAGCAGACTTGATATAAGCATGCAATATTGCCTCAAGCGAAGAAAAGATGGAACAAGTTGATGATTTCGTGTATCTTGGAAGTTCATTCACTGTTGAAGGAAAGATGGATACAGAGATATCCAGACGTATAAACGAGGGTAGAAAGATTATCGGCAGTGTACAAGCCATTACTAGAAGTAAAAATGAACCGAATAAAGCTGAAATTGCAATATATGTATAACTCTGTGCTTGCTCCCACTGTGCTGTATGGTAGCAAGACCTGGACGTATACGTATAGTGGGTTCTCAAAGAATGTGGTGTGGAAGAAACATTGATTAACGAAAGTGAAAGTAATTTGCTGAGATGGTTTGGTCATGCCGAGAGAATGGATGAAAGACATTTAACGAAGCAAGTGTATTTAGGTAGAGTGGTAGCGTACCCAGAGGTAGACCAAAGAAAGAGTAGTTGGATTGTGTGAATGAGACTCTAGAGCGAATAGATATAGAGAGTCGTAGTAACACAAGAGCTTGCATGAAACGACGTATGGATATAAAAGAAGCAAAAGTCGTATACAAGGATAGGGATTGATTGATCAGCGACCTATGTCGGAGCGGTGTTGTCGGACGAGTGTGTCGTTTGAATGAAGAACACGCGATGACTTCTAGATTGATCTAAAACCCATCCATTCTCCTACACATTCCTTACTTACACTTACCATATAATTTCCTTGATCCCCAGTAGTATAACGAGGCTGGAACCAAACGAGTTACGCTTACCCCGAAAGGGATTTGGCTTAATGGTACAACTATTAAATAAAAAGTAAAATTATTTAGCCAATACTCTGAAGAGACTAGAAACTATAAAGGGGAAAAAATATTTCTGAGGACAGATTTGTTCCCTCCCACTAGTCATTTTCCCCTCGCAGAGTCTATACTTTCACATTTGCAGACACGACAATTTCACTTACTGCAAGTACAAGCACTCTTTTTGTCCTGAAGAGATTACGTTCTATCGTGAGCGTACACGCAGTATGCTGATAGGACCAAATATTCAAAAGGGGATGCCTTTGTCTTTTAATCATGTCTATATTGTTCTCCTTCACATTGTACAAAAAAATACATGAAAAGGAAAATCGAAATCGACGATTGAAAACTGTTTCTTTTCGATTACAGAAAGAATAAATAATTAATCATTAATCTTGTTTCTTTACTGAAAACATAAAGTGGCTTTGTGTCAGAGACATCCAAACTAGCAGAGTGGTGTCTGCAATTTATATAAATATTGATTATTACTTCGTATACGTCTCGCATAGTAAAAGTTTTTAAAATCAGTTGAATGAAAATTGTACATCGAATTTTAACTCTCAATTTGAATAATTAATGAAGAATTTCCTTATGGTCACAAAGAAGCAGAGCTTAAATGATAAAGATTCAAGACATGCGCTTCTGTTGATCATCGGTCCCAGACGTAATTAAGAGGAGAAAATTAGCTTTTTTCCTTAAAGCTCATCGTACCAAACGCCAAGGACGTGATCCAAAATTGCGTAAGAATTTCAAATCGAATTAGGGAGCTTACGTTGGCCGGTTGTCTTCTTCTCTTGTTTCGGGCTTATTCATTTTTCATTCCTTCGGACTCGGGAGAATTTGCATTACAGACACACTCTGCCCGGGTTCTTTCGCATTTCATTAAATCTGCTTCTTCCTCGTCCTTTTCCTCCTTATTTCACTAGTGCAACCATTGTCGCCATGAATATTTTTCCACTCCCCTAAAAGGGTTGTATTAAACATTTTAATCTCGTGGTAGGAAACTTCTGTTACCCGTCTCAGGCCAAGTGAAGCAATTCTACTTTCATTGTATTGAAATCTTTTATTAAAATGTAGACTGAGAGTGAGAGTGGTCTGATTCCTTTTCATTTGCACTTTCGTTTCTTCATTCTATGAGATTAGTCTGTAAGACATTTGGTGAAAAATGTTTAGCCAGACTCTCTTGATTTTTTAAAGATTGTACTCGTACTCCTGTTGATATGCACAAAATTTCTATCTGGTTCACACGAACTGAGGAACTAAAAATGATGCATGCCCTGCCTCTGGCCCTAGATTATGGTGTTCTCACATAAATACGCTTTGCCTAGGTAAAATGGTTGGCACACAGGACAGGCGAGTTGGGCACGCGAAGTCTATAACTCACTGGACCGTTTCGTTAGAAGAAAGGCCGTTACTCAATTTTCTGAAGATATTTTCTACCGTCTAGACATACATATAAGAGTTTGGTTATTATTACGTTAAAAGTTTAAGAATCGTTCCAAGTTTGATTGCAGTTCTATAAAGTATTTGCCATTGTGGACAAAACATATATTATCGATTAAAATAGGAAAAGCAGAACTTTTTCGGAGTAATGACTTTCAATTTAGAATACTTAGGAGACATGCAAAGAATAGAATTTGAGAAAACAGCCTGGAACAGCAAGCAACTCGCAACAAAAACTGTTTTAATTCTTTGAAGAAGCTCAATTCTCGAAAAAATATTTGGTAAACATAGACTATCTAGAACAGGCTTGCTTATTTTTTAGGAAATTTCATATATCTTTACTTCTTTGTCGACTATTTTACACTTTAAATGTACAGGAAATGATTTATTTACAAGTGTGTATGACAGAATCAGGTGGATCTTGGATGGGAATAGATAAGGGGCAAACTGGATGATGAGGCCGGAAGAGAGGAGAGAGAGCAAGAGGTATGTAGTTGGGAATGGCCAAAAGGGCAATCCTATACATGGATCTTAAAAAAAGGTCAAACTCACTCATAACGGATTTGGTAAGAGGAAATGGAAGCCACGGAAAGTCACCCGTACGTACAGTATTTAGAATTTTTTATTTTTCCAGCTCAAACGATAGCTTATAAGTAGATTTTAAGGTAGTTTCTGGTAGTATAAGTGGTTGTAAAAGAATGTAAAGGGAACGGCGGCCCTCAGGCACGTAAAAGGGAGAGAATGAATTACATATATACGTGCATTGGTTTAAGTGAAACGTGTACGGAAATTGTGAACATTTCCGAAATTATCTACTAATAACAGCCATGTCAGTGTTACTGACACTAAGCGAACTATACCGATAACAGGTTATCACAGTAGCTTTGTTGGGAGGGTTGCAACTGACTTCAATCCTATAACATCTAGATTCTAGAACCCCTATGGTTTCTATTCAAAACGGTGGCTTACTGTATGAATTCATGCATTAGGGGAATCCTCTTCTGGATTTACGAACACCATTATGATTCGAATATTGTACCTAAAATTTCTTGATGTGTCTATTAACTCCACAAGAAAAGGATCATCATCCTATTACTATTTCATTCCTATCTTGTCTAATAATGAATTACCTATCGTAAAGTATACTGAGCAGTATGGTAGTCCAAGATAACTTTTTTATATAGAGGGCAACGATCCCCCAAATTCAGTTTCAAATTTTTAAAAATTGTATATTCTTGTTTTTTCGAAATTTTGACATTATCAGGTACCTCCGGGCACTCGAAACTCATGAAAAAAAACATAGAAAAAAATCACTTTTCGGGAAATTCGAAACAAAGTGAATCCAAACAATATTTTTCATCTGAAGTTGGATAAAAATGTTGCAAACAATTAATAACTACACATGAAATTGTAAATATGGTTGTGAATCCACTTCCACATAAAAATTATCCGACATCGGATAATTGTAGTTGTAAATTGCTTGCAACGTTTTTATCCAACTTCAGATAAAAAATATACCTGGGATTTACTATGAATAACTTCTAAGGGTTCAAGAAAATATTACCAGAAAGTTTGGGGACTTGTAGAGAACTTTCCAACGACGAATTCTATTTATCAAGCATATCAATCAATAAAAATCATTCTAAAATATTGATAAATATTCCACTGAACCAATAATAACAATTTTCAGCAGAAAATCAAAAATAAGGTGCTCAAAGGGGTAGATTTTGTGCAGAATTGACATTTTTGGATTCAGGGGTACTTTTCGGGGCATCGAAGGGGGTGTGTTGAGGTGGAAAATCTATATGATTGATACACAGAATTCTTCATAGGAAAGTCTTTTACAAGTCCACGAACTTTCAAGTAACATTTTTCCAAACGCTTAGAAATTATTCCAAAAAGCCCAAAAAGTAATTTTTGCACATGTATTTTACATGGGAAATTTCGAGTGCCCAGAAAACCAAAATTTAAAAAAAAATGCAATTTATTTTTTCGGATGTGGAACCCTACTGATAAGGTTATTTATGTTCCTAGCGACTCTACAGCCAGCAAATGAAGCAAACATAATTTGAAGCCTTTTCTGCAGCTTTCATATGAATAGAGGAGGAAAAATTTCCTTCTAGATGAAAAAGCAAGATCGCAAGTGATCGTATATTCCAATAGACATATAAATTGGATTTGCCTTTGGTTCTAGACTTGAAGTGGTATTTGCAAGTCTCTGAGTATACTGCCGTATTGTTGAGTCGAGTCGCTATTGAAAGCTCTACAGAAGCTAATTGGCCGGTCAGCCCTTCACTGGTAGTCTGAGTTACGTCTCAGCATTGCTATGCAATATTCCTGCACTACAGTAACCACGATTTCCCTTGGAAATATCTTCCTGTCCCTTGCCAGCATCCAGAAAAAGGATCTGAATGATTATTATTTAATTTTGAAGAAAATAGGGGACTTCAAGGAACAAATCTAAAAAATAAGGAACTTAGGGGACCAAACCTTAAAATAAGGGAACTTTCGAAACTAAATCTTAAAAATAGGGGACATAAGGGACAAAATATTTAAAATAAAGGACTTTAGGGAACAAATCTTGAAAATAGGAACCATTAGGGACAAAATCTTGAAAATAAGGGACTTGAGGGACCATTAGAGTCACAATATTGAAAATAGGGGACTTGGGGGACCATTAGAGACCAAATATTGAAAATAGGGGACTTTAGGGAACAAATCTGGAAAATAGGGGACTTGAGGGACCATTAGAGACCAAATATTGAAAATAGGAGACTTTAGGGAAGAAATCTTGAAAATAGGAATCTTTAAAGACAAAATCTTGAAAACAGAGGACTCTAGAAAACAAATCTTGTAAAAAGGAACCATTAGGGACAAAATATTGAAAATAGGGAACTTTAGAGACCCAATCTTGAAAATAGGGGTCTTTAGAAAATAAATCTTGAAAAAGGGAACCATGAGGGACGAAATCTTGAATATAGGGGACTTTTGGAAACAAATCTTTAAAAAACTGAACCTTAGGAACAAAATCCTGAAAACGAGGAACTTTATGGACCAAATCTTGAAAGTAAGGAACTATAGAGACCAAATATTGGAAATAGGGGACTTTAGAAACGCATTCTTGAAAATAGGAAACATTAGAGACGAAATCTTGAAAATAGGGGATTTAGGAGACCAAATAATAAAAATGGCGGAGCTCAGGAAACAAATCTTGAAAATGAGAATCTTAGGAATTAAATCTTAAAAATAGGAATCTTTAAAGACAAAATCTTGAAAATAGGGGACTCTACAAAACAAATCTCGAAAAAAGGAACCATTAAGGACAAAATATTGAAAATAGGGGCCTTGAAGGACCATTAGAGTCCAAATATTGAAAATAGGGGAGTCTATAAAACAAATCTTGAAAAAAGGAACCACAAGAGACAAAATCTTGAAAATAGGGGACTTGAGGGACCATTAGAGTCCAAATATTGAAAATAGGGGACTTGAGGGACCATTAGAGTCCAAATTTCGAAAATAGGGGACTTTAGGGAACGAATCTCAGAAATAGGAATCTTTAGAGATAAAATCTTGAAAATAGGGGACTCTAGAAAACAAATCAAGAAAAATGAAACCATTAGGAACAAAATATTGAAGATAGGGGACTTGACGGACCATTAGAGTCCAAATATAGAAAATATGGGGCTTGAGGGACCATTAGAGTCCAAATATTGAAAATAGGGGACCTAAGGGAACACATCTTGAAAATGGAAAACCTTAGAGACTACATCTTGAAAACAGAGGACTCTAGAAAACAAATCTTGAAAATAGGAACCATTAGAAACAAATTATTGAAAATAGGGAACTTTAGAGACCCAATCTTGAAAATAGGGGTCTTTAGAAAATAAATCTCGAAAAAGGGAACCATAAGGACAAAATCTTGAATATAGGGGACTTTTGGAAACAAATCTTTAAAAAACTGAACTTTAGGAACAAATTCTTGAAAACGAGGAACTTTATGCACCAAATTTTGGAAATAGGGAACTATGGAGACCAAATATTGGAAATAGGGGACTTTGGAAACCCATTCTTGAAAATAGGAAACATTAGAGACGAAATCTTGAAAATAGGGGACTTAGGAGACCAAATAATAAAAATCGCGGACTTTAGGAAACTAATCTTGAAAGTGAGGATCTTAGGAAACAAATCTTGAAAATAGGAATCTTTAGAGACAAAATCTTGAAAATAGGGGACTCTAGAAAACAAATCTTGAAAAAAGAAACCACTAGGGACAAAATATTTTTAAAAAGGGGACTTGAAGGACCATTAGATTCCAAATATTGAAAATTGGGGACTTTAGGGAACAAATATTGAAAATAAGAATCTTTAGAGACAAAATCTTGAAAATAGGGGACTCTAGAAAACAAATCTTGAAAAAAGGAACCATTAAGGACAAAATATTGAAAATAGGGAACTTGAAGGACCATTAGAGTCCAAATATTGAAAATAGGGGAGTCTATAAAACAAATCTTGAAAAAAGGAACCACAAGAGACAAAATATTGAAAATAGGGGACTTCAGGAAACAAATCTTGAAAATAGGAATCTTTAGAGACAAAATCTTGAAAATAAGGGACTCTAGAAAACACATCTTGTGAAAAGGAACCATTAGGGACCAAATATTGAAAATAGGGGACTTGAGGGACCATTAGAGTCCAAATGTTGAAAATAGGGGACTTTAGGAAACAAATCTTGAAAATAGGAATCTTTACAGACAAAATCTTGAAAATACGGGACTCTAGAAAACAAATCTTGTGAAAAGGAACCATTAGGGACAAAATTTTGAAAATAGGGGACTTGAGGGACCATTAGAGTCCAAATATTGAAAATAGGGGACTTGAGCGCCTATTAGAGACCAAATATTGAAAATAGGGGACTTTAGGGAACAAATCTTGAAAATAGGAATCTTTAGAGACAAAATCTTGAAAATAGGGGACTTGAGGGACCATTAGAGTCCAAATATTGAAAATAGGGGACCTTAGGGACCAAATCTTGAAAATAGAAAACCTTAGAGACTACATCTTGCAAACAGAGGACTCTAGAAAACAAATCTTGAAAATAGGAACCATTAGGAACAAATTATTGAAAATAGGGAACTTTAGAGGCCCAATCTTGAAAGTAGGGCTCTTATGAAAATAAATCTCGAAAAAGGGAACCATGAGGGACAAAATCTGTAATATAGGGGACTTTTGGAAACAAATCTTCAAAAAACTGAACTTTAGGAACAAATTCTTGAAAACGAGGAACTTTATAGACCAAATCTTGAAAATAGGGAACTATAGAGACCAAATATTGGAAATAGGGGACTTTCGAAACCCATTCTTGAAAATAGGAAACATTAGAGACGAAATCTTGAAAATAGGGGACTTAGGAAACCAAATAATAAAAATGGCGGACTTAAGGAAACAAATCTTGAAAATGAGGATTTCAGGAAACAAATCTTAAAAATAAGGAACTTTATGGACCAAGTCTTGAAAATAGAGGACGTAAGAGACCAAATATTGAAAATAGAGGACTGTAGAGACCAAATATTGAAAATAGGGATCATTAGGGACAAAATATTGAAAATAGGGGACTTTAGGAACAAAATCTTGAAAATAGGGGACTTTAGGGAACAAATCTTGAAAATAAGAAACTTTAGAGACTAAATCTTGAAAATAGGGGACTTTAGAAAACAAATCTTAAAAATAGGAACCATTAGGGACAAAATATAGAGAATAGGTGACTTTAGAAACCCAATCTTGAAAATAGGGGTCATCAGAAAATAAATCTTGAAAAAGGGAACCTTTAGGGACAAAATCTTGAATATTGGGCACCTTTGGAAACAAATCGTTGAAAAAGGGAACTTTAGGGACAAAATCTAGAAAATAAGAAACTTTATAGACCAAATCTTCAAAATAGGGAACTATAAAGACCAAATCTTTTCTCAACTGAAAATTTGACTATTCCATTTTTGGTTGAAGATTCGTATTTTTTAGTTGAAAATTTAAGTATTCTGTTAAAAGTTAATGTATTTCGTTTAAATTGAGTCTTCTTTAGTAGGAAATTAATTTTCTTGGTTGAAACTTTACGTTAAAAATTATTTAATTGTTATTCAAATTATTCAATTATGCTAAAATGTCATCCTTCTTGTAGAAAATTTAGCTATTTTGGTAGAAAATTAATCTTTTTTGCTTGAAAATGCGACTTTATGGTTGACAATTAATATGTTGAAAATTCATCTCTTCGGTTGAAAATTCAACTATTATTCGTTGAGAATTAGTCTTTTCTAGTGAAAAATTATATTATTTGTTTGAAAATTTAATTATTTCGTTCAAATTAAATAATTTGGATAGAAAATCATTGTATTTGTTTGCGGAACTGATAATCACAATCATGCGTGCCGCCCAGCTTGCATCAAAGGTCAGTTGTGTAGAAGAACATTTTTCTAGTTTTTGAAGATTAATTTGCTTCATATCTTAAGATACAGCTTTTACAAATGGTTCACTTTTGAACGCTTATAATTATTTTAATAACTTCGAACGCTTTCAAAGCCAAATTGCTTCACTTTCAAAGATTCAATGCGAAATAGTTTAATTTGTAGAATTTATTTTAGGAATAAAAAAATGCGACGTCACGTGTCCGTGTCCAGATTTGTCATTTCCTGAGTAGGAGGTGCTGAATCAAAATTTTGGAACAGCCGGTCAAGCATATGTGAATTTTCATCCAGAATAATAAGGAATCATATTTTTTTATCCACTGCAATAAAATAGAATGTTTGTAATTCCCTTAATTATAAATTAACAATTCTACCCTATTCAAAGAGAAATACATGTGTAAAAATGGATTCCACGTATAAAAAAACTCGAGTGTGATAGTTTGTAATGTTTCATCATAATAAATGTTTATACATTGAAAGGTTTTTAAATTATTTTTACTTGCGCTGAACCTCTAAAGCTTGCTTGATACGTGTACGTAAATACTATACTCATAATCAATAAAGATACTCCGTATCTTGGAGTCTTTTTTATGAAGATAAAAATATAGTGACAGCTGTTATACTTTTTATTGAAAGTCGTAAGTTAGTCGTGATCGACATGATAGTTCAAAATATTACAAGAGAAATTTTCAAGCAAAAATGGAAAAGTTAAATTTTCAGTTAAAAATAATTCTAAACAAAAAAATGAATTTTCAATAAAATGCATGAATTTTCATCTAAAGAAATAAATTTTTAAACCATACATTTGAATTTTCAACTAGAATGTTAATTTTAACAAAATTGTTCAATTTGCCATCTATAAAATGAATTTTTTTACCAAAAAGGTAAGTTTTCCACTAAAAACGATGAATTTTCAACCAAAAATTGAATAGTTATATCTTCAGTAAAAAGAAGTAATATTGAACAAGAAAAAAACGATTTTCAGGCAAAAAGATAAACTTTCAACTGAAATGATGAATCAACAACCAAAAACTGAATTTTCAACACCGTAGTTCAACTTCAAAGCAAGTCGTTAAATTTGCAACCAACAAAGATAACTTTTCAAACACGAATATTAATTTTCTATGAAAACAAGACGCATTTTCAACAGAATACATGAATTTTCATCTAAAAAAGAAATTTTTCGATCCAGGCAGTTGACTTTTTAACAAAAAAGATGAGTTTTCAATCAAATATAGCTGAATTTTCACAAAAACATTAATTTTCAAGGGAGTGGGGATAGAGGGGAGAGGGAGAGGGAGAGGAAAGAAGTGATAGTAGTCTCGTGCAAGAAAGTAGAAAATAGGAGAGTGCCAGACTTGCTTTCTTTTTTGTTTATTTGTTACCTTGTTTCATCGTAGTGATGGCAGATAAGCTCAACTGGCAAATCGTTATTGATCAATTTTGAGATAACTCACCTGAAACAGAAAAAGGAAAAACAATCTTTAAAATTAAAATGTTCTAAGGAACATTTTTTAAATTACACTCAACTCTGGATTTGTGTCGGAAAAGTCTATATCCGAAAGAATCCGAAAAAAGTTCTCTATTTCATTCGATCCAAATCGAGTGAAAATTAATCCGACTCAATCCGGTTCAATCCAAACTTCCAATCCAAATCAATCCAATTTTGCACCCGAATCAATCCGAATAAATCAGAACTCACATTGATATATACTAATTTTTCAGTACGAATGAATCAGAGATAGGACTGAATCGGATTAATTTGGATTAAGAATCTGATTTGTCAATCCAAGTACAAATTGATTCGGATTCATTCGGATTACTGAAATTATGGATTATACTGAATTTTCAATCCGAATAAATCCGAGATCGGATTGAATCGGATTTATTCGGATTGTAAATCGGATTAGGTCAATGCGAACTCGGATTGATTCGGATTTATTCGGATTGAAATTTTTTTTCGGATTGATCCGGTTAAGAAGTTCGGATTGAATCGGATTAATTTTTAACCGATTTGGATAGGACGAAATTGAGAATTTCTTTCGGATTGGTTCGGATACAGACTTCGGAATATTTCGGATTGATTCGGAATGAATTCCTATCCGAAATTTTCGCCAGGGGGATATAGTCTGCGATGACCGTAAGGCCCTTCCAAGAATTTCTTTGACCACGCGATGCTGCGCATGACTTCTGACTGGATGATTTTTGCGCGCTGTTTAAAACGCCAAAAAATATATTTTTTTAATTATAAATAATGGCTTTTTCACTGACAGGTTTGTCCATTATACCAAAATTAATTAATTCTGAGCAAAATTAAAAATAATTAAATCACTATTCTGTAAATAAAAAATATACTTTACTAGAATGATAAATTAGAAATATTACAATATACATTATAAATATATATTATATTATATATTATTGTGTAACATATATTATTATTATATTTTATAAATATTATAATAATTTATAAATTATAGATATGCTAAATAAATAAAGTATATTTTTATTCACAGAATAGTGATTTAAATATTTTTAATTTTGGCCTAATGGATAATTCTGTAAGTTAAAAAGACGCTATATATAATGAACAAAAAAAAATATATTTCTAGCGCTTTAAACAGTGCGCGAAAAAGCAACCCGCGTTGGAAGCACTGGTTGTGAACTTTAAAATATCCACTTATTTAAATTTAAAAGAAAACTCCAAGATTGTGCTCGAAAATTGAAATTTATCCCAGTAATAAATAATGATACAAAATTAAAGTACAGCATGTATTTGTAAATATAATATTAGAGCCTTAAGTACACTTTATTCCGTGAAATTTCAGGAATGGGTCTTAATACACGTTATCTTTGAAAAATGTTTAAATTCCCAAACATAACCTGGAACAAGCTACTCTAATTCATAAACGATATGCATTCAATTCGTCTGGGACAAGGGTAAACTCAATATTTAGTTTAATATTGAATAATATTATAAATATTTGAATATTATATTTTTTTATATTTTATATTATATTATTATTAATATATATTCATATTTTATTTTTCACTAAAATATTATAAATATTTAGTTTAGTTTGTCTGCTTACTTACTTTAAACGTTTGAGGACCGTGTTTTTTGGAAAAAGGTGATTTTTTTTTAGTTTCATTTTTTTCATTGGAAGATTAAAAGTAGAATTTTCTAATTTTCTGCATAAATATAAACTTACTTCCGACATATGGGGATGGTGAATGAGAATAAATAACTTTCGATCCAAAAAATTATTCTATCCCGTAAAAATCAATATTGAAGTTCGCATTATCACAGCATGACAGAAATTTTTTGCTAGAAATTAAAAAAATACGAAAAAAAATGTTTTTTCAATAAATAATAGTTTAAAAGAATGTCAATGCTAAAAGGTTGGAAAAAAATTATTACTATGTTCACATCTTATTTAATTTTTTAAAATTATTGTGTTAAAAAAATGATGATTCTAAAAAGTCCTTTTACCTCATTGTGTATTTGATTTTTTAAGAATTTTTTATGCAATAAACCCATTCTCGATAAAAATGTTAGTTATCTAGTTTTGTACTGCCTCCCTTCATTTGTAATTTTGTATTTTAAAATTTTGTCATTGAAAATCATGCATGCTCATTGCGGAATTATTTAATGGGTTCGAAATTTAGTTTTCTATTTTTCAAACCTTCAAGTCAGAAATTTTTTTAATTTCATGTTAGTTGAATCAAAGGCTTTCAAATTTGGTAGTATTTATTATTAAAGCTCCTTCATAATCCGAAAAGTCATCTTAAAAGAATTGAGAAAATTATTAGTATATAGGTATAAGATTAACTCAAACAAAGGAATATTATTTAGGTATCCTTAAATATTATTAAAATTCACTCAAAATTAAAAGTTTAAAAATTTAAGGTCTTTTAAATTGAGAAGCTTTGAAATCTTTCTCAAATTGCTAGTTTAAATGATTATTTGGTAAAGATCTTCAAATTTGTTGAATATTATAGGTTTCTGTTTGAAAGTTACTCGCAGATTCAAAAATAAGAGGAAAAATATTGAAAAAAGGGGAATAGGGGACTGACTGTGATCCCTGCGAATATCTGCTGGTAACTGAACTTTCGAAAGCTTTCCAAAATCAATGCCTGGAGCAACGGTCGGTAACGTAACACAACTATGAATTACAAGTTTTATATGAATAATGTTTGTCTTTTCCATTTGGAATCATTTTCAATTTCTCTAATTAAATTTCTAAATTACCTTTAAATAACGATCCAATTATGGAATTTGACATTTCCAACAGTAGCTCACTATCAGCTGGTAATTGAGGATTTACCATGTAGTGCTTCATCGTAAATTCCCTGCATCTAAAAGCTCAAAGCTACAGCCGGTAAAGAAGTTTATAATTGCAAGCTTACGCAAGCTGAGGATATTATTTATCACAAGACACATAAATAGGAAATGGTTATTGGTCTACATTGGACTTGTATTTTCAGCCTAATGCAAAAAAGAAGCTTCGATATGGAATAAGCAGAGCTTGTGTTGCTACGTCGGGACTTGAGAGAACAAATCTTGAAAACAGGAGACTTTAGGTACAAAATCTTGTAATTAGGGGACTTTAGAAACCAAGTATTAAAAATAGGCGACCTTTGATACCACAACTTGAAGAAAGGGGACTTTAGAAACCAGATATTGAAATTGAGGGAACTTAAAGACAAATCTTGAAAATGGGGAACTTTAGAATTCAAATATTGAAACTGGGGGATCTTAAAGATCAAATCTCAAAAATAGGGGACTTCAGAGACCAAATTCTGAAAAACGAAGACTTTAAAGACCAAATATCGAGAATAAGAGACCTCAGAGATCAAATCCTAAAAATATGGGACTTTAGAAGCCAAATATTGAAATTAGGGGAACTTAAAGACAAATCTTGAACACAGGGGACTTTAGAGTACAAAATCTTGTAATTAGGGGACTTTAGAAACCAAGTATTAAAAATAGGCGACCTTCGATACCACAGCTTGAAGAAAGGGGACTTTAGAAACCAGATATTGAAATTAAGGGAACTTAAAGACAAATCTTGAAAATGGGGAACTTTAGAATCCAAATATTGAAACTGGGGGATCTTAAAGATCAAATCTCAAAAATAGGGGACTTCAGAGACCAAATTCTGAAAAACAAAGACTTTAAAGACCAAATATCGAGAATAAGAGACCTCAGAGATCAAATCCTAAAAATATGGGACTTTAGAAGCCAA
>JAUMHM010000005.1:6040858-6052713 GCA_032362435.1 Melikaiella ostensackeni
ACAGGTCAATACTACGCAGAGTTATTACAACGTTTGAAGGACGAAGTGAAAAATAAACGACCTCACTTGGCGAAGAAGTAAATCTTGTTTCACTACGACAACGCACCTCCCCATAGGTCGGTCGTTGCGATGGCTAAAATCAACGAATTAAAGTTGGAATTGTTCCTCCATCCACCATATTCACCAGATTTGGCCCCCAGCGACTATCATCTGTTCCCTAACCTTAAAAAATGGCTCGGAGGTGAAAAATTTCAGAGCAACGAGGGAGCTATCGATGCTGTAAATGAGTATTTTGAGAGACTTGACGAATCGGTCTATAAAAATGGCATCACTGCACTAGAGCACCGTTATGAGAGATGTATTAGTCTTGAGGGCGATTATGTTGAAAAATGAAGTGAAAAAAAAAAACGACAAACGTTGTTTTCCCTTATCAGGCCGGAAACTTTTCACCCCACCCTTATTTTTAGCACTTCACTGTTGCCTGTTTTAAAAGTATTTAATGTTTTAAAAAAATTGTAACTATTTTTTTGGTTTAGCTATTAAATTTTTGCTTATCGCGAACTTGAGGTAGAACCATAAAAATATTTATAACAGTAATATTTATTGAACAAATCAAGATTAATTTTACGTTCTTGTTTTAAGAAACCCCCCAGCCACGAATGTCATATTTTTTGAAAAATCGAGTACTGTTTGAATCAAGTGTTTTATCTTATGAGCTTCGATAATATTACGAATTTCGAATTATTTCTTTTTCTAATGGAAACAAATTTGAACTAGTCCCGTGTGGGAAAATGGAGTGGACCCTCGTACGGGACCCTTATAGATGGCTCTGAGGCCATGAGGGGCCCGAAGGCAATGCAGGCGTGGCCCCTCATGGAAACGACTTGCTAATCCATAAGGATCCAACATAGTCTTCCCTCGTGGTTGTTCTTATGGTTGCCACAACGATAAATTTTTAATTTTTAAAAATACCATTAATAACTGTCTCATTATTTCAAAGCATATTTGAATGAATACTTGTATTGTTAATATGTATAAAAAATTTAAACATAAAAAAAATTAAAATATTAACGTCTCGACTAGGACTTGAACTCATGGCCAGCATCTTATCAGATTGCCGTTTTTCCTTTTGACCAACTTACAACAATGCTCATAACTTTTTTTTAGACAGACACTCTACACTTTGTAGCGTCAAAAAATATTAAGCTTTTGGACTCACAATTATAAATTTTAACCGATCGATTGTGAGGACAAAAAAGCAGGGCCTTCGTAGGTTTTCCCCTATAGATTGTCCACATGGGCCCCTGACGGGGGTCGACATTCCAAAGAGGACTAGACCGGGCGTTTTCCACACGGGAGGACCCAGTTTTTCTAGTTTCACTAGCCGTATTTATAGGTAATAAAAAACTCTATTTAAAGAAATATTTTCATAGTTACATTACACACGTAAAGATTGGGCAAAAGTTTGAAGACAAATATTCATTTCTTAGACAATTTAAATGATTTTTTTTGTATTAAACTCGATAATTTCACAGGGGATATACTTTTAAGAAATATATAAGAGTTCTGAAACTTTTGTACATCTTCAAAATAAAAAACAGATAGCTTTTGATAAATAATACTCTTAAGTAAATATACATTAAAACTTTCGTTTAAGTAAATTTATCGTGCTCTATTTTATTAATTTTCACTTGTCATAACGCGTTATGTTCAAAAATACCTGCCATTATTCACTTTCACTATTATTATTAATTAAAGATGTTATATCTGCATCTTAATTCAACTTTGGATATGGAAGATATTTAATAAATTAGTTCCATGAAAACAAATTACTGTGCAATGTTTTTTTTTTGGTAATAATAAATGTTAATCATAAAGCTTACATTAGAGTAGGAATTATGAGAACCGATTAACCTTTTTAGCTTAAGAAAATCAGTGACAATTGTCCTCATCGAAATGATATTATACTGAATCAATTATACTCGTGACAACGGGATCTATCAAGAGGGATTTATTTCCGTTTCCACATTTTATCTTGATTCTCATTCGAACGCTATATTCTCAATTTCAATATCTTTTGAGTATAAAATGCCAATCTTCACTAGGATTAGATACATTCTTTCAACATCCGAAAGCTTACAATGATATTCAAACTATTCTTCGGTTTTGGCCTTCTGGTTTTCTCCAATGGTGAGTAATTAACAAATTAAAAAATTATTACAAAAAAGTGTCGGATATACCAGGAATAAAAGTAACTTCAAAGTTTAAAACAAGAATGTCGAGTATATAATTTAATTTATTTCTCTGAAGCAGTACGAGCTGAAAGGAAAGAAAATGAATATTAATTAGAATGTGTAATTAATAATAATAGTCTATCAATTCATTCACTGTGTCCACATTGAAGCTCCTATGTTTCCGCTCGCTTTTCGCGTGTTTTTTGCTTCGCGACTTTCTTTCTATCATGCCAATCTGACAGTTCATGCAGTTTTTATGTGACAGTTTTTATACGTCAGTTTGACATCTTATGAAATTGTCTACTTCAAGCAGCATAAAGTTGTTCCCCCTTCATGGAAATCCTTTATCGTTGATTTAATGATTTTCAAGTTGCTAATTTTGTACTTTAGATTATAATGATTGAATTTTGAAAACTCTGACACACAATCTGAAAATTAATCAATTTTAGCGACTTAGTTTAGAGATCCTAATTTAAAAATGCTTCAATTTTTCAATGAACTTTTGAATTGTTCAATTTTTAACGCTTCAAGTTTGATTTAACGCTTCAAGTTTGAATATTCATTAATTTCAAAAGTTTCTAACTAGAAAGAATGTAATTTGCAACGATTTCAGAATAATTAAGCTTTAAAGGTTCACAATATTAAAAATTCTTCAATTTTGAACCGTAAAAATGATAGTGATTTTTTTTCGACAGAAAACACATTTATTCGTAAAAAAATCTATCCATTCACTTAGAATAACACTTGATTCTACATGATATGGTGCGTAAATAATATTTATCATCTTTGAAATCTCTATAATTTCCATTTCAAATCACAGTTTTAATTGTACAATTCTAAAGCAGTTTAAATTTACATGCTTTGAAACTAAACTTTTTTTGCTTTAAAAAGCTCAAATTCAAAAATATTTGGTTTAATATTTCTTAAATTTGGAGGTTTCCAATTTCAAATTTCACAATATTGTAGACTACTACTTCAAAAGTGTACAATTTTGAATGTTTTATTTCAAATTAGTGACCAATTTTGAAGTAAGTAATATTGGATAATAATTTATGAAGAAAGAAATTATCGTTTGGACACATATTTACGGGGGGCGGAGGGGGGGATGGAGTCAAGAATGGAGGTCAAATATAAATTTGACTTTTTTAAAATAAGGGGTTCTTTTTTTTTTAATGGAAGGGAAGTAGGTTTTTTTCTTTGAATACCTTCCGGTTAAAAAATGACATTTTGTTTTATTATGAACATAAGAATTCCGTAGATTTTTAGAGGCCTCTCTCAGATGTGTTAGATTTATATCAAGAATTTGATTGTTAATATTGTACAATACTTTTCAATAGGTAGCCTTATTGATTTTCAGTTTGAAGTTTGTGATTAAAGTTTGTAATTAAACAATTTTGAATTCGATTCCTACAGAATGAATTCAGAATAATAAAATTCAAGAAAATAATTTGTCAAATTCAAACCTTAAAAATGAGAAGATTATTACAGAACTAGACATTGAAAATTGAATAATTTTTCATTCAAAAAAGTTCCAAAATATTGAACATTTCAAACACAACTTTGAAAAAAAAATTTCGAATTGAAAGCTTTAAAAATGTGTCATTTCAAAAATTGTAATTATAGCAATCTTGTTTTGTATTCGTTTTCTAATTTTTAATTTTCAACTTAATATCTTAAAATTGTTCTATTTTTAGTTTAAGATTTAAAAAAATAAATCATTTAAAATTGAAAAACATTTGATTCGAAGATTTCAAGGGTGCATAATAATTTCAAATGAAGTGTTTTCTAGAATATATAATTCAATTCTAGAATTTCAGAAGCTTTGACTTCGAAAGATTCAATTTAATTTTCAAATTTCAAATTGTCAAATTTTAATCGCATCGAATTGAAAATTAAATTATTCAAGTTCAAAAGTTGAAAATTTCAATTATTCAATTTTAAGCGCTTTTAATTACAAATAATAAAATTTTAATTTTTTTGAATTTCAAGTGATCCAAGTTTCGAAACCCTTATCTAAAATTTGAATCTGAAGTCATTCAATTCCATTCAATGTCTGAAATTTTTTTATTTTGAGAGCTTCTAAAAAAAAATTTTCAAATTCAAGCACTCAAAATAAAAAATTATTTTTTTAAAAATGCTTTTATTTAGGAATGATACAAGTTCAATTCTTTCTTATTCCATTCGGAATCTTGTTCTTTTTCAAAATTTTACATAAACTAAAATTGTTTGATTTGAAACGTTTTTAATTCAAAATCATTCAATATATTTTTTTTAAGTTTCAAACGTTTTCAATTCACAATTATTGTTTCAAAAATTTCTCTCCAACTTTTTTTTCAATTTTTCTTTTTCTTTCTTCAACGCTCATGGCGTGTCATTTGGCGATTTTATTCTGTTACCCAGTTTTACAGTTTATTATAGGTCAATCTGACATTTTATAGAATTATTTTTCCGCTTGAAATTGTTTCCCATTACATGGAAATTCTTTGGTTTAAATTTAAATAACGATTATCATTATGTTATACATAACAATTATTACCTGACTTTAGGGTTATTAAAAGTTAGTTGAAATAGCGCGGAAAGTGCTTATAAAATTAAACGTTTCTTTTCTGTTAGGAATAATGAAAGGTAAACTCTGCCTTTTCCAAAAAATTCTCTACTGAAGAAAAAATTTTATTTTCCAATTGATTTCTGTAGGTAGCTTTCTTTTGCATGAAGAAATGCACGTGGAAAAAATTAATTGCAATATTTTTATACATTTTTTGAAATGCTTACATTAGAAAACTTCAAGTTAGAAGTATATAGAATTTGAACATTTTAATTTGAAAATTTGTTCAAATTGAATAATATATAAGTAAAATTTTTTATAGTTAGACAATTTCAAATTTGAACCTTTAAAATCGAACAATTAGTTTTTAACCTTAAGCTTCTTAAACGAAGAAACCTAAGCTTTTCTTTGAGACCATAACAGAATCAAAGAATGGTCCTTTTCAATTTTTAAATTATAAATTAAAAAAAATTGTAATTAAAAACTGTTTTATTTTTTAGGGTATAATCTGAAAATGATCATAATTTAGTCTTTTAGTTTTACTTGGTACATTTACAAATTTTAGAATACATACTATTTTGAGTGCTCAGACCATTTCAAATTAATAGCGTTGGAAATCAATTAAAATAACATTTTGTAAATGAAATCAACAAGTGTACTTGACAGTTTTATGTTTATATGATCTTTTTCAACTTTAAATTTGATATTTAAAAATTCTCAATGATTCAGTAATTAAATAAATTTTTAATTATGAAAATCACTCGCAGCTCGAGTACTTGATTGGAATCCACTAGCACCTCGAATTGTCAATGGAGAAGATGCTAAAACTGGAGAAATTCCTTATCAGGTTTGTTTTATACCAGCAGATTTTTTTCATTTAGAAAATTAGCTCCATAAAACACAAGTTGACTAAGTCAAGCCTTTTTATGTATAATAATCAAACTTAAATAAAAGAGAAAACGAAAGTTAAAATTGAATTATTCCTACCAAAGGTATCACTTCAAACTACATACAATTTCCACTTTTGCGGAGGTTCAGTTTTAAATGAAAACTACGTCATTACTGCGGCCCACTGTGTTGTAGAGTAAGACAATTTGATTATTATTATATTATTATTTATTATTATTATCCTTATTATCAAATGTGGACAATCCATAGGGGGGAAACCCACAAGGGCCCTTGCAGAGGGCCCTGTTCGAATGCCCTCATGGTTGATGTGTTAAAATTTCTAAGTCCAAAGGGTTAATTTTTGTTCACACTACAAATTTCAATGTTCGATTACTTCAGACTTACAAAAATGAATTTTTTAAAAAGTATTTGATGACATTTTTTTGGAAGTTCTACATTAAAATCTTATTTATCATACGAGGGCTTGTTGCCCTCATGTCTCAGTTTACGAAAATTAAGTAAAAACTATGTTATCACTGTCGCTCACTGTGTTGTAGGGTAAGATAATTTAATTATTTTTTCTTATTTGGAAGAAAAATATATTTTTAATCATGAAACCTTTTGTTTCCAGTCATGAGATCTATTATATAAAAGTAATAGCTGCTACATTAAAATTGAGCAATCCAAAAGTAACGCGTGAGGTCGAAAAAATAATTGTTCACAAGGGATACGATTCCAAAAATTCTTGGAAAAATGATATTGCTCTTTTAAAAGTAAGATTGGTTCAGAAAATAAACTTTAATATTTGATTCTCTATTTCCTTGACTGGTTCATTTTCAAGACTTTGAAATATTTTATTTGTTTTATTTTAAGGTCACAATCCCATTCAAGATCAATGATGAACTAAAGATGGTACCTCTTCCAAAATCTAATCAAATCATCACTGCCAATCAGAAAGCTGTTGTGTCTGGCTGGGGCAATCTTGAAGTAAGTTTATTTATCTCTATAATTTTTTTCTGAACTTCACACGATTTCTTCAATTTTTACAATTTTCGTATTAAAAAAAAAAATAAAATAAAGAAACTTGAAAATGTTACTACCTAGGGGTTAATTACTCCTGAAATATGTGTGTGTAAGCCCATGCAATCTATAAATCTTTGGAAAATGAATAAAATAATATAAACTGTCAAGGGATTCCTAGTGATTCTAAAGATTTCACGGGATTTTAAAAATGTCTAGGGATTTAAATGGGTTTTCAGCTTTCAAAAAGAAATTGAAAGGATTTTAAAGAATTTTGCAGAATTTCCAAAGATCTCAAGGGATCTCTAAAGAACTAAATTCTAGAGAATGAAATTTCAAAAAATTTCTAGCGATTCCAAAGCAAAGGTTTCAAGGGATTTTAAGATATTTCAAGAAATTCCACAAGATTTGAAAGGATTTTATTGAATCTCCTAGGATTTCAAGGGACTTCAAAGATTTCTAAAGATTGAAACGTTTTTTTCGGATTTTAAGAAAAAATTCAACGGATTTTAAATAATTTTATAGTATTTTCAAAGATTTCCAAAAATTTCAACTAATTTTAATGGATTTCCATAGATTTGAATAGGTTTCTAGAGAACTTTGGAAAATAAAAAAAATTAAATTGAATTTCCAGACATTCTTAGCGATCCCAAAGGTTTCAAAGGATTTTGAGGTATTTCAAGAAATTTCACAAGATGTGAAAGGATTTTATTCAATCACCAAGGATTTCAAAGATCTGAAGGAATCTCAAAGATTTCTAGAAATTTAAACGTTTTTTTTTTGAGAAATTTAATGAATAGTTGTTAAATAAATTAATGAACTTAACGAGTTCGAAATATTTCAAGGAATTTTAAGAGATTTTAAAGAATTTCTATAGAATTTAAGGGACTAAATTACATTTTGTTTCACGGGATTTCACAAATTTCAAGAGAAATAAAGAAATGAAAAACATTTCAAAGGATTCTGAAGGTTCTAAGTTATTTTTAAAAGATTCCAAAGTATTTCAAGACATTAAAAAATTTTTAAAGGATTTTAAGGAATTTCAAAGAATTTTTAGACAGCTTTCGGGAATAAATTAAATTTTATTTCGAAAGATTTCTACAGATTTCAACAATTTCAAAGGATACAAAGAACTTTAAGAAATTTTAAAGGATCTCAAAGATTGGAAGTTATTTTAAAAGATTTCAAAGAATTTCAAGAGATTTCAAAAATTTCAAGGGAAGTCAAAGAATTAGTTATTTTAAAAGATTTCAAAGAATTTCAAGAGATTTCAAAAATTTCAAGGGAAGTCAAAGAATGTTGTAGGATTTCGAAAGATTTCAAGAGATTTCAAGGTATTTCAATGAATTTCTATAGAACTTAAGGAATAAATTAAATTTTATTACAAGGAATTTCAACAATTTCAAGGGATATGGAGGAATTAAAAACATTTCGACAGATTTAAAGAATTTCAAATTTTTTAACAAATTTCAAGAGATTTCAAAGAATTTTGTAAGATTTCCGAAAATTTCAAGGAACTTCTAGAGAATTAAATTCTAGAAAATGGAAGCTCAAGGGATTCCTAGCGGTTCCAAAGCAAACGTTTCGAGGGATTTCAAGGAATTTCACAAGATTTAAAGGATCTTATTGAATTTCTAAGAATTTCAAGGGGTTTCCAAGATTTCTATGGATTTGAATGGATTTTTTAAGAAACTTCAATTAGTACTCGTGAGTCTAATTCAATTTATATTTGAGTATTTTCAAATGATTTCTACTTATTTTAATAGCTTTTTAAGATTTTCAAAGATTTCGAGGGATTCAAAGGTATTTCAATGAATTTCTAGAGAAATTTAGGAATGAATTAAATTTCAATTCAAAGGATTTCTTGGGATATCCACAACTTCAAAGGATATAAAGAAATTTAAAAAATTTCGAAGGATTTTAAGGATTTGAAATTATTTTGAAAGATTCCAAAGAATTTCAAGGACTCTGAAAGAATTTCTCAAAAGTTAAGGGATTTTATAGGACCTCTAAATATTCCAAAGATTTTATAGGAATTTACAAATTTCAAGGACTTCTATGGAACTTTATGAAAAAATTTCATCGATCTTATTTTCAAGGGATTTTAAATGACTTCTACAGATTCCGAACAATTTCAAAAATTTGAAACGAATACATAAGATTTTGAAGATTTTTTTTATTTGAATGAATTTAAAAATATTTCCAAAGGTATCAAGGGATTTCAAGTGACTCCAAAAGATTTTCATGAATTACACTGAAATCACAAGCGATTTTAGGAATTAATTCCTCGGTTACTACATTTCTTTTTGTAGTCCTCTTTTCCAAAAATATTTCACTAAATGACCTACTTATTTACAGTTGGATGGTCATCCTCCTGATCATTTGCAAAGAGTTGATCTTATAATTGCTGCTCAAAAATTTTGCAGAAGTGTATATGAAAAAGAAGGTCTTTCTGTTTACGATTCTCAAATCTGTGCATTCGATCCAGACGTCATGAAGGGAGCCTGTCACGTATGTCTTGTTTTTTTATATCATTGAAGGTTTAATCTAACAAATTGTAGTTTAACAATTGAAGAAAAAACGATTATGAAAATGTCTCAAAATCTGAATTATCCTGTGTGAAAAAAATCCCGTCTAGCCCTCTTTGGAATGTTGGCCCCCATCAGGGGCCTATGTGGACAATCCATAGGAAAAAAGCCGCAACGCCCCAGCAGTGAGCCTTGATTTTTGCCCTCATAGATCAATTTACAAAAATTAAACGATTTTTTTGTTGTAATAAATTGTCTTTTGTACCAAATAGTCACAATATCTCATCCAAATGTGCAGTTATTGAAAATAAAGATAATTCCAACAAATTTTGATGTCTGATAAGATGCTGGTCGTGAGTTCAAATTTTGTATACACATTAACAATATACATATTGATTAAATTATGCTCAAAATCATAAGGAGACAATTCTTAAAGGTATTTTAAAAATTAAAAATTTACTGTCGGGGCCCACGAGGGCCCCTTAAGGTTAAATTTGAGAGAAGCCCATGTTGAATCCTTGTGGATTAACACGTCATTTCCATGAGGGACCTTAGATCATTTTTAATTTAACAAAAAAAGTGGCATACAAGATAATTGAATTTTTATAAATTTATAGGGAGACTCTGGTGGTCCATTGACTGTGGAAGGCAAACTTGTTGGTCTTGTTTCCTGGTCGAATCGTTGTGCAGAAACTGATTATCCTACTGTCTATACTAGAGTATCTGAATTTTTGGACTGGATCGAAGAAAACGCGATCTAAACTTATTGTATTTGTGTGTTTCTTATTTATTCACAGATATAAAGAGATTTCTTGTTTAATATTTATATGCCAGTCTATATATTCTGAATGTTACGAATGCTTCAATAAAAAATATTTTATAAAAAAATTAGAAATTAATTTATTTCCATGAAACAGCTAAATGGATATACTACAGCCTTAAATTATTCCTTTTATAATGATCGATTCCAATTTAAAGTATTGTACAATTTTACAACTTTGAATTTAGAATTATTTCGAAATGTTAAAAGGATTATCTTCAAAATTGTAAAACTTTGAATTCTATCATTTTGAAGTTGCCTGCTTTACAAAGTTTTGATCTTAAATTATTTATACATTCAAATATTAGCATTTTGGGAATTTTTCAATTTGGAACATTGTCTGTCTCATTATTTTTAAAATTGGTGTGTCGCAATATTTAATAGATTATAAATCCTTAAAGAGTGTTGAGAATGTAATAAAAAAAAACATTTTTAAGTTAATTATATTGATAATAATATTTCGAAACTAAAACTTCCCTTTTCAAACAAAAACATGTGATGGGAATGTAAAAAAATCAATCAAATGGAACTTAAAATCTAGATTTTTGTCTATCTTTACCTAATCAATATCAATATAAATCAGTTCATATCTTTATCGCAACACAATTCGCGTGCATATTTCGCATTTATTCTAAAATACACATGGAAAATTCTCTCTTCATTAATTAGTCTTCACCATCAAAGAAGATCCATCCTTTATGATAACAAAGATCTACATTTGTACAAAATACAGTTAATAAATATTATGTATTCCTACTGGAAATGCTTCATACGGCCCTGACTGCTCACGTCATAGAAATTCTTGGAAAACCGTCACAGCCATCGCAGGCCATACCCGAAACTGGACATGAATCTAGAGTTGAGTGTATATATATATATATATATACCCATCTCACGGTTGTGAGACGTGGCCATAGGTGTTTTTTATCGCGGTTCTGCTGGAGGCTGATGTCATTTCTATGGCATTTTCTCCCAGTAGGACCCAGCGGTTGTTATATAACCTATTTTTTAACTATATATATAAGAGAAAAATTGGTCAAAGAACCACCACAGGGTCCTCCCGGGAGTGACTGCCATCTATGAACATGGCACTGGCTCCCAGTAGAACCGTGGTAAATCATACCCATGGCCACGCCTCACAACCGTGAGATGGGCGGCCACGGGGTACGGTGAAATCACAATGAAGGGCCGGCGAAACAATCGTGAGTCTCAAGGACACGGAGCGACCCGAGAATGAGAGCTCTTTGCATCCATCTTGCAAGTGCCTTGACATTTTTCTGGCACGCAGGTACGGCGTTGAGGTTATGAACCAGTGATGGTTTTGCACCTCCGGGAGCACCGATGACAAGGACAATCATTTTAGCCGAATATTCTTTGTACACGCCCCGCAGCTCTCCTATAAGTTCTCGATACCTCCCTCCTTTTCCTTCTCCTTGACTGTGACGTTGGCATCGGCCGGAGCCAAAAATTCGATCACGAACATCGTTCGTTTCTCTTTGTCAGGAATACGATATCAGGCCTCGAGTGTACAACTTTTAGCGTGAAGTCAAAGTTCCAGTAAATTTTGCATAACTCGTTTTCGACAATTGATTCTATCTCTCTGGGAGCGCTCGGCAGGGCAGGGTCGCGGTTAACACGATAAGAGCGACAAAGATGATAATTAGGCATTCTTAGGGCCGCATTCTGCCTGTGGAGATACGTCGTTTCCGCGTGAGTGGGACACCCGGATAGTATGTGCCATATGTGCTCAGAATGTGCATGACACGCTCTGCACCTGTCGCTGGGAACTTCTTCACGTAAGATGCGGCTACGGTATACCA
>JAUMHM010000005.1:6052813-6066363 GCA_032362435.1 Melikaiella ostensackeni
CGCAACTATGACTTTTATGGTTTTTTCATGGTTTCACCATGAAGATGGCCCAGTCGCCAATTTTCACTATCAAATTCACAATCAGCGCATCAAAGTACATAAGTATGTGGAGTTCAAATAAAATCGGAGAATTCAGCTATTCGGAACTGCACCCTCTGAAATTTTTCAATTTTGAGAGCTTCTAATTCAAAATTGATTTTCTATTGATTAAAGCTAAATGAAAAGGTCTGCCTTTTTCCTAGAAATTCTGAACTGACAAAAAAATTTTATTTTTTAGTTGATTTCTGTAGGTAGCTTTCTTTTTTGTGAATAGATGCATGTAGGAAAAACTAGCCGCAATATTTTTATACAGTTTTTAAAATGCTTACATTAGAAAACTTCAAATTAGAAAGTTTGAAAATTTTATCTTGAAAATTTTGCAAATTAAATAATATATAATAAAAATTTTTCATAATTAGACAATTTCAAATTTAAACCTTCAAAACTAAACAATTTCTAAGTTATCAATTGTAAATGCGAGTTCTTCAAATATGAAAAATTAGAATGTCTAAAATAACTTTTTGCTTTTTCTGGATTTTAACGATTTTTTGTATTGTTTTATTGTGCCCTCAAAAGAAAGTTAAAGTTTTTTCCCTAAGAACCTTGAAGCTAAAAATAGAATTATTTTTTTTTAAATGAAAATGAGCTTCTAGTACTCAATGCTTAATTTCATGAATAAAAAGATTATCCGATTCTTTAACCTTAGGTTTCTTAAATGAAGAAACCTCAACTTTTCTTTGAGACCAAAATAAAACTAAAAATGGTCTTTTTTAATTCAAAAATTATAAATTGAAAAAAAATTCTCAATAAGAAGTTGTTTCATCCTTCAGAGTTGAATCTGAAAATGCTCATAATTGAGTCTTCTGGTTTTACTTGGAATATTTAAAAATTTTGAAATATATACTATTTTTAGTGCTTAGACGGTCCCTAATTAATAGCGTTTGAAATAAAACAATATTGATTTCGTAATTTTAAATAATTTCTAGACGTTTGAAATTCAAAAATATTCAAATTACGAAAGTAAAAATTTTTCAAACAGATTTTACTAACTAGAATCCATCATTTCTTAAATTATTTC
This sequence comes from Melikaiella ostensackeni, assembly GCA_032362435.1. Taxonomy (NCBI): domain Eukaryota; kingdom Metazoa; phylum Arthropoda; class Insecta; order Hymenoptera; family Cynipidae; genus Melikaiella; species Melikaiella ostensackeni. Next base: position 6,053,931 of record JAUMHM010000005.1, read on the forward strand.
AAAAATCAAAACGTTTCAAACATTTGTACAACTCTTAATATTTAAAAAATTGTTATCACGGATTTTTAAATAGTTTACGTTTGTAATAATAGAAAATAAAAATCCAGGTACGTGAACGAGCGTCGTGCATTTACTGATAGTAAAATTAATTAATACCTCAAATTTAGGAATAACATTTTGGAAATAAAATCAAGGAGTGTACTCGACAGTATTATGTTCATATTATTTTCTTCAACTTTATGGACCAGTGGAATCAGACATAAAAATCGAGTCAATTAACAAAAATTCCGAAGGTCTTCAAAAAAATTGTATAGTTGTTTTTTTATATGTTGGACATAAAATAAAATTTTGCAAAACGTGTTCGGGTCGGCAATTTGTTTTAAGAAATTAATTTGAAAAACTTGCCCCCCCCCCATTGCTTCACGAAAATTCAAAACATTTTGCAAACTTGAGTAATTATAAACTCAGACTCTATCTTGTATCAAATTTGCAAAACTTTGGTGAGGCGGCAACATTATTAATTATAAACAAATTATTATTTTATTAATCACTTCCCAGCGAAATTACAGAAGGTTTCGCAAAATGTTGTTTCTGATTTTTTCCATTGAGAAGAGACTATTGTATGATTTGCAAAACTAAATACATAATGCAAATTATTGTTAAGTTTTTTGCAATTCGACTCATAAAAATCCTGCGAGAATTTCAAATGTTGCGTTTTTGGGTAGCAAATGTTGGAAATGTCGAAATCTAAAAAATATTAAATTTTCGAAACGTCGCATGACCGGCAACAATCTTAAAATTGCAACTAAACAAATTAGGTACTTTGTTTAACTAGCCAAAAATATAAAAAATTTTGGAAAACGTACTGAGTGATAATTTACTTAGTACTAACATCAAATTAGATTTGAAAATTGTTTACTACTTGGCAACATTGATAATGATAAACAAACTTATATTTTTTTAAATTATTCCCCAGATTAAATTCTCAAGGTTTTGAAAAAGGAATCTCCCAATTTGTCTTGTTTTTTACAGAAATTCAATGAAAAGAATTAATGAAAATAATAGTTGTTTTTCAATGTCCAAAAAAAACAGTTACAAAACAGTGAAAACTCAGAAAAAACCAAGAACAGTGTAATGGTTCTTTGAGAAAAGTCCCAAGGTTTTCGGTTGTATTGCCTATTAAAAAAAATTCTGACAAAAAACACATAAATATAGTAAAATTATTTTCAGTACGATTTGCGAAATGTTTGTATTTTTTGGCTAGTTTAACAGAATACCTAATTTGTTAAATTGCAATTTTAATATTGTTGCCGGTCGTGCAACGTTTTGCAAATTTAATATATTTTAAATTTCGACATTTCCAACATTTGCTACTCAAAAACGCAACATTTGCGACTCTCGCAGGAATTCTATGAGTCGAATTGCAAAAAATGCAACATTTTTTCAAAAAACTATAATTTGCGTTATGCATACAGTTTTGCAAATAATATAATAGTCTCTTCACAATGAAAAAAGCAAAAACAACATTTTGAAAAACCTTTGGTATTTTCGCTGGGGAGTGATAAGCAAAGTAATAATTTGTTTATAATTAATAATGTTGGCGCATCAGGAATGTTTTGCGAATTTAATACAGGATAGAGACTGAGTTTATAATTACTCACTCAAGTTTGCAAAATGTTTTAGATTTTCGTGGAGTAATGGGGGGAGGGGGCAAATTTTTCAAATTAATTTTTTTAAACAAATTGCCGACCGATCACGTTTTGCAAAATGTTATTTTATTTTCAGCATATGACAAAAAAAATACAATTTTTTTGAAGACCTTCGGAATTTTTGTTGATTGACTAGCTATTTTCACTGGTCTATTGAGTATGATATTCAAAAATTCTCAATGATTCAGTAATTAAAAAATTTTTAATTATCAAAATCACTCGCAGCTCGAGTACTTGATTGGAATCCACTAGCACCTCGAATTGTCAATGGAGAAGATGCTAAAACTGGAGAAATTCCTTATCAGGTTTGTTTTATACCAGCAGATTTTTTTCATTTAAAAAATTAGCTCCATAAAACACAAGTTGACCAAGTCAAAACTCTTCATGTAGAATAATCAAACTTGAATAAAAGAGAAAACAAAAGTTAAAACTGAATTATTCCTGCAAAAGGTATCACTCCAAGCTACACCATACAACTTTCACTTTTGCGGAGGTTCAGTTTTAAATGAAAACTATGTCATCACTGCGGCCCACTGTGTTGTAGGGTAAGCTAATTTTATTATTATTATATTACTATTTATTATTATTATCTTTGTTATTAAATGTGGACAATCCATAAGGGAAAAATCACGTGGGCCCCTACAGAGGGCCCTCTTCGAGTGCCCTTATGGTTGATGTATTAAAATTTCTAAATCCAAAGGGTTACTTTTTGTTGGAACTACAAATTTTGATGTTTGATTAGTTCAAACTTACAAAAAATGCAATTTTTTAAAAGTATTTGATGAAATTTTTTGCAAGTTAAACATTAGAATCTCAGATATCACACGAAGGCCCCCTCAGGGGAGCCTGCTTGTTGCCGTCATGTCTCAGTTTACAAAAATTAAACGATTTTTTTGTGTAATAAATTGTCTTCTGTGTTTGTGTTTGCCTAGAAAAAAGTTATAAACATTGTGGTAAGTTGGTCAAAAAGTAAAACGGAAGTCTGATAAGATGCTGGTCATGAGTTCAAGTCCAGGTCGGGGCGCTAATACTTTATTTTTTCAAATTTTGTATACATATTAACAATACATATTTATTTATTAAAATATGCTGAAAAATGACGAGGAGACAATTATTAAAGGTATTTTCGAAAATTAAATTTACCGTCGAGGCAACTGCGAGGGGCCCGCGAAGGCAACCATAAGGGCAACCATGAGGGAAGCCCATGTAGGATCCTTATGAATTAGCATGTCGTATCCATGAGGGGCCACGACTGGATTGACCTCATGGGCCCCTCATGGCGTGAGGGCAATCCATGAGGGCCCCTACAAGGGTCTTCTCCATTTTTTTCACACAGGTTACTTAAAAAATAATATTTTCAGTCACAAAAAAATTGTTTTCAGTCAAACCGCTTCTGGAATAAAAGTAGTAGCTGGTACACTGAAATTGAGCAATCCAAAAGTAACGCGTAAGGTCCAAGAAATAATTGTTCACAAGAGCTACAGTCCCGAAAATTCTTGGAAAAATGATATTGCTCTATTAAAAGTGAGAACGGTTCAGAAAATCCCTTATGTTTAATTAAATATTTTTTTGTTGATTATTAGGATATTCAAATACTTTATTTGTTTTGATTTTTAGGTAGAAATCCCATTCACGATTAGTGATGAACTCAAGATGATACCTCTTCCAAAATCTAATCAAATCATCAGTGACAATCAGAAAGCTGTCGTCTCTGGCTGGGGCAATCTTAGGGTAAGTTTATTTATCTCCATAATTTTTGTTGTTAAGCTTCGTCAAATGATTTTTGCAATTTATGCACTCTCAAAAAATAATACAGATCAAATATATATAAGTAATCATATTTGATGGTAGTCTTATTTGTTTACTAATCTTATATCGATATTAAAATAATGATTTATTCAAATATTCCCAGGTCTTCAGACTGCCGGTCTGGTGCTCTTACCCCCTAAGCTGCGGAGAGCACGAGATCGTACCGGCAATCTGAAGGCCTGGGTTCGAATCCCAGCGGAGCTAGAGAGACATTTTTCACAAATTATAAAAGCAATATTCAAATAAATCATTGTTTGAATATTGATATGAGACCAGAAGACAAATAAAACTGACATCAAATATAATACAGATAAAAATTTAGCTGCGTTGGTCAAATTCCAAAAATTTTCACTAAATACTCGTTTACAGTTGGGTGGTTATCCTCCTGATCATTTGCAACGAGTTGATCTTATAATCTCTGCTCAAGATTTTTGCAGAAGTGTATATGAAAAAGAAGGTCTTTCTGTTCACGATTCTCAAATATGTGCGTACGATCCAGTAGTCGAGAAGGGAAGCTGTCACGTACGTTTTTTAATATTATTAATTATATATATTTAAGAAATTGTAATTTAACAAAAATCTATTATAAAGCTTCCTGAAACTTTCGAATGAGGGGTCATCCACTAATTACGTAAGGTGTAGATCTTAACTGATCCCAATAAGAAAGTCCAACTATTTTTATTTGGAAGTTAATTCTTTTTGGTTGAAAATTTTTTTATATCTTGTTGAAAATTCCACAATTTCGTTGAAAGTTATCCTTTTTGTAAAAAATGCAACAGTTTCGATCAAAAATTCGTCTTTTTGGCTTGAAAATTCAACCATTTGTTTGAAATTTTTTTCTTGAATGAAAAATGTTTGTTGATGTAAAATTTAACTATTTTGTTGAAAATTCATCTCTTTTTGTAGAAAATCCATACTTTTTGGTAAAAAATGCAACTGTTTGGTAAAAAATTGATTTGCTTCGGTTTCGGACTTGACTATTTCTTTTAAATTCGTCTCTTTTGGTTGACTTCATCTGCTTTCGATATAAAATTAAAATCGCTTTAGTTAAATGTGAACTATCACATTTTTCGTTGAGAATTCATATTTCTTGCTTGAAAATTCAACTACTTGGTAGCAAGTTGAACTACTGCGTTGAAAGTTCATTTTTTTGGTATAAAATTAGTAATTTTATTTGGAACTTCATTTCTTTGGTTGGAGATTTGACTATTATGTTGAAAAATCGTTTTTTTTTTTTTGTAGAAAATTGATTTCTTTGTTTGAAAATTCATCTATTTTCTTGAAAATGCGTTTTTTTTGTTTGATTAAATGTATCTTTTTTAATTGAAAATTCGTCTTTTTTAGGAGGAAATTAATTTTCTTGGTTGAAAATTCATCTTTTACGGTTGGAAGTTCAATTATTTCGTTTGAAATTGATTTATTTTGTTAAAAAGTCATTCTACTCGGTTCAAAATTAATCTGTTTCAGTTGAAAATTTTATTTTGTTGAAAATTTGTATTTCTTGGTCGAATTTATTCATTTTTTATTTGAAATTAGAATCTTTTTGGATTGAATATTTATCATTTAAGATCAAAATTCAACTATTCGGTTCAATATTTACATATTTTGTTAAAAATTCATCTCTTTTGGTTGAAAGTGGAACTACTTTGTTGAACATATTTTTTTTTTGGTTGAAGATCCATCACTCACTTTGAAAATTCATCTTACTGGTTAAAAATTCATTTATTTTCTTGATAATTTGTTTTTTTGGTAGAAAATTAATCTTCTTGGTTGAAAAATCATGCATTTTGTTTAAAATTTATCTTTTTGGTAAAAAACTAATATTTTTAGTTGAAGATTGATATTTTCGCGATGAACTACAACTGTTTTGTTGAAAATTTGTCTTTTTGGCTTGAAAATTCAACATCTTGGATGAAACTTTTTTTCTTTATAGACTGAAAAATTTTTCTTGGTTGAAAATTTATCTCTTTTGTTGAAAATTCGTCTTTTTGGTTTGAACAATTATCTCTTTTGGTAGATATCTCACCTTTTTTGGTTGAAAATGCAACTATTTAGTTGAAAATTAATCTCTTTCGTCAAAAATTCATTTTTTGGATGAAAACTCATTTATTAGAATAAAAATTAATCTATTTTGCTATAAATGCAAAACTTTAGGCGTTTCAAGTTAAATTTTCTAACATAATCAAAAAACTAATAACGCAATAAATGTGGATGGGCCCTAATTAAATTTTTTTTAATTTTCAGGGTGATTCTGGTGGTCCACTAACTGTGGAAGGCAAACTTGTTGGCCTTGTTTCTTGGGCTTATGGCTGTGCAAATATTAACTATCCAACAGTTTATACTAGAGTATCTGAATTCCTGGACTGGATCGAAGAAAACGCACTTTAATTGTTCTGTACAGTTTATATAAAAAAATATGCACAGATGTTGTGGTTTTGGCCGGGTGATTGTAATTAAATAAATGGATCCTAAATTCTTTTTGTCTGCTGGCCGTAAAAATCCATTATTAAGATGTTACATTAAAACGTTTCGTTCGTCGACGCCGGATCTCATCAGTAATAAAATTAAAATCATCAGATCTTCAGAAAATTACAAAGTTTAAGAGTGTTGACATGAGACAAGCTCTGCACATAGATTCCATTGCACATAATTAAGTAATTTTCAAAGAACTCAAATTATTATGCGAGCATACAATGAAGCAGTTTAATATTTTGTTTCTTAAATTTGAATGTACCCATGGTTCTAGTGATGTATTAAATTACATTTTTCTTGTAATTTAATACATAACTGGAACCATGGGTACATTCAAATTTAAGAAACAAAATGTAAAGCTGCTTTATTGTACGTTTGCATAATAATTTGAGTCCTTTAAAAATGGCTTCATCATGTGTAATGAAATCTACGTGATGAGCTTGTCTCATGTCAACACTCTTGAACTTTGCATTTTTCTGAAGATCTGATGATTTTAATTTTATTACTGATGAGGTCCGGCGTCGACGGACGAAACCTTTTGATGTTACATCTTAATAAAGGATTTTTACGGCCAGCAGACAAAAAGAATTTAAGATCAATTTATTTATATAAGAAAATGTTTGAATCAAAACAATGCTTTCTTTGATATAGGGTAAAATAAGTGCATGTTTGATCTTTCTAAGTGTACTCACGATTATACCGTATATGTTATTTCAAATTTTTATATCTTCGAACTGAGTTATGAAATTTATGAATTGTGTAATCGTATCGAATTTTTGATAGCACTAACTATGACCTTTATAATAAACAATATTTTACTAGAAAAATCAAATATAATTTATTCTCATTCAATACATATACCTCATCCGGAAATTATTCCTTCTACGACCATTCAAAATGATAAGTTACCCAAATATTAAAGCTTTTAAACCGATATGAAATTTTAGTCTAAAAAACTTTTCACTTTGAAATTTACGATTAAAGAACTTTTCAATAAAAATTATTCAATTCAAAGAGTGATTTTGTGATAAATATGTTCCTTATGTCATAGAAAGGTGTTTTTGAAAGAACGTATCATTTTGCACATTTGTAGATGGTCGCAGATATGGAACTTATTTGATCAATTAGATCAATGATAATCCAATATTGTCAAATAGTTTTTTTAATGAAAAAGTTGATTATCTAAATTACATTCCAGTATAAATTATAAGAACCGAATGACTCTACAAATTCAACAAAATCATTGACAATTTTCCATATCGTAAAGAAGATATAAATCAGAAGTGAAAAACGGATCTATCAAAAAGTGATTGAAATCATCATTTACTTCTCAATTTCTCTGTATCTAATCTTGATCTTCATTCTGAGGCTATTTTCACTATATCGTAGTCTGATTGTAAATATAAAATTCCCCTCACTGATAATGATATTTAATATACTATTCGGTTTCAGCCTCTTAAATATATTTTTAATTATGAAATTCACTTACAGCTCGAGGTCTTGAATGGGATCCACTAGCTTCCAGCATTATTAGTTAAGGAACTGCTAAACCTGCATAAATTCCTTATAACGTTTGTTTCAGATACCATCCTTTTACAATTCGAATTAAAATCCAGAAATCATCTCAAAGAAGTGTAAATGCTATTTTTCAGGTTAAATTATTTTTTTAATTTGGATCAAGTGTCCAAATTATAAATATAAGAATCATAAATATAGGGCCAGCAGTGAAAAACAACATATTATCATTATATTACACTTAAACTCTGATATAGTCCCATCCAATTTAAGCTTTCCTAGAACTGCTGGCCCCCGCAATTTCTCAGCGGGCAGGGAGCAGCGGGAAATGTAAACAGTGCGTCGCCACCAGTAGCGAAACGATAAAAGGAGGAAGTACCGCAGTGAATAATTCCATCAGCTGTCAGCACATGTGTCAATTCGTTTTTAGTGTTTAGCGAGTTCACACGGTCCTGACTGTTTACGTTTCGAGAGGTCTTGTTTAGGGGCAAGGTCAGTGCTAAGCAACTCCCGAAACTGTCCTTATATTGGAGTTCGAGTGTACAGTTCCTACATCTGGTCTGAAAAATACAACAACGACAGTGGAATTATAGTTAACAGGAATTATTAAAGTAACTTGTCAAGTTTTATTCAGGGCTGAGAATCCTTACCACATTTCTGAAGTAATGAATGGCCTCTTCGCAGCTTGAAGACCAAACTACAGAAGGCCTTCTCAGTACACACCACATTATGACAATTTAGCTGCTTAGTTGGACATGAATTTATACTTATGGAAAACATTGCTCGCATCAAATTGGTAATTGAGAGTATACTCTAAATAATGAAAAAAATACAAATAATAATGTAACCTCGGATATGATTGATACTTCTCTTGACGAAAACCATGACCTCGGAAAAGTTGCAGGCGATGAATGAAGACTGAGTGTTTGGAATGCTAGATGTGTAAATGATCTTGAGAGAAGGAAATTGAGGGATACAATGCGCCTAAGGAAGCTAGATATTTCATGTGTACCGGAAACAAAGAATAAGGGATGTAAGATAAGAAAGATAGAAAGTCGACTCGTACTTTGGTCAGGAGAAGATAATAAATCAAATGGTAGCCAAAAAGTAGAGAGCAACACAGCATGCCAAGAAGTATGAATGTATATCTCCTAGATTACTATGATATTAAAGGCACTTGCGATCCTGAGGAAAGAATCATTCTACTTGGAGATATATGAATAGCTGGGCTGGTGTGCAACGCTAAGGTACTTACAAGGTAATTGGTCATTTCGGAGACCCAAAAACGAACGGTAACGGGGATAAATTGATTAACCTATCCTTTAGAAAAGGCCTCTTATTACGGGATAGCATCTTCAAGATTGCATTTCAAGTGTACGGTACTGGGGCAATAGGAAGAAAGGCTGGAGATGTTTGACGGAATGATCAAACCCACGTGGCTGTCAACGAGAAAAAGCAAGCGCACTCGAGAAAGCTGAATATTGAAGGTCTTACTCGTAGCAATGAGGAGAGGGCTACACTAAAAACTGATTATAGAGATAAAAACAGAAAAGCAAAGATACTAGTCAAAGAAAGCAAGGATAAAACTGAAGCCGAAGAAGATTAAAAAAACGCAAAATGATTTCGAAGGAAATAAGAAATTATTTTGGAAATGCGTTAAGAAAATTAGGAAAGAAAGTACTAGCACTAAGTTAGTCGGAATTAAGAATGCTGATGGTGAAATGGTATGGGATATGATCAAAGTGAAAGACTGTATGAGTGAGCTTTTCAGGAAATTGTATAGAGGTCAAGCTATGGAGAATAACAAAAGTGATACAAAAGAGGATACGTTAGGCAGTCCCGTTGTAGGTGGAAGAAGAAGAATCGATATTCGCGACATTATATTCGTAATTAGGAAACTAAGAATTGATAAGGCTGCTGGTGTGGATGTTATGAATTCTAAAATGCTTAAGAGCGATTAGGGATATTTGTTTCTGTGGCTGAGTGAATTTATGAATATGTGTGCTTAGAACGGTGAAGTTCTAAACGATTGGAGAAAGGCGATTATCGTTCTACTATACAAGAGAAAGGGTGATAAAGGTGACTCAACTAATTATAGAGCGATTAGCCAATTGAGTAATGTGGACAAAATATTTAACAAAAAACTTATTGGTAAGGTCGTGGGAATAACTAAAGAAAGGATCTGTGACGTCTAATGTGGATTTATGCCAGAGAGATCATGTGCGGGTCAGATATATACGTGGATAAATGTCTAAGAAGAGCTATCTTCGGTCAAAAAATTGTTGATCTCGGGACAATGAATTTGCGTGATCTGGCGTTTGCAGATGATAAGATTGTTACGGCAGAAACAGTCGATGATTTGCAGAGAATGATGAGCAGGCTGGATACCAGCATGAAGAGTATGCGACTCAAGATTGAAGTGAATAAAATAAAAATTAATGTGTTTGAAAAAAGCGATGAGAAAACAGTATACAACGTCGCCTTTAAAGAAGAGGAAATAGAACAAGTTGATGATTCCGTGTATCTTAGAAGTTTATTTACTGCTGACGAAAAGATAGATGCAGAGATAACTAGACGTATAAACGACGGTAAGGAGTTGGTAATGGGCGGACTCTTATAGAATGTAGTGTAGAAGAAACATTGATTGACAAGAGCGATAGAAATTTGCTGAGATGGTTTCGTCATGTTAAGAGAATGAATGAAGGACGTTCAACAAAGCAAGCATATTTAGATGAGGTGAATGGTAGCGTACCCAAAGGCAGATCGAAGGAAGAACAGTTGAAATGCGTGAATGATACTCTAAAGCGAAGAGATATAAACAGTCGTAGAAACACAAGAGCTTGCATGAAAAGATGTATGGATGTAAAGGAAGCAAGGGATAGGGATGTGTGAAAGATAATCGTTTATAAGAAGAAAAGTGATGCCTAAAACGAAAGATTTTGGATATACATGGGCCCTCGCGAATAGCTTTGCTTAGTGAATGTGGTTGGGATAAAGAATATGGACCTTCGTATGGGTTTATCAGTCAGTTTGAGTCTTTATGTGTGAATCGGAATGTACGATGGATCTGTGAAGCTCTTCACCTTGGGTGATTTCTAGAGAGATCGAACAGCAACCCGTGTCGGAGCGGTGATGTAGGACGAGTATGTCGTTTGAATGAGCGACACACGACTTAAATAGTGGAAAAGCGAGAAAAATTGTATAAATTACGCCCATCTACAAGAAGTTCGCAAAGTCCAACAAGAGTATTTTTTCTTCTACCAATCACCTTTAAAAAGCGAGAAAAATTGGGTAAATTAAGTTCATCTTCAAAAATTTCGCGAAGTGCGAGAAAGTAAATTCTTCTTCAAAGATTCTCTTGAAAAATCGAGAAAAATTGACTCAATTGTGTCCATTTTCAAAAATTTCGTAGTAGCAATAAAAGATCGATCATGGGCGAACACTGGCAGTGGGGCCATCAGTCATGATTGAGCCACTGTTCATAAACATACGAGTAGGACGAAGATGGTACGATCATGGGAAAAGATTGACTCAATCTTGAACCACGCTTATCCCATGCTTATCCCATGCTAAGCAATCTTGAGCCATGGTTCATAAAAATAGTCAGCAACACGTTACCGGATGATATTTACTCATATTTAATCGAATTTATTCTGACACGGATTAAAGTAAAAATAATGGGCACATAGGATATTATTGGAGAAAATAGCTTAATAGACCCTGTAATTAAGAAAATGATTTCTTCAAACACAAGCGTATAATATTCCAGGGGCATAATATTGTCAACTTTTTCGTTTTCACCCATAAAGTGAAAATTTACTCAGTCAACTGTGAATTTTGGTGAAACGCGATTGGAGTGGATGGGACATGGTAGCAGGTCAGCAAGAGATCAATACACCATGCTCGCGCGCTGCGCTCACGTGTTGCTCCCATTTCCAATGACACTGTGCAGGAAGTACATGAAGCAAATTACACGAAACTGCAGAACCAGGAATTAATTAATATAAATCTTTTATCCAAATATATGTAACATATGTGACCGTCCGCGAAGAAAGGGACCTAACGCACAAAAAATAGATTTTTAGTTTTTTTGCATCAATCGATAGTTTTTTCTTTGCTCTTTCATAATAAAAAACATTATTCTATTACCTGCAAAATTCGAATTGTTATTGAACTGCAAAGTCAAGCCTCCTTATAGAGTTTCTATATTAGACCGCTACTCTAACTGCTCATCCTGTAAAATATAGCTCCCGGGAGTAAGGTCCCTTTCTTCGCGGACAGTCACATAGGGTAACGACATCAATACTGGGCCCCCTCCAATAGTTAGCCACAGGCTCTCCTTCTTCGCATGCAAATATTAAATGCGAAAAGAAATATTGAAGTTACCTGTTAGCTAAATTTCCTTCATATGTAAGGTTAAGTTCGTCAGCAAACAATAGCCAATAATGGCTCTATATAATCCATTATTTGAGCTAAAAGGTGAGAAGAGCAACTGATTTTAACAGTTACGACATTCATCGAAAAAATTAGCTAACTGTCTGACCCAAGGAAAAATAACCACTATTTCCGTGTGTATGCATATCGCTATCTAAATGTATGTTTTCCCACAGGGTTAGGATGTAAATTCTATATTGTGTCACTAAATATCTGAGAAAACATTCGAAAAAGCCAGTTTTGTTGGTTGCCAATGTATTGAATCCGATTTTCAAAGACAATTCAATGCTGAGCCAGCCTGGCTCAGTATTCGAATGATCATATTTAATTTTTATCGCCATTATTGAGCCGCGTGAAAAATGTGCTACATTACCAAAAAACTGAATACGAAAAATAGTTACTAGATGACGCTAGATTCGAACACTATTCTTCTTTATCGACTTACACGGCTCACTATTGATGCTACGTGTGGATCAGTAATGGCTCTGAGTGAC
>JAUMHM010000005.1:6078934-6094561 GCA_032362435.1 Melikaiella ostensackeni
AACTTAAAGCTGTTGCTGCGATAAAGTTCGTTGTCGCTTTGCTGCCTTCTGCAAAGTCTTCTTGTTAATGCCCTGGGTTTGCAGGGTGCACATTCTGATGCAAGTTCCCAATGCAGATGCAACATCGCCAATTCCGCGGTACACCTGGCCATCGCACAACCAGCACGTCTCACGCGACATTTCACACGTTTTATGCGACCCTCGACTGGCTTATGAGGACAGGGTTGAGAAGGACAATCACAGGATCGACGAGGCTGACGAGTCTTTATCGTATGGCAACACGGCTTTGCCTCGCACTCACAATCTTCGCCGACATGAGGGCAACTTGATCTCTCCGAGCACTCACATGGATTCACTGGATTTACTGGATTTTGCCCCACCGGATTCAGAGGAAGGATGGAAGAAATTCCCTGGAGACGACGTCGTGTACTAGCCGAAATGTGCCGACATGGCCTATCCGTACAATCGCATCTGCAACAAAAATTTTCAATTATATTAGTAGAGTATAGAAGACAAGATAACAATTTTCTCTTTCTGAAGAGCCAACGTCTCAGAGTACTGAATAAATTTCACTCCACAAGACTATTTTCATGGTAGTTCACTTTTGGAGATGTTTATAATAGGAGAGAAGCAGGTAATGCTGCGTGGTCGCTTTCACAAAAATCTGCGTATTATGAACGAGTCAAGCTAGGTTCAATATATGTATTCATGAATGCAATGTCGATCGGTGAAGAAATTTGGTTAATAAAGTCAACTGTTTAATTCTTATGGCGAAAAGTTTGTTTCGGGTATTTCTCTTCTATCATGACAGATGCGACAAGACCAGTGAAACTTGTAGTATTTTGTTCCAAATGTAATGAAACTGTTATGAAATTGATCTTTTGACTTTTCCGAAGGATGCACTAGGGTCACAAATAGATAAAGTGAGTTGAAATCTATATGAAAAGGTATTTATTTCTGTAATATACAGAAATGCCAAAAGCGCTGAAAATTGTATCTTCATAGCTTTGTTTTCTAATGAGACGCGGAACATAACACCGAAATTTTTTGAAATAGCTGCACATGAATACAGATACCTCTTTTTACTGAAATTATGTCTACGATCGTTAGAATATCATTTCCAATTTGCATTAATGAATAAAAAGAGCGCCGCATGATAACTTGATACATAGGGACTTTTTAGGAAGAATCAATAATTGAATGGTTAAATTTTTGTAAATTCAATTCTTGCTATGAATGAAGCAAAGCTAAGATATTGATCTACGCTCCACATATTTTATCATCACATTATCGATTAGTTTTTCCTTCCAATCGATTGATAAATGTATTGATATATGTTACATTTTTTGGAATTCTTTAGAATCCCATGACGAACAAATTACGTTAACGATAAAAGTTTCCGGAAGAGAAAATTGAAGTCCGACAAAATATACTGAAAGAGAAAATAAAAATCCTGAACATTTTTCCGGAAGGCAATAGTTGATCTTAAAATACTTGAAAACAGACATTTTTATAAAAAATTCACCGGGAAACTTTAAAAAAAAATTGGTCAGATTTTTGCGAATCCGGCATAGAGTTCCCCATGAAACATTTTCAATCAAATTGGATTTTCATTCACAGATCTTTTCGACCAGACGATTGCAGTTTCTGTTGCCATGGCAACTAATGTATGCGTCATCTCACTTTATACGCAACTGAAAGAATATTCAACAGAGTCAATGTCACAACATTAAATGTTTACTCAGTTTGCTTTTTGAATCAGAATTTAGAAATGGAATATTTCTAATGGGTTTTCGATCACGAGGAAAATTTCGAAAGTCGAATCAATTATCTTTAAATAAAACGCTTCCATGAGATAATTTTTAATGCATTTTTAAAAATATATTCGTTCTTTCATTTATTTTCTTATAATATCAGAAATTCACCGATTCCATTCATTGATTCAAAATTGCTAACACAGGTTTTGTGAATATCAGGGTGTCTACTCAAATCTTAGAAAAAAATTCCCTGATAACTCCAGGTTCTTCCAGGTATTTCTAGATTTCTCAAGGTATTCATAAATTTGTCCAAGTATAATTTTTCTTAATGAGGAGTCATTCAGCATTCTTGAAGCAATTGACCCTACACCCTTTCAAATTCAAAGCATTACATAATTTCATTGTTTCGTACAAAATTCGTATTTTTTGCTTGAAATTTTAACAGTTTGGTAGAAAATTCAACTGTTTGGTCAAAATTAACTTTTTCGTGGTAAATTCATATTTTCGAGTTGGAAATTTAACTATTTTGCTGAAAACCTTTCTTTTTGGTTTGAAAATTGATCTCTTTTGGTAGAAATTTCATCTTTTTTGGTTGAAAATGGAACTGTTTGGTTGAAAATAATTCTGTTTCGGTTGAGAATTCAACTATTTTGTTGAAAAATCAATTATTCGGTTGAAAATCCAATCATTCAGTTGAAAATTCAATTATTCGGTTGAAAATTCAACTATTCGGTTTAAAATTACCTTGTTGTTGAACATTCATATCTTCCGGTTCAAAATTAAACTGTTTTGTATATATTTCATCCTTTTAGCTTGAAAATTCAACAATTTGGTTGAAACACTTTTTCTTTCTGAACTAAAAAATTTTTTGTTGAAAATTCAACTCTTGTTGAAAATTCATCTTTTGCTTTGAAAATTCATCTCTTTTAATAGAGATTTCATCTTTTTTGATTGAAAATGTAACTTCCTGGTAGGAAATTAACCTCTTTCGGTAGAGAATTCAACTGTTTTGGTAGAAAATTCAACTATTTGGTTAAAAATCGACTTTTTTTTTGAAAATTCATAGTCTTATGTTAAAAATTCAACTGTTTTGTAGAATATTTGTCTTTTTGTCATGAAATTTTAATAGTTGAGTGGGAAATTCAACTATTTGGTTGAAAATTTATGTGTACGGTTCAAAATAAATTTTATTGTTGAAAATTCGTATTTTCGCCTTGAATTTTCAACTCTCTTGTTGAAAATTCATCTTTTTGGTATGAAAGTTTATTTCTTTTGGTAGAAATTTAATCTTTTTTAGTTGAAAATGCAACTGCTTCGTCAAAAATCAATCTGTTTTGGTTAATTATCAAACTATATTGTTGAAAATTGAACTATTTGATTGAAAGTTAACTTTTTCGTTCAAAATTCATATTTTCGGGTTCAAAATTCAATTGTTATGCAGAAAATTGGTCTTTTTGGCGTGAAAATCTAACAATTTGGTTGAAATATTCTTTCTTTCCTAGCTGAAAAATCTTTCTTGGTTGAACACTCAACTCTTATTGAAAATTCGTCTTCCTTATTTATAAATTCACCTCTTTTGGTAGAAATTTCATCGTTTTTGGTAAAAATGTAATTTCTTGGTAAAAAATTACCATCCTTTAGTTGAGAATTCAACTGTTTTGGTAGAAAATTCAGCTATTTGGTTGGGAATTTACTTTATTGTTAAAAATTAACTTTCTTGTTGAAAATTTATATTTTTCGGTTCAAAATTCAACTATTTGTAGAATATTCGTTTTTTTGGCTTAAAATTTTTATACTTTGATAAAACATTGAATGATTTGGTTGAAAATTTACGTGTTTGTTTAAAAATTAACTTTTTTGTTGAAGATTCATATTTTTGGGTTCAAAATTCAACTGTCTTATAGAAAATTCGTTTTTTTGGCTCGAAAATTCAACATTTTGGTTGAAATATTTTTTCTTTCTTGACTGAAAAATCTTTTTTGTTTGAATTATAACTCTTGTTGAAATTTCATCTTTTTGGTTAAAAATTCATCTCTTTTGGTAGAAATGTCATCTTTTTCGGTTAAAAATGCAACTTTCTTGTATAAAATAAATTTTTTTATGGTTGGAGATTCAACTAATTTGGCAGAAAATTCAACCGTTTAGCTGAAAATTACTTTTTTTTAAATTCATATTTTTCGGTTAAAAATTCAACTGCTATGGAGAAAATTCGCCTTTTTACCTTGAAACTTTAACAGTTAGGCTGAAAATTAAGTATTTTGTTGAAAATTCGTCTTTTTTGGTTGAAAATTCAACAATTTCGTTGAAATATTTTTTTCTTTTTCAACTGAAAAGTCTTTCTTTTTTGATTTCCTATAACTCTTGTTGAAAATTCATCATTTTGGTTTAAAAATTTCTCTCTTTGGTTAGGAATTTCATCTTTTTTGGTTGAAAATTAAACTTTCTGGCAGAAATTTCATCTGTTTTGGTTGAGAATTCAACTATTTTAGTAGAAAATTCGACCAGTTGGTTGAAAATTAACTTTTTTTTTAAACTCATATTTTCGAGTTAAAAATTCAACTGATTTGGAAAAAATTGTCCTTTTAGCTTGAAAATTCAACAATTAGCTTGCAAATTAATTACTTTTTCAAAAATTCGTCTTTTTTTTGGTTGAATTTAACTGTTTTTTATTTAAAATTTGGATCTTTTTTGATTGAAATATCAAAAATTAAATTTTTCGTTGAGAATTCATCGTTTTTGGTTAAGAGTTCAACTACTTGATTGAAAGTGCAACTACTTTGTTCAAAATTCATTTTTTTGTTGGAGATTCATCATTTGTGTTGAAAGTTTATCTTCTTGATTAAAAATTTGACTCTTTCGTTGAAAATTCGTCTTTTTGCTTTGAAAATTTATTTCTTTTAGTAGAACTAACATCTTTTTTGGTTGAAAATGCAACTGTTTGGTTGAAGATGATACAAAGAAGCTCGATTTGAATCAGTATAAATCCAGTACTAAAGGAGTTACCTTTACAAAGAAAAAATCATTAGTAATTAATTTTTTAATGCGATTTTCAAAAAATATTAGCACGCTCGAAAAAATCCCTTGATTTAAAAAAAAATTCCCCGACAATTCTAGGTATTCTAGGTTTCCCAGGTGAGTAGACACCCTGAATATATTACGTCAATACGTTGTTTAATTATTTATGCCCAATAAAGCTTGATAAGCAGAAATTCTTAATTATCACCACAACCAACTAAATTTTCTCTTATGTTCTATTCCAAGTTCTAGTGTATGAAATACTCCTGGCTCTGCAGTTTCCTAATTTTCAATAAAAACGAAGCGTACTTTGTCACTGAAGAGGGTCATTCATTATTCTGTGCTGACGAAAATATCGAAATCATGTTTTTACGTCGGCGGAAACGATTTTATTCAAAATTAGTTTCTAGCAAGAGCCGATATTTTCTAATTTAAAGTTTTAAGTATCCGATAAAAGGTTAAGAGAGCCATTTTATTACTTTTTCGTTTTAGTTCTGAAAAGTTGGAGTTTTCGAACAGGTAAGGCTTTTAAAAACTCGACACATGGAATGAATTCTTAAAACAAGATATACCTATATGGTAAAAATATTTTAACTACGAAATTCCTGGAAATTAGAAAAACCAATAATCCAGCGATTAAATTTAGAGGAAACACTCTGTAATTTCTCCGTTCAGATTAAAAAAAAAACACACAAAAATAGAAAAAGAGGAAAGAAAAAGAAGGCAAACTTCAAATCCCTTTCCTCTTCTTTTTTTCTTTTTCTTTCATTGTGATTTACAAAGAATGAAAATAAAAAAAAAAGACAGAAAAAAGAAGAAATGGGATTTCGAGGTTGCCTTCTTTTTCTTCCCTCTTATTCTATTTTCATGTCTTTTTTTTATTTTGAATGGAGATATTTGGGAGTGTTTTATCCAAATTGCATCATTTGGAGCTTGTTTTTTTTTTCTAATTTCCAGGAATTTCATAGTTGAATTTGAATGTTGGACGTTGAAGGAGAATTTGAATTCTGATTTATTCTGATTATCTGATTTTTTTTTAATTTTTCACGAAAAAGAGTAAAGATTAAACATTTCTTTTGGCATGTAGGAAAGAAGAAACAATCTTTTTATAAAAAAATTTTATTGCTTTTAAATTATCTTAAATGATTTTTCAATTATCTCTGCCACTAAATAATTTATTTTCTTCAAATTGAATATACTCAGATTGTTGGAAATCTATTCACGGCAATATAAAAAGGTCCGGGAAAAAATAAAATTTGTTGAATAAACAATTTTTATATTTTTTAAATCGTTCTCATAATCAAGAACATTTCCTCTTCTGAAAATTCTTTCATTAATAATTGAATCGTGATACTCATAAGTATAATTAAATTTTTCTGTCCAAGATATGCTATTTCAACCTTACTATAATCAATACTTTGAATGTAAATTTGAAACCACACTCTCCATGGCTCTTAAATTCAAACTGAAAAAGTTAAAGTTTGAGCGGCTCAAAAATTTGACACTAGCAGTAAATGCACGGGCGCCAAAAACGTGTTCACGTCCCTGGATTTTTATTTTTCAATATTGAGAACATAAACTATTTAAAAATCGATAACACAAGTTTTTCAAATGCTTTTAAGTTTTTCTAATTCCTTCATATCCCTTGTAATAAAATCTAATTTATTCCCTTAAGTTCTCTAAGAATTCGTTAAAATCCCTTGAAATCGTGAAAATCCATTTCAATAAGTAGAAATGATTCGAAATTCCATGAATGTAAATTCAATTAAAATTATTCATTACATTTCTCTAAAACCGTTCAAGTAAAACGCATGCGCGCTTTGCGCGCGTTGAATTTACTGGGTTTCTATTATTTGATATTAAAAACATAAACTATTTGAGAAGCCATAATAACAAATTTTAAGTATTAAATTACTCTACAGATGTTTGAAACAAGTTAAATGATATAAGAAATGGGTAATTCTAGTTAGTAAGATACGTTTGACAGACTTATTTTGATGCCAACATTTTTTCCACGTATCTAGAGATCTTAACTTTTTCCATAAATATTGTTAGTCACATACTGATAAATTTAAACAGCAATATGTTTTAAATTTTCAATTGAAAATTGTTCATGTTTGAAAAACTTACATGTGAAATTGATAATTCAGAAGTTGTTGAATTTAAAACGTCTAGAAAGTCTAGATATTATAAAATCAAAATTGTTTAATTTCAATTGCTATTAATTTGAAATTTTCGAAGCACTGAGATCAATATCCATTCCAAATTTTTTAATACACGAAGTAAAACTAAAAGACTTAACTATGAACATTATCAAATTGAACACTGAGGGATAAAATCATTTTAGGTTAAAAATTCTTTTAATTTATAAATTTTAACATTAAAAAAGACCATCTTTGTTTTATTTTAGTCTCAGAGAAAGGATTAGGTTTTTTCATTTAAGAAAAGTAAGAGAAAGAACTTTGTTTGAATTTTTATAAGCTTAAAATTGTTTACATTCATCAAATATATTTTTTGAAATGTATCTTTAAAGAAAAAATATTTCACATCTATTAAAAAATGCGCTTAAATTTTCCGAACTGTGAAAAGCTGATCTTTGGTAGTTCAAAAATTGTTCAAATTCTAGAACTTATCAAATTTGTTTGCAATCAAAAAATGTCATGAAAATCAGTTTTAAATTTTGTAGTTCTTGTTTAAATTTTAATCTAATCGAAAAATGTCATGGCATTAATTTCTGTATATATTTAATATCTACTGGAAATTTCGACTCGACTTCTTAATCCGTTAGAAAAAATTATTTAATCTACTTTTTGAAATTTTTGAATCGTGAATATAAGTATTAATCGACTTGAAAATATTCTCCAGATAAAATATTGAAATTTTATACACTTCTGATTTGAAGTTGTCTGATGTAAGCATAGACAATCAAGCTATAGACAATCAAGTTTGCCTTTCATTACTTCCAAAAAAAAAATTTTAATTCAATGTTAGCACTTTTTACACTATTTCAGCTACCTTTAAATGATCCTAAAGTCAGATAATAATTTTCATATGTCTGAAAATGTAGTTTATTATAGTTTATTTCGAAAATATTAATTCTTATAGATTCAGCGAAAAAATATTTTAGCCTTGGAGCTTCATTTGAGTTCTAAATAGTTTATTTTGCAAATGATCAAATTTGAAAAAGTTAAAGTGATTATAATAAATCATTCTGTGAGTTAAAAAAATATATAAACTTTCACTACTAGCGGTAGCATATTCTAGTTTTGAATAAGCTCATTTTGTAAGTGTAAAACGAACAATTGCATTTTCAAATATCGCATATTTAAAGAGGGAAGAGGGAAAAAGGTAAGTTTTCCGAGAATAGGGAAAAGAAGGAAAATTTGAGAAAAGGGTAAACGTAGGGAAATAGAAGAAAGACTGTGATCCCTATTTTAATTTCATAAATTTCAACAATATTTTGATATATTAATAGATTCAAATATAATTTTCATTAGATTTCAATAAAGTAAATAAAACTTAATTTAGAAAACATATTTTTCATGCCGGAAAAGTTGGGAGAGTTAGGTGGCTCATCTCTTTAAGTAGATAAGGGAGCGCTTGGTGAGACACGCTCATATTTAAGTCACTGGGTCCACATGCGCCTTATTTCCCCTGATTAACATTGATTTTCTTGAGTAGAAAAGAAATCTTCTACAGGTATTATACTAGCCTATTCGTTGTCCTGATTTTTTTTTTCAATGTTTAAAAACTTTGAATTTTTCAAAAATTTTGGAGGAAGACGGCTATTATGAGAGGGTTAGGGCATTAAGAATTTTATAAATAAGTAAATTTATTTACTGGGGAACTACATGCCGGATTTACAAAACTCAAACATTCATTTCGTTGATTTTTTTGAAACTTACAGCTTTTGTTATACATACAAAATAAAAAAACCTTACAGATATTTTCATGGCTGCCTCAGCCTAATTTACTTAAAAGAAGTGACCTATTTACCCTGAAAAAGTGACCAAAAGTGACTAATTTCTAACCCAAAAAGTGACTAATGAGCTTTACTAATGTAACTTAATGTTCTTATAAATTCAAAAGAATACGATGAAATTTATAAGAAGTCGAGGTTAATTTTGACGAATTAAGGATAAATTCATATTGATTCAGAGAGAATTCAAAACAATTCAAGTTGAATTCAAAGGAGTTCAGTGTTCATTCAAATGAATTGACAAAAATTTTGAAAATTTAAGTGTATTGAACAAAACTTTTTGAATGAAAAAATTTCCAATGAATTGAATAAATTAGGAGTGTATAGGATTCAGGGCAAATTCAACAGAATTTAAGTGTACCAAAAAAAATCCAAAAATAAAAAAAAACAGTGAATGAAATAAAATCTGAATGAATTTAGAGGAATTGAAGGGAAATGAGAAGGATTCGATAAAATTGATAAATTTCAAGTGCATTAAAAACAATTTGACGAAATGCCTAAGAATTCAAGGTCAGTTTAAAAGACTCAAGGGTAAATTAACAAAAACTATTTTAAAATTCTATTGAATTGGGTAGAATTGAGTGAATTTATAAGAATTCAGATTGAATTTCAAATGCATTCAAATGAATTGAGAAAATTCAAAAGATTTAAAATATTCCCATTGATTTTAGTAAAACTGAAATGAATTTAGAAGATTTCAGGGCAATTGAAGAGACTTTAATGAAACTCATAGGAATTCGAGTGAATAGAAGAAAACTACTTCGACGGAATTGAACTAAATTGAAAAGAAATTTTTTCAAAACCAATGAATAAAATAAAATTCGAGTAAGCTTACAGAAGCAGATTGAGAAGATTTCGATGAAATTGATGAAAATACAAGATGAGTTTTTCAAAAATTTAAAAAATGTTTAAAAAAATCATTGAATTCATTAAATTTGAAATAAATTCAGGAAAATTCAAGGGAACTCAAAAAGAATTTATTTAAATGCCTAAGAATTCAAAGTGAGTCTAAAATAATTAAGGATGAATGTACAAAAATAAACAAAAAATCCATTGAGTTGAATGAATTTATTAAAAGTGAATTCAGAAATTTTTTTAAAAAGTTAAAATAATTCAAAAAATTCAAGAGAATTATAAAGAATTAAAACAAATTCAGGATAAATTATTAAAAATTCATGTTGAATTCCAAATTAATTCAGTAAAATTGGAGTCAAGTTTGAAGAATTCTACGGAATTGAAGAGAATTCGATGAAATTCATACGAATTCAAGATGATTTGAAAATAATTCAGGTAGAAATAAAAATAATTTAAGTGAAAGGAACAAAATGTTCGAAATCCGAAAAAATTCTATTGAATACAGTAGATTTGAAGGGAATTCCAAAGATTTCAAGAGAATTCAAAAGAATTCATGAAAATTTAGAAATAGGTATAGACCTGTAGTCAGTAGTGGTTAACCCTTGGATACCCTGTTTTAATTTATTGAAAGCAAAGTGACCAAAGTGATCTTTACATTTAAAAAGTGACTATTGTGACTTCATCTTAAAAAAGTGACTTAAAAGTGATATGAGAAAAAATGAATGACTGTGTGGCAGCCCCGGATATTTTGCTCCAAAAAAATATTTTTGAAGAGTTATCGTATTTTGAATTCCTTTCTATTTTTAATATTTTCTGCAAAAAAAAGTGGAACTTTTTCGTATAATTTTTGTACCGCCTGACTTATTTTTAATGAAATTAATGAAAAATACATATTTTTATGTTTTACTCAATCGGAGATCCGAATTTCGATGTATTAAACGCTTCCGAAAACGCCTTCTTGCACACTCCGTTCTTCTCATATTTTATTTTTCAAAAAACTATAATAACTACATACTTTTTATACTTCCTTACAATTTTCTCACAAACTATTCTTTTTGAATTCTGCGAAATGTAAAAGGTAATATGATGAGGGAATCAATCCAGTTCCGAAACGTTAATGTACAATTCTGAGTAAAAAGTCTGGAAGAAGTCGAAAAAATAAGGTTTTTCCTCATAAAGTACCAGGGTTGGTATTTTAATTCCTATATAATATGTCATTAGTTCAATTAATTAATTTGTCCACTTCAGTATTAATTTATTACATAGAAGGAGTGTTTCTTTCGACAAACAAAATGAAGCGATTCATGTCAAATAAACATTTTCTTCAAGAAAAGAAATATAATTTTGAATTAACTTTATACACAATTCGTTCGAAAAAAAATATTTTTGTAAAACTGACAATTGATACCGAGTAGTTCAGGAAAAATACCGCCAGGTGCGCATAGCGTATGGTCTCACAATAGAAACTGGTTTTCTGGAATTAGATTTTTTCCAACAAATGGAATATTTTAATTTTTGTACTCGAACTATTCAAATTTTCTAAACAATAAAGGTATTTTTGTAAGTCAAGGAATTATTTATTATATTTTAATCTACGTTTACGGCTATAAATTATGTTAGTCTTTAATTGAATCTCTTTTTTCTTTGAGTTAAATAAATCGTTCTTAGAATCAATTAATATTTTACCAAATCTGTTATGTGTTACTGTAAACAGTATGTCGCATGTTGAAACCGCAAATAAATGATTATTTCCGTTAAAAAAACATTTGTTTGTTATAAAGAAATATTTATTCGAGTTTAAAGTACGCTTATTTGAATCGACAAATCATATATTTTATTCAAAATGCTTTTACGCCAAATAAATATTTCTTTGCCTTCAGCATTGCGTTAATTAGATCCAAAAAATATATTCCTTTGAGCTGGAGAAATGTTTTTTCGGCCATATTCTGCTCTACAATTTCTTTGAATCAAAAAAATTTCCTTTGATTCAAATCAGAAGCGGATGGGATTTATCAACCGGCCCGGTAAATGTCTTGCAGATCGATCCTAAAAGCGGTTCTACGCTTAATTTAAAGGAATATTTTAAAATATTTCAAGAGATCTGAAAGATTTCCATGAATTTCGAAGAATTTCCAAGGATTTAAATTATTTTAAAGGAAGTTCAAGAGAATGTAAAAGATTTAAAAGGATTTTTATGGTGCTTCATGGGATTTTTAAGGGATTTCATAAGATATAAAAAATTTCTAAACATTTGATTCATGGAGTAATTAATTAATTCATAAATTAATTTAATGCAGGATTATGTTAGATTTCATAAAATTCATGATATTTCAGAATATTTTAGAAGATTTCAAGAGATTTCAAAGGATTTTCAAATATTTTGAAGGATTATTTATGAATTTTAAATGATTTCAAGGGATCTAGTAATATTTTAATAGATTTCAAAGAATTCATTTACAAGAATTGAGTGATTTTAAAAGATTTCAAAGATTTGAAGAAATTTTAAAATATGTGCATTTCAAGTTTTTTCTGAAGATTATAAGGAATTTAAAATATTTTATGATATTTCAAAAGATTTCAAGTGATTTTCAATATATTTAAAAAAATTGAAGGGATTTTGGGGTATTTCAAAGGATTCCAAGCAAATTTCAAGAGCTTGAAAAAACTTGACAGGGATTCCATAAGATTTCAAAGGATTTGAAATATTTTAGGGTATTTTAAAGTATCCTAAAAGATGTGAAAAATGGCTAGGAATTTCCAAGGATTTGATTGATTTATATGTATTTAAAAATATTTCGTTTTAAAGAATTCCGGAAAATTTGGAAAGATTTTATGGGACTTATAAGGTTTTAGGATATTTTAAGAAATTTCAAGAGTTTGAAGGGATTTTAAGAAATTTTAAAAGCTCTCAATGCATTTTCATAAATTTTCCAGTACTTCAGGAGATATCATCAGATTTAATGGGATTTCACAGTATTTTTAAGGGATTTTATGAAAGTTCAAAGTATTGTAAAGAATTAAAGTGATTTTATCATATCTTAAAGGGTATTAACGAATTTCATAAGATTTGAGGTATTTTAATAGGATTTCTGATATTTTGAGGGATCTTATTTTATTTTTGTTCTAAGGGTTGCTGTGAGCGGCACTTGGAGGACCATTTAGAAATTACAAGATATTCTTTAAAAAATCCAGGTTTTGAAATGAAATTCCAGGTCATTTTCAGGTTTTTCAAGATCTTTTTGTGATTTATAATATTTTTATTTATTTCAAAGAATTTATTCAAAAGAATGTTGTGCGCTTTTAAAGGATTCCGAAGCGTCAAAGATATATCAAGGTATTTCCAAAGATTTCAAAAAATTAAAAATATTTTAGGATATTTTAAAAGATTTAAAGGAATTTTTAACAATTTCAAAAAATTTTAAGAAATTTTAAAAGACATCAAAGTATTTAAAATACATTACATGGTATTTTTTAAAATTTCAAGGAGTTTCCAAAGATTTTAATGACTTTAGATATTTTAAAAAATTGCATACACTTTTTAAAAATTTCGAAATTTTTGAAAGGATTTTATAGGCCCTAGAAGGTTTTAGGATACTTCAAAAGATTCCAAGGAATTTTACCGGACTTAATAAGATTTCTGATGATGTCAATGATTTCAAGGGCTTCTAAAAGCTCTCAATGTG
Source organism: Melikaiella ostensackeni (assembly GCA_032362435.1). Taxonomy (NCBI): domain Eukaryota; kingdom Metazoa; phylum Arthropoda; class Insecta; order Hymenoptera; family Cynipidae; genus Melikaiella; species Melikaiella ostensackeni. The sequence continues at coordinate 6,092,224 of JAUMHM010000005.1, forward strand.
CTTTAATAAAATTTCCATGATTTCAGGAAATATTATCAGATTTCACGGAATTTCACGGGGTTTTCAAGAGATTTTATTGGATTGTGAAGGTTTTGAGTGATTTTGAAATATTTCGAGGGGTATCAAGGAATTTCATAATATTTAAGGGATTTTACAAGGATTTTCGAGATTTTGAGGGTTTTTATTTTTTTACTTTTATTTTAAGGATCGCTGCGAACAGCCCTCCATGTCTTCCAGCCTATCGACGATTGCACCGAATCAGTTCCACGCCCAGGACACCCCTGAATCAAATAAGTTTTTTTTTCAGTGTAAGAAGGTGAGTTTCATTCAAGATAGTTTTCGTGCCAAACATAGGTCCCTGGAAAAAAAGTTTCCTATGACTTTGAGAATTAAAATGATATTATCAGTCATGTCTTATGAAGAAAACATTATTTTTTATGAAAAAATTTTAAAACTTGCGAGAAATAATTATTTTAATGATATTTTTGATAGTTCAATTCATTCCTACTGTCGCTTCTTACCAATTTTTAAAAAATGGTCGAATTTTAATAAATCGTGGTTTTTTTTTCATTCACCAAAATCGCACTGTTTCTTATTTCGAAAATAAGTAAATAATCTTCAAATATACCTATTTAAAAAAAATGTTCTCTTTTAAAAAAATTGTGTTGACGATTCAAACCATAGAAAAATTATACTTTGGAATTGGGAACAGTAAAGTTGCAGAGAATGTTTTTCCCGAAAAGACAAGCCATCATTTATTAAAATTCAACTATTCTTCAGAAATTGGTAAAAAGCAATCGTAAGAAAAAATTCAATCGTAAAAAAACATGTTTAAAATTAAAATGTTTTTAACTTGAAATGACATCATCTGGAATATTATTTTAATTCTTAAAAACCTGAACTATTATTTTCAGAGATCTAACTTATGGCATGTCAACAACCTTAAAAAACAGAAGTTAAAAAATAAAGGTATACAGCAAAATTTTAGTTTAAAAAGATCATCAGATTCATCATCAGATTTTTGGCTATTTTGACCCCCCCCCTCCCCCGAAAGTAACGTGGCCGTTGGCTAAACGCGGATTTCACTCTTAGCCAAAGAGTTGCACTAACAACAAGATATTTAAATTTTCAAGACAAAAAGACGAATTTTTTCGATGACAGTTGAGTTTTTATACAAAAAATTATTTTTTCACTAAGAAAGATGAATTCTCAACCAAGAGAAATGACTTTTCTACCATTAAAGATGAATTTGCAATCCAAAAGGACGAATGGTTAAACAGAACAAATCAAAATTCAATCAAAAACAGTTGCATTTTCAACCAAATAGTTGAATTTTCAAGTTAAGAATATGAGTTTTTTAGAAGACAGATGAAAATTCAACCAGTAAATTGAATTTTCAACAAAAAAGTTCGTTTTCAATCAAGAAAGGGGAATTTTCTACCATGAAATGTAAAAGTTCAATTTAAAAGACGAATTTTCAACCAAATGTAGGAATTTTTAACCAAATGGTTGAATTTTCAACTAAAAAGCATGAATTTTCAAGCAAGAATGGAATAGTTAAATTCGCAGTTCGAGAAATTACTTTTCAAAGAAAGAAACGTACATATTTTCAACCAGTTGAATACAACGAAGAAGGATGAAATTTAACAGAATAGTTCACTCCTCAACCAAATAGATGAATTCATAACACTAAAGTTGATTTGCAATCAAAAAAGATGAACTTTCAACTAAATTGTCAAATTTTTGACTAAAAAAGATAAGTTTTCAATTGTCGAAAGTAGTTGATTTTTCACCCAAGAAAGATGAATTCGCAACGAAAAATGTAATATTTAATATTTTAACCAAACAAGATTTCAATTTAGAATGAAACACAGTTGGATTCAACCAAGAAGACTAATTTGCAACAAAATACATGAATTTAAACCTAATAGAGATGAATAATTCTAACAATAATAATAATAATAAAGATATTTTATAGTAATTATAATAAAAGATGAATTTTCAACTAGAAGAGGTCAATCTTCAATTAAAAACATCAATCTTGAACAAAAAGTGGAGTAGTTACATTTCGAGTCAAAAGAATTAATTGTCAACCGTAGAGAGGATTTTTTAACCAAGAAGAATAATTTTCTACCAAATTAATAATTAACAATAAAATACATGAATTTTCAACCAAAAAGGTGAATTTTAAACTAAAAAAGATGAATTTTCAAATATAAATGATAAATTTTCAACCCAAAATAAGTTTGTAACGTTCCTTCCTCTGGGGGGGGGGGGGGGGGGGGGGGGGGGGGGGGGGGGGGGGGGGGGGGGGGGGGGGGGGGGGGGGGGGGGGGGG
>JAUMHM010000005.1:6095728-6106496 GCA_032362435.1 Melikaiella ostensackeni
TCTTTTTACGTAGTTTCTCCAGGTGAGTGTTCCACCATTCGGCTCCCTTCCTGGACTTAATTGTGCTTGTAGGGCAATTGTTCTCATATGATGTAGTCACAGCCCTTCGCAGAAAATCCGCGGTGTGCTCTAATTCATCTATGGTACCATAGCTTGTGGGAAATTCCATAAGCCTGCCTTCGAGTTCCTCTTTATATGAGCCCCAAAGTGTATTCCTGGTGTTTCTAATCTTTGAAACCACCGGTTTTCCTAGGTTCAACCGAAACAGGATATATTTGTGGTCCAAGAGAGACTCCTCATCGGAGACTCTCCAGCCCTCTACCCTGCTCCTAAGTCCATCCGAGCATAGAGTTAAATCAAGAACCTCACTTCTGTTTTTATTCTGGAATGTAGAAGTATCACCCTGATACAAATCTCCAGCTCAGTGCCCGACAGGTATTCAATTAAGTCCCTCCCTCTGCTGTGGATGTTCGTGCTCCTCCACACCGTATGATGAGAGTTTGCATCACAGCCCAACAGCAGAGGAATCCTACACTCTTGACAGTGCCAAATTAGAGCCTCCACCTCTCTAGGAGGCGGGGGTCCCTCGACATCGCCAGGGAAATAAGCCGAGGCGATAAAAACCTCTAGCCTTTCTGCACTTCCGCTCCTGAGTCTCCCCTTAATAACGGTGAGGTCCCTGGAGCAGAGCTTAGGTACCAAGATTGCATCTATACCCTTGACGGCTATGCATGCCTTTGGTGTTTTTGCGCGCGGACCCTTATATATGGTGCCACACCCCGACAAGCCACTAATCCTCTTCCTGTATAACTAGGGTTCTTGGATAAGGGCAATCCCTGTCTGCACCACTGACATGCGCCTGGCTAGAACCGCCGAGGCGCCTTTCCTGTTGTGCAAATTTATCTGCATCATGGCGATTCCCGTCTCAGCCATTGAGAAGCTAATTCAGGGCACCCCTGGACGCTTAAGGATATGGATGTATGGAGAGCAATTGTTTATAAGAAGAAGAGTGATGCCTGAAACGGAAGATTTTGGATACCAATGGCCCCACGTGAAGAGATTTTCTTAGTGGATTGTTATAATTGTTCCCGTTCTTATAATGGCTTTGTGAAGCTCTTCACATGGGTTGATTGCTAGAAATTGATCAAGCGACTAGTGTAGGAGCGACGTTGTGAGATTGATCTTAAACCTATTCCTTCTCGTCCTAAACATCCCATACCCAAATTGACTATACAAATTCCTTAATCCCCAGTAGTAAAACGAGACCAGAACCTAACGAGTTACGCTTACCCCGGAAGGGATTTGGCTTAATGGTATGATAATAATAATAATAATAATAATAATTTGCATCATATTTGATCCATAGTCATTTGGTTTCCAACAAAATGTGTTTAGAGTATTTTTCTTCTTTCGTTCCTATTCCACCCGTAACATAAACACTTGAATGTTTTTCTTTGCATGAAAATGCATCACTATATAAGTATATACACGTTTCACTATTCACTCCAATTTCACTTATAAAACATAACCTGGTAAGAAGGCTTGCATTAAAAGGTATTAGAAAATTTCTTGCATGTAATGGTAACGTGAAAAATAATGCCTTTTTTGGGTCCCCTTTTTGTCCTCGCGTTCGAGTCTCTATAGCATTAAAGGTTATCTCTTAAAATGAATACTTTTCTGTACCCAGCGACGACAATATTTTTCTGAATACTTTTGGATACCACAAAGCAACCGTGAAATAAAAAAATTGTAATCACTTTTAATTTAGCACATTTCGCTACTTTTATTTACTGTTTTTCGAATAATGATGAGGTAAAAAGCTTTTTAAAACACAGTATTGGTCATCTTACAATGTCAGGATCAACTTCCACACAGATAGCTGAGGTGAAATTTGTTTTTTTTTTTAAATTTTTATCATGATTTTATATTTTTGTAATTGAAAATATTTGAATAAATCAAATATTTAATGAAGAAAAGATGTATTGTTGTATAGAAGCCTATTAGATTTTGCAAATTTCATGCTTTTGGAGCGCATTCTAATGAGTGAAACGAAAATTGTTTTTTTCATTTATTTTAGGTTACGTTTGGTAGCTTCGATCGGATTTGAAAGGAATTAGAATCTCAATATTTTCACTGCCTAATGAGGATTAAAAAACGGAGAACAGAAAAGGCATTCTTGGGTATTGAAATTTTTTAATACCTTTCAATGCAAGCCTTCTTACCGGGAAATCAATTAACTACTCGAAATTTAACACATTCGACTCTTGAGAAAATCGTAAAAAAGCAATAAAAGCTGTCTCGCCATGAGTAACGAGACACCTTTTAAAGTAAGAGGGAAGATGTAACGGCGTGCGCCGTTTTAGAACTAGGAAGCCACGGCGTTAGAAGCCTATTACTAAATACTCCTTAGCTAGTTACAAACAGAGCGGTAAAAATTTGAATTGGTTCAAACGTTCTTCGAATTAAGTAAAGTTTATTAAGGTTATTAAATAATAAATTAAGTAAAACTCTACTCAGAAAGAATAATTAATCGTAAATGACAATAAATCATTTGTTATAAATGATCCTCTCTGTTCCTCGGATAAATTCTTAGCAATAAGTGAAAGTTAGAAATAATATTATGAACTTGAAGTTGTAACTCTCAGATAATATGTACAAACGGGTCCAGGCCAAGCTTGACACGCATGATCTCAAGCTTGTCACGTGCGATCTAGATCACGTGCATAGATGAGTTATTGACTCACATAAAGGGTTAAGGCGGTTAGGCGCCATTCAGAAGCCGTGAATCACGCTCGTAAGCGTAATTTTGACAGACAAACGTCAATCGTCAAGAGTCGTAAAAGTAAAATACCAAGAATCATAACGACGCTTTTTTAACTGGAATTGTAAGGACAGCGCTCAACGAGATTGGCTAGTTTAACATTAAATTATGTGACGTCAGCAATTTTTTAGGCTAGAAGGACTGCTTCCACCCTTTTTGGGACCAAAACCGAGATTATGAGTATATGTGCGGACCATCGAAAACGTCAGATAATTGTATCTCGCCGCATATTTTCAAACATAAAACCTGCGACACTCGCGTCTCTGAATTATCTTATCTCAATTAGACTTAGAATATTCTTATGAACGTCAAGTCCATTTAGCGTGACTCACTCCTGTGATTCGGAACGGTTCGCCGTGATCAAGTTTTGTCGAATTAAAACTCAAGTGAAGTGTGAATAAAAATAGTGTCAATTAATTAAATTAAAACAACAAAATATCTTGAACATCTTGATTTTTATCACTCTACGTCGGCAACGAATCCAGAGGATGTTCTACATTATCAGTCTCCTAATCGACAACAACGCTAGAGACGTAACATGAACTGTTAAAACAGCAAACCTGGAAGTGGTGGAATTGACGGGCGATTCATATAAAACAATGGAAATTTGCACAATACTTAGTAGAAGTATTTATTTATCATATTGCGATTGAATCGATATTGAGTCGCGTACTTCACCTAGTCTATGTGAAAATATTCATAACACTCGAGAAAACATTGGTAAAAGTTAGTACACAATTGATATTCAAGGTTCAGTTTTATTTTGCTCACCTCATAGACGCAGAAGTCGTAACTCGTCTCTCGTTTCGGAAATGATCTATGATTTTTGAGAAATCTAAGGAACTGCTGAGCAAAGATAAAAAAAAGTTCACTACACGCGGTGGAAATCAAATCTGAGAGGTTTCGTCGAGGAAGCTGGAGTTCGAAACTGCAACTCCCCTCCAAGAGGACCCAAAACCCACCCTCGCGACTTCGCTCAGCCAATTGCAATAGGCAGGGGCGTGATGGAGACGTACGCAGTTTTGTGTCCGCGCGTGTGCTAGTGACCGTTATACCTCCCTAATTCCTGTAGAGGATCTTGAGAACGTAATTCCTGCGTTCTAGAATTTATTTTATTACCTTTTTTTCTAGAAAAATGATTTCATTCGAAACCGAAGCTAGTCCAAGTGTTTAAACTTGTTTTAAGGAGGAAAGAGCTTTGAATTCATTGTTTTTTTTTTGAAAGGGAACCGTGGTCTGTAAATCCACTTGGTAGAAAAGTCATAGAAGTCAAGAGTATTCATATTTTCCAGATATGCTTAATTCCTGTTTGCCGTGTATCGTAAGAATAAGATTTCATGTCTAAACGAAAGACGAGCTCTTATTTCTAAACTAAAGCTATAACAAATTAATTTCGTAATTTTGCATTTTTATCTAATTCTTATATGTAAATCGCCCGCGCATGACTGGCGAGGCAGAGTTTATAACGGGGATTCGTAGAGTCGCTGAGATTCATAGAATTTATGGCCGAGAGGTGGCGCTGTGATTATTGAATATTTTATCCCTACGTTACACCTTCCCCCTCAGAGAAGAAAAAGTCTCTTATTAGAGAGGCGGCTTTTCCGAAGGAAACCGCGAAAACGTATAAATAAAATATTTCTTATACACTAAATAATTTCTATTGAGAGTTCACATCATTGCTAACATTATATGAGCAGATATTCATTACGTGTTTTCAAAATAATTATACGATTTTGTTCAAGGAGAAGACATTAATTATGTAGAGTTTGTACCTTATATTTAGTTGCAAACGTGTTTTAATTAAAGTTGTGCTGACAAGTAACATGTCGAATATTCGAAAATAAAGTGACGAAATAGCGCGACCTTGAATAATGAATTAATTATCTTGCGGTGGTTCTTCTTCGAGATTGAGAGTGACAGGCAAGGCGGCGAGCTTCAACTTGTCGAGATGTACAATCTTTATCTTATTAGGCTTAATTCTAATCGTTACGTTTGATTCGCCCACAAGTTGTTCTAAAATGTAGGGACCTGTGTAATAGGCATCAAATTTTGAGACTCGTGGTTCTTTTAACAAGTAAACGAAGTCACCTATTCGAAAATTCTTAGGGTTCGCTTTTAGATCGTAATATCGCTTTGATCTTTCCTTCGCGGCGACTAGATTTTTTGCTGCATTCGCTTGTATGTCACCGATTCTGTGAAAAACTTCTCTCATGTATTCCACGTAGGTCCATGGTACGTTATCTGAGATACCAATGGGGAGTCTCGTCTCTCCCAAACACGAGGGCATACGGTGTGAAGCCGGTGGATTCGTGAACCGAAGTGTTATATGAGGAAAACGCATATCTCAGCCACTTGTCCCAGTTTTGTTTGGTAGCGAAGCTCTTTGAATACTCGATTAAAGTTATGTGACTTCTCTCAAGAGAGCCTAATGATTTTGAGTGAAGGGCGGTGGACGTAATCTGTTCGATGTGGAAGATTTTGCTAAATATTTTCATAATCTTCGATGTGAAACAACTGCCCTGGTCCGAGTGTATTACACGGGGGTAACCGTATCGAGAAATAAATCCCTCAGCGAGAGCGTATGCAACAGTGATGGAATTTATCGAGGAAAGGGGATTTGCATCCGAGTATTTTGAAAAGTTATCATGTATAGTCAGAATGTACTTATTTCCAGACTCGGTATCTGGGATGGGCCCAACAATGTCGATTTGGATTTTATCGAAAGGTTGAGTCGGTGTGTCAGTGATTCTCATGGGTTGACGATTTTTGATTCGAACTAATTTATTTTCTTGGCACTTCCGACACAACCTTACGAAGTTTTCAAAGTCAGTCTTCAAATTCTTCCAGAAGAAATCCTCGCGAATGCGCCAATAAGTTTCAAAAACCCCTTTATGACCACCGAACGTTGACTCGTGATTTTCCCGTATAATTTTTTCTCGATCTCCCTGTGGAGGGAATCGAATTTCACCGGAACAAACGCATATTCGCGATCCGGAGGTCACGAAATTTTGCCGTATCATTTGTTTGATCGACACCCATGAAATTTCGTTCAAGTCACTTCCGTTTTTCGCAACTTTTACTACGGATATCTCTAACACCTCCATCGCTTGTTTTAGGCGTAGTATTGTTCCAGATATAATATTTAAAAAGGTTTAATCATCTGCTTTATTTTTTATGGTGATGTTGAAAACGTATCTGCCGCTCGTTGCTAAAATTATTAAATGGCCCAGTGGAAGATTTTGTTGACGCAATAATTCCGCGTCGAGTATCTTGGCATCGTTCAGTTCTTTCTTTACGGGTGAATTTGAAGAGCAACCTATAGATATAAAATTTATGACGTGTGATGCTCCCATGCTCATTTTGTCTTTGCTATAATTAATGCATGAATCAGTTATCACTTGGACCGACGACACACTTTTCGCGTCTTTAGCATCAGAGTCCAGACATTCCCTTCCCCCCTCGACACCATCGTTTCTCATCGCAAATCCGCCACTGATACTCTGTGCGGTTACATTTGCTTTACAGTCCACACTCAAAGTTTCCCCTGCGGGACGATTATGAGGTTTATGGGACTCGTCGATTTTCCGGGGGTCCGAGAACCTGCCACTCACAAAAACATGCTCAACGAGGCTTTCTATACACTTCTCAGTTCGCGGATGTTCTACATTGGTTTTTCCCTCTCTCAACATTCTGGCGCTCAGCACGTGGTACGCGCTGTCCACTAACGGTTCGGCAAATGTTTGAGAAGCGGCAGCCGACAAATTTCCTGAAATACAACAACAGTTTGCATTACTGCAAGGATTTCGTGACAGAGCGTCAGCATTCATATTTGCACTACCCTGTTTATAAGCAATGATATACTCATATTCATTTAATTCAATCTTCCATCGGGCAATTCTTGAAATTGGGTCTTTTAAATAATGAAACCACGCTAAACCCTGGTAGAAGGTCGCGACTTTTCTGAATTCAATTTTAATTATATGTCAATACTCTTGTCATTGAATTTTTTTTCTGAAATTCACTTTGATTTATTTCAGGTAATCAAACATTCTGTCGCACGTACACTTTGAGAGTTAATTGTATCTGCAGGAAGCTGATGGGCTCGTTCTCTGAATCGACCAGTGTCCTTAATAAAGGACTCGGTTTCGACATTTTCCGTTTTTAATGTTTATTAAATGTGATTGTTTATTGATGATATTAGTTCTTTTATTACACTTTGTATTGCTTTTTATTGTCCTTCTTCTCCACTTTACAAAGAGTTTTTAAATTCAAAATAATACCGATACACGCCATGGATAATTCAGTCTCGAGCGATAATTTAAATCCGCGCACCACGAAGCACTAGTAGAACAGTCTGCGCTCGGTGAGACGCATGACCTCGAATTTGCAATGTCAATGACCTAGTTCTCACGGTGTAGCATCCCACTTCTGGAACCAGTGTTACATGGGATGGCCAACGGCACTTAAATCAAAGTTCCTTCCTTTGGAGAATCCTCAGATTGGCTGCCATTCGTTGAACGAGATAATCCTTCAATTGGTTTTATTTGAGAGTAATCGAGAGGCAATGCATGATCTAACCCTTACTTCAATTCATGATACAAATATAATCTAGTTTGTTTCCTGAAAAAGTCCCATTAAACACGTTTCTTCAATTTAGGCTGAAATCTCATTTCATGCTTCACTATCAAAAATTTCAAAGAACTAATGGTAATAAGAAGTTTGTTACTTTTGAACATTTCCATTCTATTAAAAATCTACTTAAATTCCAATCCGAGTTACTTATTTAACAATGCCTTCTTTGTTTAATTTAACTGTTTTAACATAAAATCTCGAAGTCGTGTTTCATAAGTTTGACTAATCTTTTCTACACAACCCCTTTGTAACATATTCAATTTACGTTCTTTCACTCTTATTACGCATTCCAAACTAGAGCTGAAAACAAAACTTGAAACAAACGACATTTGTTCTTGAACATGTGCAAATCATGAAATCTAATTTAATGTTTGATTGAGAAATACTTTAGACTACAGAGTCAGTTCGCTCTTGAAAATACCAAGTCTCTCTCAAATTTATTTGTTTCTTTAGATTCGAATCTCAATTCATGTAATAATTCTCTCACGAAATCTCTATTTACGTGAAATCAAGTTGTACTGGTATTCAAATGTTCTGCGTTTTTTTCACTTCCGAGAGGTGCTGCCTCTTGTGGTAAGCAATTGAATCAATAATCATTCACAGATTGTTACACTTGGCCCCTCAAGAAAAAGTCGCGCCATAACGCGGCTTTTTCAAATTGTTAATTGCCATCCTAACTGCTTATTCAGTTAACCAAATGACAACTCGTTGTACCGTAATGAACATTGAAGCTCAAATCGCATTTGAATTTCGCGGTGCCATCCCTATGCTGGACAACAGCGTAACGAATTAGCTGGTACAGCCAATGAATGGTAAGTGCCCTAACCTGTGATTTGTGGACGCCCTAAGAAAAGAGTAGGCAGCCAATTGTAGCAAGCAGAAGAGACCATCGTTCCGAGGATAAGGCAGGTAATAACTGTACCCTTACCTGACGTGGTTTCAATCCAAGGTTGAAGGTCTCCCCTTCCATTTCCCTCACCACGACTCATTCGATCCCGAATGTCTTTCGTGGCAACATGGAGCCTATCTCCGGAATCGAGCCGAACCATACGTGACGAATGAATACTCATCAACAGGTAAAAAACTTCAGCAATTCTATTTAATATTAATTTTAATGAAAAGATAGCTATCTTTTCATTAGGTTTAATATTCGCTTCATGATTCACAAATTCCTTACTCCTCCACCGTATAACGTGTAATCGAACATCCATATGGATGCTAATTCTATTCAACTGCTAACTAACACCCTTCTCAAAATCAAATTTATGATCATTATTCAAATGAAATAAACCATAAATGGCCTGAATACAATTTTGACTTCTAGTTATTCATTAGGAGAAAAATAAGTTATTGAGGGCTATACCAGAGGTTATATTGTAGTAGAATAATTTGAACATAAGTCATTTTGAAAGAAAAAGAAGAAGAAGAAAGAAAAACATAAAAGGATAGCTAAATTAAGTTTCCTTCATAATTAGGAATTTCCTTAATCCTCCACCGAATAACGAATAATCGAACATCCATATGGATGATAATTTCATTCAACTGCCAGTCAGCATACTTCCCAAAATCAAATTTATCATCAATAATTCAATTAAATAAACCATAATCAGCCCTAATTTAATTTCAAGCATTAGGTATTTATTATTATAATATGTGTAAATATATATGAAGAAAATGAACTTATTAAGGACTATACTACAGGTTACATTGAAGTACAGTAATTTCAACTGAAGATATTTTAAGAGAAAAAAAATAAAAAAAATAAATACACTATCCTAAATTATAACCCAACTTGCTATCTACTAAAAAGGGCAACTTGCCCACCTTGAACAAAGAGCCGGCACCCTGTCTTTTGCGGACCTGCATTAGGTTGGCTTCATCTTTAAAGGCCTGTCATTTCTTGCAGATATCGAACATGCATTCGCCACACTCATCCACATGGCACTTCCTTAGCACTGCACCTTTCGGCCAAGAGGGTTTCTCCCTCCTTGTCGACATCATAAACATAGCGGCAGAGATCCAGGTAAGGAATCAATTTTTTTAATAAAATCAACTAGCCTCCTTGTATTCAATGGGCTGGAAGGTTTTTTATAGGTTTTGTTGTTTTAATAATTGAAACTGGTTGTCCAGGTGTGGGAAATACATCTTCCTCGGAGAAGTTTGGTTGTGAATTAAAATTAAAAATACCTGAGGCAGATGTATTTTTCACACTTGGACTACAAAGATTAATTTGAAGAACGACAAAACCTTCAAAAAATCATCAGAGTACCTTCAAATGTAATACTTAACTCAACTTCCCCGAGAAAGATGTATTTTCAACACCTGGAATACCAAGTATAATTATTGGAACAGCAAGACCTTTCGGATAATCATCCCGAAATCCTCAATTTCAGTTCACAACGCAATTTTCCCGAGAAGGATGTATTTACAACACCTGAACTACCAGGATTACTTATCATAACGACTGAACCTTTGATAAAGCATTATTTCTCAATCATTTTTTTTATTTCTTTTGCATGACTGAATAAAGATTCGCATTATTAAATTTCAATCAAAATTAAAAGGAGGTTAGAAATATTCGTTCTGCCTATTCCCCACTTTCAATTATGTGCAGAATTTCTTGTTGAATTTTGAAGTCATAAAATCGACTTTCCTGGAAAATCCTCACAGCCTTTTCCCTCGCTCAGTCTTACGTCACGTTCCCATACTGTTTCTATTCACAATCAGAAGTCTCTTTCCTTTCCTCCTTTTAATTCATTATTCAAATAAAATTTCTTATAGGATACTTTAAATACCAATTTACCTTTTTAATAATAATTTCATTCTGATAATTTCTGATTTTTGTAAATTTTTAAATTTTTTCTGTTGAACCAATGAATTTTAAACCTTTTAGATTTTCAATTCTTCTAATGCTAACTTCCATTCTCCCTTACTAATAGGATTTCAATCAAAATTTCGATTGTGCATACATATATTTTATTTTTTTATTTTCATTTTCTGGTTTCCTTTTTCAATCATATATATCTCATCTCCGTGAAATAGAACATTTCTAGTCTACTATCGGCCAGAAAATTCGAGTCCTCTGGCTTTGATGTTGAAAAAGTAAGTGAAGAAAAAATGGTAGCTCAATGACAGGATCATTTTGAAGGTCAAAATGTTGTACGTTAATGAGCCAGAAAGCAATATGCCAAAAAAATTTTTATAGCTTACAGACCTGAAAATCTGATAAAAAGTAAAAAAATTTGACAGCTTTTAACGACAGTGGAATTTGGAGCATAGTTTTTTATTGAAAAAATAATATGAAAAATCTGAAAA
>JAUMHM010000005.1:6106596-6121527 GCA_032362435.1 Melikaiella ostensackeni
CTCTTCAGTATCTGATCTAAAGATCGGGGTTTAAAACCTACTTTCGGCTCGCTCAGGATTCGCTCCTGGTCCCTGATTCTCAGCCAAAAATGGGTTAGTTATATTTTCAGTTAAGAAACTTAATTATCAAACAAAATAAAAATGCATTTTCAACAAAATAGTTGAATCTTCAACAATAAAATGAATGCTTAACAAAGTAGTTCAACTTTCAATCAAATAGTTGAATTTTCAACTAAAAATGATCAACTTTCAATGAAAAATTTAATAGTTGTATATCGAATCAAGAGTGATCAATTTTAAGCCAAAAATGGGTTAGTTATATTTCCAGTTGAGGCCATGTAATACATACTCGATTCCTACCTGATCGAAATTTTTTTGCAAAAGCTCACGTCCACACGAATTGAGATATCGAGTTGAAAATCTGGAAAACTATATAAAAGGCACTAAGAGACGTTTGTATGGTCCTAAAATTCTGGAAATTAAAAAAAAAATTGCCCAAAATTTTGAAAAATTATTTTTATTGTATTTTTAGAAATCCAGAAACATACAAACGTTCCTTAATGCCATTCAGTTAATTTCCTAAATTCTCATCTCGATATCTGAATTCGTGAGGACATAAGTTGTTGCGAAAAAAATGTTGATAAAGTAGGCATCGGAAGATTATTACATGGCCTTAAGAAACTTAATTATCAAATAAAAGAAACACATATTTTCAACAAAATAGTTAATTCTATCACAAATAAAATGAATGTTGAACAAAGTAGTTCAACGTTCAACCAAACAGTTGAATTTCCAACGAAAAAAGATGAATTTCAATGAAAAATGTAATAGTTGAATTTTCAACTAAAAACGATCAATTTTCAACAAAAAATGGGCTAGTTATATTTTTAGTTAAGAAAATTAATTTTGAACTAAAAAAAATAGTTAAATCTTGAACCAAATGATAGAATTTTTAAATTCTTTAAAAATTTTTTTAAAAAGGGTTAAGGAGGAGAATAGGGGAGAGAGTGTTCAGTCTGTATTTAGATGCCTATTACTTGTAAAATAAAAATCAGTAATTTCCATTTTTTCAAGCATTTCAAAAAATTGTTATTCACGTTTATATTTTCCATGTGTCATGTCACATTCAACTTTAACCCATCCGCCCCTACGTCACAAATCGTCACAAATGACAAACCTGTGACACACCCACACCAAACCCACACCCCTGGCCAGTGTGTCATAATTTTTGAAGAGCCCCTTGTTAAAAACTGCATTAAATGTTTGAATTTGAAAATTCTTGGAAGGACATGAAATAAGTGATTTAAAAAAGATAAATGTTTAAATAATTTAATCAACATAATTTACCGCAACTATTTTAAACATATTTTTCAAAATAATATTTAAATATGGATTGTCAGAGGAAATTCGATTATTATCGAAACATGCTGGTAGTGGGGGGGTGGGGGTGGCTGTCTGGCGTATGTCGTCTGCTAGTCTTGGCTAGTCTGCTTCATAATTCTGCTTTGTGTAGTGAGGTTATATCAATATAACCATGTAAAATTGTTTTTTAGACTACAAATGAATCAAAATGTACGAAGTAACGGATAAAAACTTTGAGGAATTATATCCTAAAATAGAAGAGACTTTGAAAAATGCCGTTTTTCTCTCCATTGATACGGAGTTTAGCGGCCTAAAGACTGACGTGTTCGTGAAAGAGAGGTTAGGTTTTGTCAATTTTTCACATTTTATGCTCTATATAATTTTCCATGTCTTTCATAATATGTATGTATTTAAACAAAATTATTTTTCTAGTCTCTTCGACTCGCCGGATGAACGATATGTTAAAGTGAAGACCAATATTCAACCTTTTATTATCATACAATTTGGTTTCACAGCATTTCATCATATTCGTGAGAAAAATGCTTATGGTGCAGAAACTTTCAATTTTTATTTACTTCCTCGATCTATACCGACGAAAAATAGGCATTTTGTGTGGCAAATTACTGCCTTAGAATTTTTAGCCGTCTATAAATTCGATTTCAACAAAGTAAGTTATTATTTGCACAATCTTTTGTTATTCAAAACATTATCGTCCGTTTCCCGAATTCAGTCTTTTTAAATAATTTTCGTAATCACTTTAAGTCATTTTTTAATCTTGTTTTGTATTCCATTTATTTATTTTGATTTACCATTCTGAAAAAACCAGACAATTACATAATCGAGAGTTAAGAGAGGGCCTATTTGAGATGGAATTGTGACACTTCGTGCAGTTCCGATTTCAAAGATAATTTCTTTTCTGAATTAACTAATGTACTATAAAAGCAGATATCATTTATTAAGTTATTCAATATTATTTACGAAATTCAGTATTGTTTTTAAATAATTGTGGTTGAACAAATATGGATATTAGAATTCAAACGTTCAATATTTTGTCGGTTCAAATTTGAATTGTTCAAAATTGTTCAATTTTCAATTCAAATCCTGTATAGCTAAATAATTATAAAAAAGAAAAAGTTAAAATTGGAGTAATGTCATGTTAACGAAATTTAAAATTATTTGATTTTAATTTAAATGATTAAAAATTGTATAATTTAAGAGAGGAAGCCTTTTAATACTTGACGGACTATAAATTCAGAGCAGTCAAATTGCAGTTTAATATTTGAGCATTACAGACTCTCTTCTATACTATTTACATAAATTGTTCAGAATTAAACTATTTCTAATTGAAAGCCTTAATGATTAAAAACAATTTTAGATTGAAAACGTTTAAAGAATAATTTCAATGAAACTTTGTAAATTAGAGAATTTCAAATTAACGCAGCGTTTAAAATTCAGGAATTAGTAATTATTTTTAATTTGAATTGCTCAATCTTGTACATTTTCAGTTTTGGATTTGCAGTAGTAAAAGTGTTTATTTGAGGGTCTCGAAATCAAATGTTCAATTTGAGTAGCTTCTGCCTTATAATAAATAGTATAATTTTCAATGTTTTTGTTTAGAAATTCAGGTACTTAAAATATTCAGTTATATTTTGCTAAAAATCTCAAGTTTTTGATCTAACCAAATAGGAATACTTTAAAAGTTGAAACCGTTAAAGGTAACTGTTGAAAATTTTCAATTAGGTAGTGCTAAAGATTTCAATACGCCTGATTAAAATTGTTCAATCCTGAATACTTTTAACTATATTTCAATTTGAAATTGTACAACTTTGGACCACTTGAAGACTTGAATTGTGAAATTGCGAATACTTTAAAGTACAGCAAATTCATAAGATGTTTAAGTTCTTTTTTTTTTTAAAGGCGACGATGTTCTAATAATCTATAGTCATTCTAAAATTTGTTTTTAAAGTTCGCTTACACTGGAATCTCATATCTTAACGAAGCAGACGAAATTGAGCTGCGGAACGAATTGCAGGAGGATATTTTAATGCGACATTTAGAACGATTTATTTCGAACAAAGATTCAGATGAACTTAAGGACTCTCGTAACAAAGTTGCTGACTGGTTGAGGCAAAAGACTGAACCTTATTCTACAATGGAGATAGATACGGACTCACCATTTCTACAATATCTCATGCACAAAGAGCTAAGGTATCAATTTCCTGACATTTGGACCTACTCAGGAAAGAGAAAGGTAAATATTTTTGCTATACGTTGACGAATTATTCTACAGAGCAATTTAATCTATTGAAAATTTATTTTTTCTAGGTCATAGTAATTAAAGTTGCAAAAGACGAGCGACATGACTTAGAATTGCAAGAAAACGATGAGTTAGACAAAACTTTATTGGATTACTACATTGGATTTTCTAAAGTATTTAAGCTAATAGTTAGTTTGAAAAAACCCATCATCGGACACAATATTTTAACTGATTTGATGTACATGCATCAGCAATTTTACAAGCCTTTACCAAGTAATATTAATCTCTACTTATCTTGAGCAGATTTCTTAATCCTAGAATTATAATTGTATCATTTATTCATTTATTTATTTTTAGAGAAATATACGGAATTCAAGGAAAACATTCATCGACTTTTTCCTTTAGTGTATGATACAAAACTTGTTAGTTACGAATTGAGAAAATCTCTTCAAAAAGAAGGTGAGTTGATACTATTTTTGTATAGAAGTATTATACATTTTTGTATAAAAATTACGTAAATTATTTATTAAATATCTTACTTTATTATAGAGAAATTCGCAAACAATGCGCTAAACACTTTGTACTATTACTTCAAAGACGCACGAGGAAAACATTTAGCTTTGAATTCACCGCTAATATATTCCGTAGATAATTCAACACTTGGTAACTATAAGTTTTTTAAAAAAATTTAACAAGGTTAGACAATTATTTAAGTTTATTTAAACAATCTTTTTTAGAGGAGGATAGTTTTCATGACGCAGGATGGGATTCTTTCTGTGCCGGATATTGTTTTATTAAAATGGCGCACATATTTGCGGTAAAGAGACGTGGAACGTAAGAAAAATTATTCATTAAAAAATATAAATTACGCAGTAAAATTTTGTTTTAATTGCTAAGATTAAAAGTTTTCTTAATTTTTTTTCCTTATTTTAGGGGTAGTCACTATAAACCAATGACGAATACTGAGATTATGAATGGGGTGAAGCCTTTCGTGAATCACATAAACATTATTCGTGGAAACGTCTCTTTTGTGGTAAGAATTTAATAGACGTCTTGTCCTCTTAAAATAAACTGGAACAGATCCAAATAATTTCTAACCTTAGGAATACACTGATTTTTAGACAGATACACTATAAAAAATGTGACTGAAAAATATATTTCCTTCTGTAATTTTTTCCTATTATTTTTTTGGGACTATTATATATTTATTATCAATTTACACTGATTTCTGAGGGAATTTTCCCATAAACGTATGAAAATTACAATAAACGTGTTATTTTTCTGCAACAATCAGGACATAAAAATACCAATGATCTTTTTTTGAGAAATTTAAATCAAGAATCATGGTAATTTTACCGCAAATATCGATGGAAAATCACAACATTGAGGGAAAATGACAGAATATTTTGGTTTTTTCGTGTAGTTTTATACCGTTCTTTGTGTGAACTTTACAACTTTTTTGTAAATATCCCACAAAGATCACTGGTATTTTTATATCCTATAATTCTTGCGGAAAAATTACATGAAACTTTTTACAGTGTTAATCATCTGAAAAAATTGATATTTTGTTTTTCTGAATTTTTTAGAATCTGGGCGGACCCGATCCAATTTCAGTGAGACCTGAATGGCTTTTTGTACAGGCGTTGGGTTCAAAAACTATTTGTGCATCCGAGGTGTGTTACTTAAAATTAATAATCTTTTAAAGCAAGAAAAAGAAGGTGCAGTTAATAATGTTGGTATATTTTTTTTTATTTTGCAGATTGCAGAGTTGTTGTCGTCTTTTGGCAACGTTGATGTTAAGCCTTTTAACTCAAAACGTGCTCTGGTTGCCGTTTCTAATCATGCGAGGTTAGTATAAATAATTTTGTTCTCATAGTAATTTATGTATTAATTATTTTTTTTCGTAACACATGCATGGAATGTTAGATTTTTATTGCATAAATAACGTGCGGAAAGTGGCTAATTCTTAGACAGCGTGGAAATGTAATTTTCCTGCATGGTTGCTCATGCGCCGTTTGATAATTACTTTTTCGCACAGATAAGTAATGCGAAATCACGAAAGCCTCTGTCACGATTTCTGTTTCTCTAATGATATTTCTTCAAGTTTATACTGTTGTGTAGCGACGACAGCGTCACTAATTTGGAACTATAGCAATTTGAATTTTAATTCAATATCAACAGAAAGGCATATAATAAATAATACATTTTTGATCATATTGTAGGCAGAAGAATAATGAGCAAAAGCTATTCCTGAATTGAATGTAAAAAACCTGCCATTTTGCACCTTTTAAAATTTTTCCTGTGAAAAACTGTTTTACCGAAGATATAAAAACTTGCAACAAGTTATTTTCGTACAATTTCGCATCCGAATCCATAATATATTTATCCATATGTAACTTCGTTAATAATCGAGGGGTTGATCCACTTGAAATCTGGTGTACAAGCTTTCATGAAATCTGTGAAATCTTTGAAATTTTTTTATCTGTGTAAAATCTTTGTTAAATCATTGAATTTTTTTTTTTAATCTTTGCGAAATTTTTGAAATCGATTGAAACAATTTGAACTCTCGAAATTCTTTTAAAATCTATGAAATATTCTGAAATCTTTTGACATCTTTTTAAATCTTCGAAATCTTTAGGAATGTTTGAAATCATTGAGATCTTTGTGAAATCTTGAAATCCTTGTAAAATATTTTTGAAATATGGGGCGTCAATTCTCATGTGTACCCAACTACTCACCGAAAGAAATCGATCGGACTTGAAGTTGGCAAAGTGTAGTCCTATTGGGTGGTAGTTTATGGGTAAATTTTGTTGTCATTTGGACAAATATTTGACAAAGGGAAGGGGCTTCAATTTTTGGATTTTATGCGGAGACTCTTTTTCGGATGTACTCAACTGCTTTCGTATGGGATAAAAAAAAATTTTGATCCACATCTTTTCGACATATTTTTATATGATGTATCGAATGGTCATAACCATTTAACCGAAATTTAAATTTTGGCCCCCATTTTTCAAAATCAGAGAAAAATCTTGATTTTTTAAAGTACGGCCCATCTTTTTTGTCTCAAGATAAAGCTTAGGATTCTCACATTTGAGGTCGTGAAGGACAAAATGTCGTTTTTTTTTTGTCATTCTGTTTCAGGGAAACTATCTTTTCCTTCTGAAGAGACGGTTTTAAAAACCAATTAAACGGTGTTTGAAAATCAATTTAAGAAATGTTGCATACTACAGTTTCGATGGTATTTTTCTCGGCCTTTTCATTGATTATAAGCATTTCTTGGAAAAGATATTATTTCACCCTTAAAAATAAACGTTAAATATTTTTTTCCTCAAAAGAAGTGATAACCTCCATTTTTGAAGGCCAAGTTTTAATTTTTCCAAAAAATGCTTATGATCACTGAAACGGGCGGGAAAAGTACTGTTAAAATTGTAATAAACAAAATTTTCTTATTGATTTTAAAAGAGTTCAACTCCTTCGGAAGAGACAATTTTTCTGAAACAGAATGGACAAAAATTAATTTCTCGAAATAAAAAAAAAAACGATGTTTTGTCCTCCATAGCTTCAAAAGTGAGAATCCTAAGCTCTATTTCAAGACCAAAAAAAAACATTTAAAAATTGGTCGAACTTACAAAAAAATCAAGATAATTTTTGATTTTGAAAAATGAAGGTCAGATTTTCAATTTAGTTAAGAATGGTTATAACCATTCGATAGAACATACAGAAATCTATTGCAAAACTGGAAAAAGTCCGATTTTTTGGGTGGGTATACTTGAAAAAAAAATGCCCCATCTTTGAAATATTTGTGAAATCTTTTGGAATATTTGAAATCTTCTGAAATATTGAAATCTGGTGTACACTCAAAATTCGAGTGGTCAACCTCTCGTTAATAATTTAACATGAAAAATATCGAAACTTATGTCTTCAAGTTCCAGAGACTTGAAAATTAGATTTGATTCAATTCGAGAATGAAAAAATAAATAAATTTTTATTTTAGTAAAGATGTATTAATCTAAATTTTTCTCATCTCTTGCGTCAGCCAGTTTATTATAAACTTAGGAACTCTATCTAAGAAAAACAGGAAAAAATTAAAAGCTCACTCTTCTATTGAAGCCGCTTTTAAAACCAGCAAAAAAACTATGCAACTGATTGACGCAAGTTCTATTGATGGCGTTATACAGAACTGATTATAGGGAATTGACAAAAAAATCCATCAAAGACAAACAAGTTTTCATGAGCCTGCCATCGCAGACAAACATTAGTCACTGCTGCATCTTGTCAAGCTGACAGCGAACACTTCTGTTTTCCAAGAGAAGAGATCTCCTCCCCTACTTCACAGTATTGCTTGTAGGTTAGCATAATAAAATGTAAACCGCCATTGCTTGAAAGTCAGTCCCTGAAAGAAATTCTTTTTATTTTATTGGTGTTTGCTTGTCGGCCCCGTATTTTGCTTTGATGATCTTGAATATACAAATGTCGGACTTGAAAATATGCTTCTTGGAATAATTTTGTAATCTCTAAAATGGCGAGATTTTTTTTTATTTCAGGGCTTGGATCGTACCATTTCAATTGGGAACATTAAACATTGAATAATTTCTCATTGAAACTTTATAACTAGACAATTTAAAATTAATTACGTTTGAAATTAAACAATTTCTAATTGCGTGAATCCGTATTCAAAATTTGAATTTGTGTACGTCCATATTAAAAAAGCCCATTTTGTCGCCCGTCAATGAGGGTGAACTTCAGACAGGATTCAGGTTGAAGTTTACCCTTATTGACAGGCGATAAAGTGGGCTGTTTTAATCTGGACGTACATATTTTCTCAAAATGCAAGTTGAACAAGTTTAAGTCGAAAAAAATTAGTGTAAATTATAAACTCTCATTTGAAAATAATCTAAGTAGTCAAGTTTGAAAGTTCAGAAAGAAATATTTTAAACCCAGATCTGGAATCCTTCAAGCTGAATGACTGTTGTTAAAAGATTGTTTTAACTTCAAAGTTTATTTCGATTGTACAAAGAATATTTCAGGTCTCGGATTCACGCCAATATTGACACTTTTTGACACTTTTTATAACGATATAACTATTTTGCTACTATTTTGAAAGAGATTATACTAATTCTACTATTTTCTCGAATTGCTCGCTAATGCAACTTTTTTTCACATTGCCTCTAAACATATTTTCAAGCTTCTTCGCTGATTGGCTAAAATAACATAGCCGCCATCTCAAAAATCGAAATTTCAAAAGATTAAAAAATATTTCAATGGATCTCAAAAACTTTTAAAACATTTCAAGAAATTTCAAAGATTTTAAAGCATTTCATAGCGCTTTAAAGCTCTTCGAGTATTCAAAAAAATTCCAAGAGATTTCAGATAATTTCAAAGATTTCAAGGGATTTCAAGAGAATTCAAGATTCATCTGATTTCAGAGAATTTCAAAGTCTAATATTTTTGTAGAATTTTAAGAGATATTACAAATTTAAAGATAATTAACGGGATTTTAAAGTATTTCAAGGGATTTTTAGGGACAGAGAGAAACTGTAGGGATTTTATCAGACCTGAGCGAAGTTATAGGATCTCCAATGACTAAAGATTTAAAAAATTGTTATGGATTTCAAAGAATTTAAAATATTTTGGGGTATTTCACAAAATTCCAAGATATTTCAAGAGATTTCAAAAATTTTAAGGGATTTTAAAAGAATTTTGAAGGATTTTAAGGTGTAAGTGAAATGAAATGATATTTTAAGGGACTTCTAGGGATTTCAAGGGACTTCTACGGATTTCATGGAATTTCACGGGGTCTCAGAGGATTTTAAAGATTTAAACACTTTCAAAGGAATTTAAAAAGACATAAAAATTTCAAAATGTTGTACGGGATTTCAAAAGATTTCTAAGGATTGTACAAAATTTGAGGGATTTTAAAATTTTCAAAGGATTTTAAATAATATAGTGTATTTTAAAAGATTCCGAGAAATTTCATGAGATTTCAAAGAATTATGTAAGCCTTATAGAAAATGTGAAGAGATTTAAAATTCTAAGGAATTTTAATTAATTTCACGAGATTTCAAAGAATTCAGGGAGTTTTTACGATATGTATTTACAAAGCTTTAAGAGATTCCGAGGAATTTTACAATATTTGAGTGATTCATAGGAGTGCAAAAGGAATAAAAAGATTCTATAAGAATACAAATTTAAGAAATTAAATTTAGAATAAATCAAAATTTAAATTTCTTTATAACTTCCAAAATTCAAAAAACAAGAATGTAATGATCAGATTTGAACTATATACCCTTAAATGTCTCCATTCAAATTAAAAAAAAAATAAATAAAAAGAAAACAGCCTTTAAATCCCCTTCCTTTTTTTCTCTCGCCTTGTTTTCTTTTTCTTTTCTTTAAATCACACTCAGAAAACATTTACAAAAAATCTACCAATGATCCTTGAAACGTTGGTAGATTTTTTGTAAATGTTTTTTGATCGTGATTTAAAAAATAAATAAAAAGAAAGCGAGAGGAAAAAAGGAGGAAGGGGATTTGGAGGCTGCTTTCTTTTTCTTTCCTCTTTCTTTTATTTAAATGAAGGCAGTAAAAAGTGTGATGTCCAGATTTATTTAGTTTATTTAGGCTTCATTAGGCTTTATTCCGTTTTATGGGATTTCTGAGAATTTCAAATATTTTTAAATATTTCATCATTTTTGAACGAATTTTAAAAGATATTATAGATTTCGAGATGTTTTACGTATTTTACTCGGTTTTTTGCGAAATTATTAGTGATTTAAGAAAGTTTAAGGGAGTTTATCAATTTGAAGGGTTTTTTGAGAGATGAGGTTATTGTAAAAGATTCCAAGGTATTTAACGAGATTTTAAGTTCCAAGGGATTTCTGCGGATTTCAAGGGCCTTAAAAGATTGACGATTTTTTCAAGGAATTTTTAGAGGATCTCAACAGATTTTATGGGTTCTTACCGTATTTCAAGAGATTTCAAAGCTCTTAGGGTATTTTAAAAAATTATAAGGGATTTCACGCAATTTTATGGGAGATGTATATTGTATACCAGATTTTAAAAATAGTCGTCCCCTCGATTTATTATTTAAAAAATTACATGACACTATTTTGATACTATTTTTCAAAATTTATGCTACTATTGACACTGTTTTGAATTTCTCAAATGAGTCCGAGGCCTTATATTTGAAAATCAATCAGAATTATGTACTCTGTATTCCTAAACAAATGAAGTTATTATTTCAGTCATTCAGTCTGATACTGTTTTCTTTTAATATCTATAAAAGTTCATGCTCTTTTTTGTAAACTTTTTTCCAAATTCCATGCGACTTTTTTTTGTAATTTTATGCGACTATTGCGACTTTTTTAAAGGTTCTAGTTGATCCGTGCCCAGTATTTTTATAATTGTTTAAGCCCACAAAAGACTTGAGCTCGAACAAACAAAGTTTTTAGTCGAATATTATGAAACCTGAAATCCCCAAACTCAAAAATGCAAGACCTAAAAATTAGATTTTAGCTCGAGTACATTTTAAAATATTTTTAAGTTTTGATTGAAATATTCCTAAATGCTTGGAAATGACAAAGAATTTGTTACTTTCATTAACTGTAATTACTGATGTATTGTGGTATGATTCAAATAGTATTTTAATAAAATTTAATAAACAGATTTTACAGTTTTTAATTAGTTATTTGGGATAAACAGGTGTTTCATGCTGAATTGGTATTTGAAAGTAAACTCAATAGAAAATTTTGGATGCCTTTCAAGGGCAGCTGGTGTTTATTCATCGTCGCATTTACAGGACTGTAACATTAATGTGTCAATTATAAAAGGCGATATAATTGTCTACCTCGTACATCATAGAGATTGCAGCATATTTTTGGAAAATAATTGTTTGTTTTGGAGCAACAACAAATATTTCGTCTCATTTTTCTTTTCTCGTCTTTATTACGAACTCATGAAAACCTAAAAAGCTTCGCAGTCAAGATTAACTGATTCTGTATTTGTATAATAGTAAATTTTTATTATAAACTGCTATCTATTTTATCTGAAAAAAATGTAGGCTAGAAAACTCTGTGATTTTAAGACAATTCTGATTAAAAATCATGAAATTTGAAAAACAAAAACTTCACAATGAAAAATTTTTAATTTGTAAAACAATTAAATTCAGAAGTTTTGTCATTGAAGAAAAAAAAAAAATTTCCCAGTGGAAGAAGAAATTTGGTGGCTGACTTGATTTAATTATTTAGATCAAACTTTTGTACTCACTTGATTAAGTGATTTTTCGTTGGTACCATTCTTTGATAAATTATTGAAACTGATGTTTAACATTTTTCCGCAGAATCTTTTATTGTAAAAAGAATTAACCGTAAAAGCTCTAAAGTCTCTACTTTCTACTTGGTAAATTGGAATTCTAAAAAGCGTCGGAAATTTGAAGATTTCAAGTTTCAAAGCTTCAAAAATTTAATTCGATAGCTTCTGAAATTAAACACCTAGGTTTTAATTAAAATTTATGTTTTGGAAAGCTTCCAAAATTGAGGGCCTTAACATTTAAAAAGATCAGTGCATACAATCGTTAGAATTTCAAAGTCTAGAATTTTGAAGTTTCAAAAATTTAGGAAACTCTTAACAATAAAAGTCTGATTTTCAAAAATTCGAATGCTACCTTTAATTATAATACTAGGATATTGTTGGATCTGACTATTTTGTAACTCTCAAATTTCAAATAGAAAAGTCGTGAATTTGGAAACGTGTATGAAGTCTAAACGAAAATTGAATTTTGAAGCTCAGAAGAATTTAGAACATTCTGATTATTCATAATATTAAAGAAAATTACAATACGTTAATTACATTCGTATTCAATTATATTTTTTTTTTCTAGTGCACGAGACATATTGAAACATTTCAAGTCGGATGCAGAAATCTACATAGGACCTTACAATTCACTGCGACATTCGCCCGCAGCCAAATTGTTTATGTGGTGTGTTTAATTTTTTCTTCTTCAATACAAAGTGTTTAAATTGCAAAAAAAAAACTCAGGAATACCTATAAAAAATTATTTATATAGAAACAATACCCTGAACAGTTTTTTTAAATTGTAGGGGTGGTGTAATCATATCTGGTGCAATCGTCGCTTGGATTTTACTGCGTAAAAGTCGATTATAACAACTGGAAAAAACTAGCCAAGGTATTTATATTTTCCCAAAATTACAAATTCGTTAAGAAATAGGTTTTACCTAATAGTTGTTTTAATAGTTTCTTTAGTTTTTCCAAACAGAAGAACTTTTAATTAGAGTATTATTCGAAAGTCAGAACTATTTCCTCTCACGTGAAAATAATTAATCATGCGTTTCTTTTTTGTAATTTTGTGTTATTCACTCAAACGTCACTATGACGGTTTCACATCTTTAAATAATAACACGCGAGGGACGAAATACTTGAACGAATTCTTTGAAAAATTGGCTTAATATACTTCTGTCAGATGCGAACAAAATGATCTATTAAATATTAAAGACTTTAGAGACAATTGACTTTTCCTATCTAGAATTTTGAATTGAAATTTTATTAACAAAATAAGGTACTCGTTGGATTTAACATTAAAAAGTGCATTGAATTCATATATCGCTTTTTTTCAAAAGGAATTTTTACATCCACTTACAGCGCGATTTGTTATTTTTAAAAAATGGACCTTAAAAATCTTAAAAACCTGTATTTAATTTTAAAAGTTTCATGTTTGTATTTTTTATGTGAAAAGCATGAAAAGTATTAATTTAAATACTCAATTTTTAAATTCATGAACTTTGGAAAGCCGTAGGATTGAATATCGTATACGAACGAGATGGAACTAATCCGTAGCTGTAATTTTAAAAGATTTTTTCTCCGAACATGCAGATGGACATATTCTAATTTGGGGGCGAAGTCCTCGAGCTTAAAAATCACATATAAATTTGCACACGTCGAATTTTGAATCTTTGAATATTAAATTCTTAATTTTGAACACTTAGGATTCAAATTTAATTCTTTAGTTCTGATGTTTGAATATTATATAATCAGGCTTCACGGTCATTCCCATTTTTCCTCTTTTTCAAAAAGTTCCCCCTTTTTCGCCTTTTTTCTAGAAATTTCCAGTTTTTCCCCTATTTTCAAGATATTGCCACTATTTTTTTCATACTTGCGTACTTTTAAGACTTAAAGCTTACTTCAAAAAATAATTCTTTGAAAAAATGTATGTCCCCTAGGGTGCTCAGACAAATCCCGTTTTTTGTGTTTTCTAAAACTTTGAGGCGGAAAATTCTTTCTCGTGGCGAGAAAGTTATTTTGTATTTTTCCAGATTAAAAAAAAATATGTAGAGGTCGATTAAGTTGTTTTTTTGGCCGATATGCGACTTTTATGAGTTAATAATTTTCATTTTTTACAGTTTCAAAATTTTCATCTGTTTTTGGTGTGAGAAGAAAAATGTTTGAAGAGGTGTTTAACATCCATAGATCATCAATTTTGTGATTGACTTCAGTTTTAAGGGTCACATTTAACCCCACATTCTCTTAAAATATGAAACTTATGGAAAATATTTTCGACGTAATTAACAATAATTTATAAGCCAGATTAAAATAATTAATTTAGTAGTAATAAGGAATTAAATTTTTTGTAACAAACAATGCATATACATAAATTCGAATACGTACAAGAATCGTTAGCGTTATCGTCATCGTTTTTCAATAAAAAAATTTCACTGTACCAAATTGAAAAAATTAAATAATTTTTTCAATTTAATCCCTTACTATTTTCCAGATTTGAGCGATTTTGTTGATTCAAAAAATTTTTTAATGCACTGAAAATAATTAATTGAGTTGAGGCTTATTGCACAGGAAATTATTGGCAGGGCTGTCACACAGTCATTTAAGTGACTTTGAGTCACTTTTTTTCTCAAATCACTTTTGAGTCTCTTTTTAAAGATAAAGTTATTATAGTCACTTTTTTAGAGGAAAAGTTTACTTAAGTCACTTTTCTTTTTGAATAAATTAAAGCAGAGAACCCAAGCTTCAACCACTGTTAAATTCGGGTCTATACCTATTTCTGAATTTTCTGAAATTCTTTTGAATTCTTTGAAATTAAAATGATTTTGGAATTGAAACCCTTGAAATCCACTGAATTCAGTGGATCTTTTCTGGATTTTCAATTTTTTTAATTCACCATGAGGACTTTTAAATTCACCTTGAATTCTTATGAATTTTATCAGATTTCTATTTACACCATTTATCTGAATTCAATGGAATTTTTTTGAATTTTAAACATTTTTGTTCCATACTCTTGAATTATT
>JAUMHM010000005.1:6121627-6133843 GCA_032362435.1 Melikaiella ostensackeni
TTTGCAATTTCAATAAAAAATGTCTTACACCTGAAAAAAATGTGGGAACCTTACTTTTTACTTGCCCCTCGTATCTTAGATTATATTATATATTAGGATGATTAAAAAAAAATTATTCTCGAAACTGAATACGCACACTAGCCTGAGTTATAACTTTTTAGTCGACAAATTTTTCAAAAGAAAAAAAGTTCAAAATCGGACATGATTTAGAAGCCCCCTATTAGAGTTTAATGTTTTTTTTTATTGATTTCTGTTCGTTTTTATTTTCTCAATGTTTTGAAAACGCAAGTATTGCATTTTTATTCATATTGAATTATCCTTTTTTAAATTGCCATCATTGTACTTAATTTAGTGAAACTTTCCAAACTCATTTTTAAGGAAAATAATAATTTTATCTTACTTCACATTTTTTTATAATAGTATGCCATAAGGTGTGCCAATTACCAAATAAAATAAGTAAATTTGATATCTTGAATATATTTAAGATAACATATTCAAGAACTCTTCTTGATTCTCATGCAATACTTTAATGTCAAAAAGGGACCTCTAAATGTTATCCAAAGGTACCAACAGAACGTGTGTGCGTTTAAATTCGACGGACTAATTTTTTGCCTCAAAAAATGGATCACCCTATTACATATATATAATATTTCATTTTCATTTACACTCAACTCTGGATTTATGTCCAGTATCGGGTATGGTCTCGATGGCCGTGACTCGGTTCCAAGAACTTCTATGATGTAAACAGCCAGGGGGAACTGCGTAACTCCGCTCGGCCCCTCGGACCCCGTATCCACGAATGCGAGGCGGCGGAAATCCTCTCTCTCGGCGTCTTCGACCCCTCATCACCGAATGCGAGCTGGCAGACATTTTAGGAAGGACTTGAACCGAGGTGACTTCAATCCAGAGTTGAGTGTATATTTTTTCGGACGTAGCGTCTTAACTTTCAAAATATCCTTCCTTTTCGAAAGTACAAAGTCGAGTGGGGATTTTCAGTTGATCGCCCATGATACACACGATATTTTTTGTCAATAACTTGCATCTAAAGTTTGCCCTTGAGGGCATATGAAGCGGGCGCAAAGCAGCGTTTTCCGCCCGGGGACTTGAGAAGCGGGCGCAAAAGGCTACTTTGCGTCCGCTTCTTATCTGGAAGGAAAGAGCCACTTTGCGCACACTTTACATGCACGAAAAGGCATACTTTCGATGCTGGTTGGACAGAAAATATCATTAAATACCCTCTTCTTTATGATGATTCATCTGCTTCCCATTTGGAAAAGAAAATAGGTGATATTTAAAATGAAATTTGCTTTTCTTACAGTTCTTCAGTGAGAAAAATATTTGAGACACTGAAAACAGAAAGTCGAATCATCCTGAAATCCAGCTCGTTCGATCCAAACGTGACAACAGAAAAGGTGTCGTGGTCGCATAAGATGCAGCTTTCAGACGTCTGATTGTGAGAAGATCCAAGACGCGGAGGAGCCGATTCGTAGCGTTCCCCAATATTTCAAAAGTTTTCTCTGGCCGAGACCCAAGGCCAAAACACTCGAAATAACACAGCAGCAATTTGTGTGGGCGAACGGATAACCGTTCTATCGGATAGATTGATCACTAAGGCAGGTGGCGCACTCAAGGTTTTTTGTCTCTGCAAATTATCTCAAGAGTACAGAGGTCACGAAAATTCACCTTTTTACAAAAAGTACTCTTATTTAAAAAATGACCAATTCTTATTTTTTTAATTTTTGAATTCTGAATGAATATTTCAAATAACAATCGAGTGACCCGAGCGATATAGCGAATTTTTATTTCATTACAGTTCATGAATCAATTTGTTTTTGTTTTTATATTCGATCTGAGGTAATCGTGAGGATTAAGATCTTGATTTTGGTCGAAACTTATTACTGAGTTTCAATATGTAAATAAACTTTTATTATAAGGATCTAAGATATTAGGAAATCTTGTTTTGTTTTGATACGATATTCTATTTATGTAATGTAGATAACAATAAAGATCGTTATCAAGAAATAGTAACTTTTTACACGAAACTTACATAAATTTTGATATTGTTGTTTTTGGAGTAAAATGTAGAAAATTCTTTTCTCAATGAAGACCATTTTTTTGTTGTTTCCTTCTTAATATGGTGGGCTTCTGTCACGTCATGTGACGTATTATGGCTATAATATTTATACTTATATTATTATTCATCACTATATTTATACCTATTATTTATATTTTCAATTACGTAAAGAAAGGATCATGAATTTACAAAACGCATAAACTCTTGTATATCTACTTTTATCTATCAGGATAAAATCAATAATCTAAACTCCACAGTATTAACCACGCAACTCAGACATCTGAATTTTTTCTATTCGCTACTAAACATAATAACCTTTCGCCTACGAAAATTCAAACGCTGCTAATGAAAATAAGCCATGGAACATTATAGCACAAAAATCTGCTCCTGGACACAAGAGACAGCACCCTCAGGTCATCTGATCACCTGATCATCAGTCGCTTTCGATTGTTACGTTATTGGTTGTCAAGTTTTTGGTTGTGATCACAATGAAATCCGATCTATATAACCTCTACATCAGAACTAGTGCATCAGTTTATATATTGTTTTAATATCGGGTCGAAGCTCTGCTGGAGAGAATATCGAAAGCACCATTTTGATTTGTTCATTGAATTCAAATATCGAAAATGAGATAGACTTCGGTCATTGGGAACCAATTCCCAGTGGTCGTCAGTGAAACCCATTTGTTAAATAAAAGTCATATAAAAAATTATCAAAATTAAATTCAGTTCGCGAGTGAAAGAAATTCTAATGAACTGATGGAAACTACCAGGAAAAGGAGAACTTGAAAAACCCACCGTACCTAGAGAGAAAGGCTCGGAAGGACCCCAATTTCAAATTAATTAGGAGCACAATTCACGATTTACCTATTTGCCATCAGTGACTTTTTAGAAGGATTATCAGTGAAAATTATGAAGGATTAAGTTAAAACAAAAGTCTTAAAGACTCAATTTGTACTTATGATCATAAAACTCGTCATAAAGATCTTCCTCTTATTTTAAGGTGAAGATCAAAGACGAGAAACTCAATTTCTGCATAGTGGATTCCAGAGTAATAAATTAAAATCTTAGAGTCAACAATTTTAAACATAATCCTTTCAATTACCTAAACTCGTAACTTTAAACTTTCTTTTAATTTGTAATTTCGTTATTTCAATAAATTCAATAATCTGTATTTAATTTCATTCTAAATTATTTATAGTATATTTGTGTGGTTATCTCGATCTTCGGAAGTTATTCTTATCCCTGTTTTGAAGTCCTAGACTTCGTCCAAAAACGAAGAATTTCTTGAAATAAATATTATTAACGAGGTGATTTTGTCAAAAATGAAAAAAAAATCGTTGAATCCATTTTGTGGAAATAACACTAGAGCGGTGAATGATTAAGATAAACTCTTTATTTGTATACCTAAAAATAGGCTCTATATGTTAAGCATCTTGCGATAACCAAATCCCTTTAAAATGTTTAAATGTAGGACAAGCATGTTTTGAAAAATTATTTTTTTCAAAATTGCTCCTTTCTGGTAGCTGTCAAAACTTATTTTTTATCAAAAATGTGAGTAAAGAAAATTTCCATTCTATATTTCCTAAAATAACTTAGTTCCTGTGCATCACAGTTGAAAGTTGTCAAAAATAAGTTGAAGTAGACTGAACTTCCTAAAAATCTAAAATAAAAATGCAATGCTTTAACTCTAACAGAACTGTACTTATGACCTCCTAAATACGACCTTATTTTATGGAACTCATACATTGTTTTTTTTTTTAAATTCTTGCCTTTGCTTCATTCGAAGAGAAAAAATGCACTTATGAAAATAAAAATATATGCAGTAAGGTGTGCCGAAAATACTAAATTTTTGAAAATCGAAAATGGCTATTGCTGAAAAGTCGCACAATTTATTAGAAATAAAAATCTCAAATGACTTTTTGAAATCAAAAATGGTCTTACAGTGTCGCAATCAGTCGCAATATGGTCAAAAATTTTGAAGTTTTAGAATTAAAAAATTTTTTTGTAGGGGTACGAAAATTATGGTAACTTTGTTTGTACAATTTTTTGTATTAAATGATAATGAATATTAATATTTTAAAAATATAACTTTTGTTTAAGTTAGAATTTTTAGAAAATGAAATTTTTAAATATTTGGTTAATTTTTATTAAAATTAAAAAAATAGTGTTTTGCATATGACATGCCTTCAGTTTGTACTGGAAAAACAAGACATAATTTCCTTAGACCTCGAAAAAATGTATTATTAGACTTTACAGCTGTCAAAAAAAGTCAAACCACTAAATTCACAAATTCTTAACAAATGTAATGAAGAGAAACTAACTGAATCTTATTAAATATAATTTTTGCTCATTTTAAAAAAATTCTAACTTAAACAAAAGTTGTGTTTTCTAATGTTTATTTTTTATTACATTTAATACCAAAAACTGTGCATAAAAAA
Organism: Melikaiella ostensackeni; assembly: GCA_032362435.1. Classification (NCBI taxonomy): domain Eukaryota; kingdom Metazoa; phylum Arthropoda; class Insecta; order Hymenoptera; family Cynipidae; genus Melikaiella; species Melikaiella ostensackeni. Next base: position 6,126,142 of record JAUMHM010000005.1, read on the forward strand.
TTCTATAATTTTGGAACCCATAGGAAATTTTTTAAAATTTTCAAAATTAAAAATTTGTCCTCATTGCGACACTGTAGGACCATCATTGATTTCAAAAAGTCATTAAACATTTTTATTTGTAACAACACATAACAACTTTTCAGCACTAGCCATTTTCAATTTTTGTATTTTCGGCCCACAATAATGTACAGCTCTCTATCAAAAGAAGAAAATTCACGTTTTAGATTTAGTGCTATAGGCGCCATAGTTCCTAAATTTGTTGCTGCATAATGGTCTAGAAAAATTATCATTTTTTTTGTAAATTTTGTTCTTTTTTTATTGAGAAGGAAGATTATAGAGAAAAATAAAAGATAATATTTCAAGAATGAGGAGAATATTCTTTATTATTACATATTATGCTTTTATTAAGAAGGAAATAAATATTTTAGCTTTAATATTATCTTTATTATTATAATTATTATTATCTATTATCTTTTTTTTGCTAAATATGTAGTCTAGAAAAATTTCATTTCATTTATTGTTTGTAAATCTCATTCTGCATTGACTATAGCGCCTATAATACTAAAGCTAAAACCAGAAAGGAGCAATTGAAAAAAAATTATTTAAACTTTTTTCACATATTTAAAATTTTTTTTTAAGGATTTGGTTATCGCAAGATGTTTATGTAAACCCCTTCGAAGCACGATGAGACATATATGTCCCACATTTAAGAACTAAAAAAAAATACTTCTATCATTCCAAATTCTTTGTAACTTCATATCTAAAAGTAATCTGAATAGCTGATTCTGAATCTAAAGTCAAATTTCAAAATTTTTAACGGTTGATTAAATATTGCGGTTTCAAGAACTAAATTTTTTAAATTCATATCAAATGTACTGTATGGAAATTTTTTGCACTTACATGATCTGATAAAACCTGATGTTTAGGAGTTTTTGGGTCGCTGATTACGGATCTGGGCTCAAAATTTAAAAATTGTCAAAATCCAATATGGGGGATTCAATACGGCAGATTGAAACTAAAGAAATGAACTGATTGGTTCTGAATTCGATGATGATTACGAATCTGGAGTCAAAATATAAAAACTCAAAATGGTGGATCCAACGTGGCGGACTCAAACTACAAAAAATTGACTGATTGGCTCTAAACCCAGTATCTAGGAGTTTTTTGAATCTTTGATTATAAACCATTTTGAATTTTGGATGTTTAAATTTAGATTTCGAATTCGAAATCAGTGACCCAAAAACCCCCGAGTGCGTCAAGTTTTGTTGAAATTGGGCTGATCAAAAAATGTCCGCTTCAAAGAGTTTATACACAACACATTTTTAGGTGCCAAAATAAAGAGTTTTCGCCAATCATTCATCACTTCAGTGTTATTTTCACAAAACTATACGTAATAACCTCCCGAAAAAAATAGTGCTTTTCAAAAACGGCTCCAACGATTTTTTTTCATTTTGTTCTCAGAATAATCGCATGGTATTACATAAATGAGAACAGAAAAAAACCGGGAGGTGCAAGATCTTTTGGGTTGAGTTTCATTGAAGCCCACCGAGTTAAGATTGATGGTGCCGTGAGAAGGAAAAAACAAACATTCAGAGGCGTTCGGGTACATATGTTCTTTTTCTGTGAGCTAATGTGAAAAATTTTTTCACAAAATAAATAATTTTATCCTGCTCTCAGAGTCTGCGAAAAAACTTATCGGCTCTTGTGTTTGTCTTAATCTTGGATCTAATTCAGCCTAGTTTCATGTTATAAATTATTTTCAGAGATTTCACTTTTAATAAAAATCGGACGAATTTGACCTAGTCGCAGAAAACTGAGCGATACAAAAATAAAATCGAACGTCTAGCGGTCTTTTTTAATTTCGCAGTTGTGATTTTTTACGACGTAATGAAAGATTGTCAAGAAAGTTCTGAAAGATATGAATAGCGAGAGCGCGGTCGAGGTCCGCTGACGAGTGAGGAATGCCGAACATTCAAATCTCACGCCTCGTCTTCTTCACATTCGTCTACAACTTCTTATTCATCATCTGTTCCGGTCTCTTTACCTTCTACAATCTACATCGTGAAAATTTCAGTTGAAGTATTTTTGTCCATAAGCTGAATGTGCCAAAATAGCCTAGCCTAACCCCTGGCCTAGAGCGTAGCCCTGGCGAAAGTTTCGGATAGGAATTCATTCCGAATTATTCCAAACCAATCCGAATCATTTCAAAATCTGTATCCGAACCAATCCGAAAAAAGTTCTCAATTTCGTTCGCTCTAAATCGGTTAAAAATTAATCCGACTCAATCCGATTCAATCCGAACTTCCAATCCGAATCTGTCCGAATCAAACTTTCAATCCGAAAAAATCCGAATCAATCCGAACTCGGATTGACCTAAACCGTTTTATTATCCCAATAAATTTGATTCAATCCGATTTCGGATTCATCCAGATTGAAAATTCAGTATATACCAAGCCGAATTCGGATTCATTCGGATTGAAAATGCGGTTCGGATTGATTCGAATTGGAAGTTAGGATTGAAACAGATTAATTTTCAACTGATTTGGATCGAACGAAATGGATAATTTTGTTCGGATTAGTTCAGATACAGATTTCGGAATGATCAGGAATGAATTCCTATCCGAAACTTTCGCCAGGTAGGCTTGACCGGTCACTACACCAGCGAATATGCACTCATGACAATTCGAGAATCCTCCGATGATGATGGGCGCCGCCTATGAAAAAAAAATTTAGCCCTCGATCCAAGCCTCTGACAGCCGCGCTCAAAATGAAAAGTGATGAATAGATTTAGTAACGTCCTCTAGAATATAGGCGAAATTTTCGAGTTCATTCAACCGTAGTAGCTTCTAGTCAGCTAAAAACAACTTTGAATGACGTTTAATGTTCTTGCAGGCGCGTGAATATTCAAATTCTACTTTCCCTAATATTTTTATTACTGAAATTCAGTTGACCGCATTACAATTTTTCCTCGTTTCTATTTTTCAGAATTACCTGCCCTGGTTTCTATTTTTGCAAATTACCATTTGCCATCATCTCTGTTCTTTCAAATTGTTGTGCCATAATTTTCGCTTGCACAAATTACCATTCGTTGTAATTTGCATTCATACGAATTATTTGACATCATTTTTTTTTTCTTAAAAAAAACTTCAAAGATATTGCATAAAGCTATTGGTTATAATTTTTATTGGATTTAGAACAGGGTTTCAAAGAATTTAGACATATTCAAAATTGGTTTGGGTGGGGTTTCAAGAGGTTTCAGCACATTTTAAACCAATTTAAAACAGGGTTTCAAGAAGTTTAGAAATGTTAAAAATTGGGTTGGAACGGGGTTTCAAGAGATGTACTATAAGAACACTTTTAAACTGGTTTGAAACGGCGTTTAATAGAATTTAGAAATGTTCAAAATTGCGTTGGAACGGGGTTCCAAAAGATTTAAACAAATTTGAAACTGATTTGAAACAGGGTCCAGTTCGATTTTGAAATGGGTCAAAATTCATGTTTGGTAATTTAAAAAGATGGGAATTACTTTTTTTTCGCCTGTTTTTTTCACCATTACATAGAACTAAGTCATAGCACGAAAGTACTTTCTTGTTCTTTTTATTATATTAAAAGATAAAAAAGTTATGCAACTCTTTATGTGTCCAAATCGGTGTTTTTTGGGTTATGTCGTTCTTTGATAAGGGTTTTCTCGCAGGTGATTGCTTTTTTAAGCGCTCCTTTCGTGGTTCAAAAGAACTAAGTAATAGCTCGAAAGTTCTTTTTCGTTTTTTTTGTTTTAAACAGTTATTCAACACTTTGTGTGTCAATATTTTCGTATTTGGGGACGTGCCGTACCTTGGAAGTGGTTGCTTCTTTTAGGATGTTCATTTCGCGATTTAATATAGCTAAGTAATAGTTCGAAAGTAATTTCTTTTTCTTTTAATCAAAAAATAAAAAAGATATGCAACTGTTTCTGTGTCACAATCGGCGTTTTTGGGAATATGCGGTTCTTTGATGAGGGTTTTCTCGCAGATAGTTACTTTTTTAAAACGTTCCTTTCATGGTTCAATAGAGCTAAGTAGTGGTTCGAAAGGACTTTCTTGTTTTTAAAAACAATTAGCTGCGTTAAAGTTAGGCAGTTTTTTGTGTCTCTGGTAAAATTCTCGTTTTGGCACTTACGCCCTTTTGCCCGGCGTCCGTTAACATTTTAAACTGATTTGCAACAGGGTCTCAAGAAATTTAAACGTGTTTCAAATTGGTTTGGAACGGGATATCAAGAGATTTTGATACATTTTGAACTGATTTAAGACAGGGTTTTAAAGAATTTTGACATATTTTAAATAAGTCTGGAACGGAGTTTCAAGAAATTTTAACACATTTTAACATGATTTGAAACAGGATTTCCAGAAGCTTAGGCAGGTTTACAATTGTGTTGGAATGGGGTTTTAAGAAATTCAAATAAATTTGAAACTGAATTTGAACCGGGTTTCAAGAAGTTTAGATATGCCCAAATTGGGTTGGAATAGGGTTTCAAGAAATTTAAACAAATTTGAAATTGATTTAAAACAAGGTTTCAAGGAATTGAGACATGTCAAAATTGATCTGGAACCGAGTTTCAAGAAATTTTATACATTCTAAACTGATTTGGAAAAGGATTTCCAGAAGTTTAGACAGTTTTAAAATTGGGTTGAAATTGGGTTGGTTTCAAAGAATTTTAACATATTTCAAACTGAATTGGAACAGGGTTTCAAGAGACTTAATCATATTTGGAACTGATTGGGAACAAGGTTTCCGAAAATTTCGACACGTTTAAAATAGATTTTGAACGGGGTTTCAAGGATCTTTAACACATTTCAAACTGATTTGTAACAGGATTTCATGAAGTTTAGAGTTGTTTAAAATTGGACTGGAATGGGATTTCATTAAACTTAAACATATTTGAAACTGATTTGGAATAGGGTTTCCAAAAATTAAAACATGTTAAAAATTGATTTTGAACGGGGTTTCACGGAATTTTAACATATTTGAAACTGATTTGGAAGAGGATTTTAAGAAATTCAGACATTTTATAAATTGGTTTCGAACTGGGTTTAATAAGATTTAGAAATATTTGAAACTGATTTGGAATAGGGTATCAAGAAGTTTCGACATTTTAAAAATTGGGATCGAACGGGTTTTATTAGATTTAAACATATTTGAAACTGATTAGCAACATGGTTTCCAAAAATGTATATATGTTTAAAATTGATTTTGAGCGGGATTTCAAGGAATTTTAACACATTTTAAAGTGCTTTCTAATAGGGTCTTATGAACTTTACAGATGTTTGAAATTGCACTGGAACGGGATTTCATTAGATTTAAACATATTTGAAACTGATTTGGAACAGTGTTTCCAGAAATTCAGACATGTTTGAAATTGATTTTGAACGGGGTTTCAAGAAATTTTAACACATTTCAAACTGAATTGTAACAGGGTATCAAGAAATTTTGACATGTTTAAAATTGGTTTGGAACGGGGTCTCATTACATTTTGAGATATTTAAAATTGATTTGGAAGAGGGATTCAAGGAATGTAGACATATTTTAAATTGGTTTGGAACAGGGTTTCATTGGATTTAAACATGTTTGGAATTGATTTGGAACAAGGCTTCCAAAATTTGGACATGTTTAAAATTGATTTTGAACGGGGTTTTAAGGAATTTTAACATATTTCAAACTGCTTTGTAACAGGGCCTTATGAACTTAGGAGATACTTAAAACTACACTGGAATGGGAATTCATTAGATTTAAACATATTTGAAACCGATTTGGGACAGAGCATTCAGAAATGTAGGCATGTTTGAAATTGATTTTGAATGGGGTTTCAAGAAATATTATCACATTTTGAACTGATTTGTGACAGGATATCAAGAAGTTTTGACATTTTTAAAATTGGGTTAGAACGCGGTTTCATTAGATTTTAATATATTTAAAACTTAATTGGAAGAGGATTTCAAGGAGTTTAGACATTTTTTGATCGGTTTGGAACGGGGTTTTATTAGATTTAACCATATTTGAAACTGATCTGGAACACGGTTTCCAAAATTTAGACATGTTTAAAATTGATTTTGAACAGGATTTCAAGTAATCTTAACACATTTTAAACTGCTTTGTAACAGGGTCTTATGAACTTTAGACATGTTTGAAATTGCACTAAAACGGGATTTCATTAGATTTAAACATAATTGAAACTGATTTGGAACAGTATTTCCAGAAATTTAGACATGTTTGAAATTGATTTTGAACGGGGTTTCAAGAAATTTTAACACATTTCAAACTGAATTGCAACAGGGTATCAAGAAATTTTCACATGTTTAAAATTGGGTTGGAGCGAGGTCTCATTATTCTAAGATATTTAAAATTGATTTGGAGGAGGATTTCAAAGAATTTAGACATTTTTAAAATTGTTTTGGAACGGGGTTTTATGAAATTTAAACATATTTGAAACTGATTTGGAATAAGGTTTCCAAAAAATTAAACATGTTCAAAATTGATTTTGAACGGAGTTTCAAGGATTTTTAACAAATTTCAAACTGATTTGTAACAGGGTTTTATGAAGTTTATTGATGTTTAAAATTGGACTGGAACGGAATTTTGTTAGATTTAAACATATTTGAAACCGATTTGAGACAAAGCATTCAGAAATGTAGGCATGTTTAAAATTGATTTCGAACGGGGCTTCAAAAAATTCTATCCCATTTTGAACTGATTTGTGACAGGGCATCAAGAAGTTTTGACATTTTAAAAATTGTATTAGAACGGGGTTTTATTAGATTTTAACATATTTAAAACTTAATTGGAAGAGGATTTCAAGGAATTTAGACATTCTTTAAATTGGTTTGAAACGGGGTTTTATTAGATTTAAACATATTTGAAACTGATGTGTAACAGGGTTTCGAAAGAATCAGCCATGTTTAAAATTGATTTTGAATGTAACAGGATTTCATGAAGTTTAGAGATGTTTAAAATTGGCATGGAACGGGATTCGATCGAATCGGAATTCTAAGAATCTGGTTTTTCTATTTGTAATAATAATTATATATACTTTATACTTTGTTTCTTATAATTGTAATGAATTTATTCGTAGAAAGGAAAAATAAACAATTAATGAGACTATTGTGTCTACAACAGGCAGATGGTGAATAAACTTAGCACGTAACACGTAGGTGGATAACACGTGTGATTACGGAAATCCTTTGAGTAAAACTGATGCGCACACTTTGGAGGTGCCATCAAAGAACAGGGTTTTAATAGACCGGAAAAAAATCATCATTTTTCGAATTAACGAGAACCGTGTCTGAATTAAGTCGGCAAGGTGTAGAGACAGGCGGAAAATCTAAAAAAGCCTTCGAAGAAGATGGATGTGATGTGGTTCTCCAACACTGATACTTACGCATGTTGTGGACTCATCAAGTCACCCGTCAGTATTATTTTTAAGTTTCTCTCTGCAACGTATTGTTCAGAAACGGTGTCGACGATCGCGACAACCTTAACTTCTCTTATTTATTATTTTATTTCCTTTCATTTGAAGGGCCTTCTTAATAATACGGCAATTGAAAAATTGGTGTTTCCAGATATGGTGTTCTTTACAAGTTAATGCAAATTTTTAAAATGAAATTAGTTATTGCGTGTACATTAAGAGAATTTTGTAGTATTTTTTATGATTTGATTATGACAGAAATCA
>JAUMHM010000005.1:6159624-6173822 GCA_032362435.1 Melikaiella ostensackeni
AACCCGACACGACTCCTTTCATCATTCTCAAATTTGTTTAATATATTTAAGTAAAATAGATATCTTTTGGTAAATTGAGTGAATCATTAACAACTTTAATTGAAAGAAATCTTAAGTATTAATAGGCAACCCTGCAAATTGGTACCAGTCTATTTTTGAATTGTGAACTTTTTGGGTGGTCTTTTCAGAACAAAAAAAAATTTTATATGTAAATAGAGTTTATTTCAATCTTTAAGGAATTTTATAAGGAGAGACATTGAGCAAAGATTGGTTCCAATCTGCAGGGTTGCCTATGAACACTCAAGATTTCTTTTAACTGAGGTGTTAATGATTAACGCAATTTACCAAAAGATATCTATTGTACTCAAATATATTCTTGAAAATTGAGAACGTGAGTATATTTTTTAGAAGTGTATTATTGGTTTAGATTATTACCTTTTTTTTGGAAAATGGAATAATCTGAATAGATTGGTTCTAAATCAACCCAAAAAATATAGTCATTCCCAACTCCATAGATTTTGTAAAAATCAGAACTAAAAATAATCCAGTTGGAAATTCGCACAACGAGGGTGGACAAATTCGATTCGAAATTCAATTTTGGTTATTAATTACTTTTCACTACGTCAGATATTGTAAATATCTTAATTCTATAGAACTCAAAAGTAGAGAAAGGTGCCTTAAACGGGAGCCCTTTAATATTTTCTCACAGAAGTATTAAGGGGGTCATGTCTTAGGTGACACATCTTATGTAATTTCGGAAAGGTTTGTGTACGATTTTCTTTTAGACTCTTTCCGAGAGCTACATCCGAAACTTTCCGTTGCTATCCGACATTTTGACTAATCTCAACCGAAAATTTCAAGTTAGCGCAAAAAGCTTGTAAATCAATTATAAATAAAATTGACAGTATTTTGCTCAAAATTTAACTTGATTTTTTATCAGAAATTTTTGAAAAGAATCTTTTGTTCTCAAATGCCTTTCACTACGACAGATACTGTAAATGTCTTTAATCCTATAGAACTCAAAATCAGAGAGTAGGGAAAGGGTGCCTTGAACGGGAGCCCCTTAATATTTTCGTGCAAAGGTTTTAAGGGGGTCATGTCTCAGGGACGATTTTTCCAAAAAAGATTTTTGATATCAACAAGAAAGTTTTTGGAAAGAATCTTTTATTCTTAAATACTTTTCACTACGTCAGATACTGTAAATGCCTTCAATCCTATAGAACTCGAAAGCAGAGTGTAGGGAAACGGTGCCTAAAACGGGACCTCCTTAATATTTTCGTACAAAAATATTGAGGGGATCATCTCTCAGGTGACCCGTCTTAGGTAATTTCGGATAGGTTTGTGTACGTTTTTGTTTTAGATTCTTTCCGAGATCTGCATCCGAAACTTTCCGCTGCTATCAGCCATTTTGACTAATTTTAACCGAAAATTTCAAGTTAGTGCAAAAAGTTTGTAAGTCAATTATAAATAAAATTGACAGTATTTTGCTCAGCGTGTTAACTTGATTTTTTTATCAGAAATTTTTGGAAAGAATCTTTTGTTCTCAAATTCTTTTCACTACGACAGATACTGTGAATGTCTTTAATCCTATAGAACTCAAAAGCAGAGAGTAAGGAAAAGGTGCCTTGAACGGGAGCCCCTTAATATTTTCGTACAGAAGTTTTAAGGGGTGTCATGTCTCAGGGACGATTTTTCTAAAAAAGATTTTTGATATCAACAAGAAAGTTTGCTTTGATTTCAATAACAAAAGAAACAAAGACACATTTAGTGAGACTACTAATCAATTCAGAAGATCTATTTTGAATCCTGTTATAAAAGATTGCCATGCAAAAATACACTATATAAATGAGAATGTTAAGAAGACAGTATGTGCATATTATGTACCATTGAGTACGTTATTCACATTGCCTCTAATATTATGATTTTTTACACATATTTTTGATTCAATTTTATGAGTAATTAAAATTTTAACCTGATTTTCATAAAATAAATAAGGTTGCCATAGGTTTTACTTACTTTCATTAAATGAAATTACACCCTCGTTGTCTACAAAAAATGGTATTCTGAGGAAGATGCCCTACTAACAGTATGTGCGTATTATGTACCATTGGGTACATTATTTACATTGTCTCTAATCTTATGATTTTTTTAAAGATATTTTTGATTTCAAATATATTTAATATACTTTCAGTCTACTATATTTTTGAACTTTTCTAAGTATACTGTTGATATAGTTAAAATGTCATCCTGGTACCTATTATGAATATAATAATGTTGCCAGAAGGATGAACATAATTTGAAATATAGTATTTGTTTTCAATTAAAATTAAATCTCAGATTTTAATGTTTGAAGTATTTTACTATCTTATTATTGTCTCTTTGGAATAAATTCTGAATCTTGATATTTGGCACTAAGACTTTCTGTATAGTTTCCTAAAATCCATTGGCATTCTTCGAACAGAAGATTTTACGAGGGTTTAAGACTGTTTATTCTCTCAAAAAGAAAAATGTTTTTGTTTGTCCAAGTGGCTATATAGACGAGTCAGTCGAACAAATGCTCTCCTGAAGTGAGGTCCGTTTGATTTTTTTCGCGTGTAAAGAATTTTTATTATAATTTAAAAAAATTTATATTAAAAGAGTTTATTTATGCTTCTATCTTTAAAAAGAAAAATAAACTCAAATTTTTGAAAAATTATTGAAATTTCTGTCTAATTAGTGTTGTGGTGAAGTGTTTGCCGAACCTTTGACTGCAAAATTTTGGATATTATACGTAGGAAGTTATATTTAAAAGTTATTTTATCTTTTCTTATTTTCATGTGTTTGCTAATATAATTTTCAGTATAATTGAAAAGAAAAAAATGTTACGGAATGTGATTTTATGAAAGATAAATCCTGTATAGTAATATCACATAAATTTATTCAGTTAGAAAAAACTTGGATAGGATGCATTACAGAAGGAATTATTGATAGAATGCAAGTTTCATGGTTTTTCCAAAACAGATATTTTATATAAATAAGAAAATATGTTTTGATTTCAACAAAAAAAAAGATAACAAAGTAACTTTAAATGACAATATCAATAAATTTAATAAATATATTTGAATTTTAGTTACGAAGAAAAGCTGCCATGCGCATGTACACTATTATTATATGTTTTCATTATTCATAACTGTAGTTATCCTATAAATTACCCCTGATAAGGAAGTCTAAATTAGCTTCGAGACATGTTGGGTCCCCAGTAGTATAAAAAAGACGGAGAAAAGAAAGAGTGTGAGGATGGTTTTGGTTGACTCTTTCATCTTTCTCCCTCTTTTTTCCTCCTGTTGTGTACATTTATCGTACATCTGTCTCTCATGAGCCGAAAAATAGGTAGTCTCAAAGTCTATTTTTGAATTGTATACTTTTCGGGTGTTCTTTTTCAGTACACAAAAAATTTCCACAAGAAAATAGAGTTTATTACGATCTTTAAGAGAAAAAGACCATACTTTGTTCCTGAATTAGTTTCTGATTTAAGGGGCTCTAGTTTAGGGCAGCTTTTCCCTATACTCTGCTTTTGAGTTCTATAGGATTGAAGACATTTACAGCATCTGACGGGGTTAAAAGAAATCAAGAAGATAAACTAAATTTTGAATTCTATTTTTTCACCCCCGTTGTATAAATTTTTAACCGGATTATTTTTCGTTCAGATTTTTTGATTTTTACAAAATTGAGGAAAGTGGGAATGATTGCATCCGTTCCTGTCGGTCATGAACCGGGAAAATTTTCCGTAGTTTGCGGGAAAACAGCTAAGCCGGGATCACTGGCTCTGGTCCAGACTTTTCCTCGTTCGATGTCTTGTCGCTAGGGTGCGACGGCGACGACTATTTAAGCGAATTTCGACGATGCCCGGCGCCCCGTTTCGTTCAGCAGCGCAGGCGTTGCGGCGTTTGTACGATTAATTATTTTTTTATTGTTTACCCACGCACGACGCACGCATCAAAATGTTTAAACAATAATCCGAATCAGTGGCCTCGTACAAGTGTGATCTGTTTGTTGATTTCTTTTTAATTCTTAATTGTTAGTCATTGTTCCGTTCAAGTTCTGGGATTACTATTGTTCTCGACAGTGGTACGTGAACGGACTCCGGGTGCTGGTGGTTTTTTAAAAATATTTGGTAAGTCCAGAGTGAAGCAACGTGATTTTTAGTGAATGCAAACAGTGAAAAATTTGACTGTCGGACGACACTATAAATCGTGAAACAACACGAAAAAAGTGATGTGAAAACCGACGAAGAAACGAAATGCAAAGAGCCGCGAATAGAAAAATATATGTGCTTTCAACATTTCTTCGAAAAATCTCTTTTTAGCGCGCTTCAGTGTGGATTATGGAGAAAATACTCGGTGCAACGAGGATTAAGTGCAAAGGGATTTACGCCAATTTGTGAAGGGATAAAGGATAAGAAAATCACACTTTGAACTATACATTTTTAATTCAAAATGCATTAGAATTTCAAAATCACTATTGCAATTTTGATTCAAGGTTGTACTCTCTGCATGCACTAGAAGAGAAAAAACTCAAAAATTTCCAGATTACGAGCATAAGGCAGTTGTGCCAAAAATCAGGTCTCTGAAAAAAAAGTTGTCTATGATTTTAAGAATTTAAATTATATTATCAGTCACGTCTTATGAAAAAAATGTTTTTTAATGAAAAAAGTTTATAACTTTCAAAAAAATACTCATTTTCACAATACTTTTTGTAACTGAATTTTTCCCTAGTGTCGCTTTTTACAAATTTTTTAAAAATGGTTGAATTTCAATCAATCATAGCTTATTTTTTCGAAGAAGATATTTCCTAAAACTCTAATGTTTCGAATTTTGAAAATAAGTAAATTATCTTAAAACATAGATATTTGTTTGAAAAATTGTTTAAACGATTTCAGCCATAGAAAATTTTACTTTCAGAATTGGAAATAGAGTTGTAGAGAATGTTTTCCCCGAAAAAATAAACTACCATTCATTAAAATTTGATCATTTATCAAAAATTGGTTAGAAGCGATAATAATAAAAAATTCAATCGCTGAAAAACATTGTTAAAATAAATGTTTTTTGTAGGTCTTACAATTTTTTCATTAAAAATTATCTTTATTATATGAAATGATATTACCAGTAATATCATTTTGATTCTCAAAATCGTAGAAAAACTATTTTTTTTTTTAGAAGTCTGATCTTTGGCACGACAACTACCTTAAAATCGAAGATAAACTTGAATTCAGCAAAAATTTGCCTGGATTTAAGAAGGTTTTCCTAAATTCAGATAAACTTCACTTGAATTCAGAAAAATTGAAAAAAATTTAAGTTCACTTATGAATTTAAGGTTAAAAAAATTTTAAGATGGAACAATTTTAAACATAGTCTTAAAATTAATGCAATATTCATAGTGATTTATAAAATCGGCAAAAATAGAACCATGTTTAAGAATTTAAAAAGACTTTAGGAAACTTCATTCGTCTTAAAATCATTTTGATTGTAATGAAACTGAACCAAATAGAATTGTACAGAATCTTTGACAAATAAAAATAAATGTGACTACGAAATCCTTAAAAATAAAAAAAAATCTGTTTTTCTTTTGAAAAAACAAGAATCTGAGAAAAAAAGATCCACAAATTTCTTTAAATTAGGATTGAATAAGAATTGCAGCTTTTGCTTTTGTAACTTATTATTGAAAAATAAACAACCTTTTCCAAAATTAATCTCATTCGAAAATGAGTGCGTTTGCCTTAATTTTATAAACCATTAAAAAAATTAGCCAGTTAGCGAAAATTGATCTCATTTGACAATGAGCTTATTTGCCTAAACTTTATGAATCATTATAAAAAAATAGTTAATTTATAAGTGGTGTTTACAGAGAGTACATTTTAAAATCCCAAATAATTCACTATGTGAATTATTTTATCAGCAAATTACTTCTTCATATTTTTTCACATTTTTATAATGTTTATAAATTATAATTTGAACATAGTCATCAATTATTAGAAAAAAAATTAATACCGTTCGAGTCAAAACAGATTCTCCCTTTATGAGGCTTAATTTCATTTTATTTTCTAGAAAAGTTTAGTACACTAGGTTTTTGTTTAAAAGAATATAACGCAAAATTAATTAAAATTTTTGTGAAATGGAAGTCATTAAAGCAGGAATTAAAACCATAAAAATGATCCAATTTCAATCTCAGCAACAATTTCGGAAATTCCAAGTAGAAACGAAGTCATTAAATAATAAAACAAAAATAGAAAATCACTTCAGAGTGATAAAACACAATTGGATACGAAATGACAGAAACGACACAATGACAATCAAACATTACTTCTTTCATTAAAAATAAAACATATTGTCATTTGAAGAAAAATGGTTATTTCATTTTATTTCAATTCCAAAACTGTTATTATCAGCGAGTAAAAAATTATTCAACTGTGTACTTGCAAAGTAAAAAATATTTTTGTAATTATTTGTACCCAAAAATTGTTTTCTTTTCTGAAAATTATAATATTAAGCTTTAGAATATAAAACCTTGAATAGAACATTCTTTAGGAAACATAATCTAATACTGAATGATTTTGGAATTCTTAGCTTTAATAACTTGAAACGTAAAACAATAATGTAAGCTAAAGCCTATCAATGATTATACTTTCCTTTCTAAAAAATCTAAATGATGTAAGAAATTATTTAAATGACTTAAAAATACATTGAAAAATATAAATCAAATTATAAAATTTCTTCTTGAATAAGAGAAAAGATGGCATAGTTATTTTTATAGCTGCATAATAAAACATGAATCATTAGTCTTTGAAATTGGACTAATATAAATTTATTTAATTAATTATTTTTTACCGGTGAGTAGATGTTTTTTTAATTGGAAAAGATCTCATACACTTTACTGAATATATAAATTTATAATTCATAATATTCTATGTTATGCTGACTTTTTTATTGTTATTTAATTTTTTATTTACGATTGGATATATATTTATTCGACAAAAAGAAACTTTTTTCTTCTATGGACTCTTACATTTATGTAACTATAATGAATAGTGAAATTTTGCCTAGTCGACAATGATTAAACAGAAATTTTAAACGAAAATTTTAAAGAATATAGATATAGCATTATTATTTTCACTTGGATCTTTTGAGATTAAAATTGTGACAACCGATAGGGGAGACCTTGCTACAGGAGATAATCATTAATTACAAAAACAACAAAATAATGAATAATAATTAATAATCTTTCTAATTTACACAATTTAAAAAAAATATATTTTAAATACTTTACTACAAATAACTCAAGTCAGCGTCAGTCTTTCCTGAAATATTCTCAAATACCGTCGTAAACAGGAGTTAAGCGGTGCATATGTATTTTTCACGTAGAAAAATCATATATCGCCTTCAGAAATGCAGAATCAAGGGTGTGCGGCTTTCCCCACATATGCGCCGTTTAGTCCCAATTTACGGTATAAAATGAGATTTGTTGAAAAATGCTTATATTAATTACCAATATATTTAATACTTTAAATCACCATTATTCTCTGCTACACTTATCCTAAATTTGAAAAAAATTGATGAAGTAAAGATGATACTAAATGAAAAAGAGACTTTTAGTACACGCAGTCTTCGTTGCACTGAGGCTGCATGATTAAAGGACACACTGAAATTTTTGTGTTCCTTCTTTTCATCGAAACCATATTTCTTCTTTCATGAGGCTTTTTGAGTCACGCTTGTATTCGCATCACATTCTCAACTTTACGACCAAAACCGTTTTCGTCGATTTTTTTTCACACTGCCTTTACAGTAAAAAGAGTATTCATATTTCTTTGATGAAATTTAAGTTTAACGTAAATTTAACATGGTTAAAAATGTGTTTAATAGAAGGAGAGAAAGAAGATTTATTTTCTGTAACTAAATTTTCAGTATTCTACGCTTTTTGCTGGCATTGATGAATCGCTTTAAAATTTATTGTAACATAATGACGCAAATGCATCTATATAGCGCATTTGTATATGAATAGTATTCATATACTTTGAATGAAATTTAAGTATAATTTAATCTAACATTGGTAAGAATGCGTTTAACAAGAAAAGAAAAAGAAGCTTTATTCTGGTACATAAATAAATTTTCAGTATTTCACACACTTTGCGGCATTGAAGAATCGCTCTATAGCTTCTTATAACATCATGACGCGAATGCATTTACATAGTTCATTAATGTAAGAAAAAATTCATTTTTTTAAAATAAAATTTAATTCCAACATAAAATTAACATTGTTAAGAATGCATTTAATAGACCCATGTCGAAAAATTATGTATAACCCATCGAAAAATATATGTCTTCTCAATAAGATAGTGCGTATTTAAATATATGTTTTGAGAGATTATGAATCACTTTCAGTTTATACATAAACTATCGATAAATTATACATATTTCTTCCACCTGAGGGAGAAGAAAAAAGAGATTTATTTTGTTATATAAATACATTTTCAGTATTCTGTGCTCTTTGCTGGCATTGATGAATCGCTTTAAAACTTATTGTAAGATAATGACGCTAATGCATCTATATGGTGCATTTGTGTATAAACAGTATTCATATATTTTTAATCTAATTTAATTTAAATTGATTAAAAATTTTTTTTAAATGCGTTTAATAGAAGAAGAAAAAGAAGATTTATTTTAATACGTACATAACTAAATTTTCAGTATTTTACACTCTTTGCGGCATTGAAGAATTACTTTATAACTTATCATAACATCATGACACGAATGTATTTATATAGCGCATCTGTTTATAAAACGTTTATATTTTTTGAATAAAATTTAGATTTAACATAAATTTAAGATTGTGGGGAATGCATTTAACAGACCCATGTGGAATAATTATGCATAATCCATCGAAAAATATAGGTTTTCTTAATAATACAGTGCGTAAAAAATATACATTTCGAGAGATTATAAATAACTTTTAATTCATATTTATACATAAATTATCGATAGATTATACATATTTTTTCCACCTGAAGCAGAAGAAAAAAAAGATTTATTTTGATATATAACTAAGTTTTCAGTATTCTACGCTCTTTGCTGGCATTGCTGAATCACTTTATAACTTATTATAACATAATGATGTGAATATATGTGCATGGTGCATCTGTGTAAAATGAGTATTCATATTTTTTAAATGAAATTACGGTTTAACTCAAATTTAACATTGTTAGGAATGAGTTAAATAGAAGAAGAAAAAGAAGAATTTTCAATATTCTACGATCTTTCCTGGGACTGATGATTTTCGTTAAAACTTATTATAACATAATGACGCGAATGCATTTATATAGGGCATTTGTGTAATAACAAAATTCATATTTTATGAATAAAATTTGAGTTCAATTTAAATTTAACATAGTTAAGAATGCATTTAATAGACCCACATGGAAAAATTATGTATAATCTGTTGATAGTTCATGTATAAACTGAAAATTATGTATAATCTATCGAAAACTATATGTTTTCTCAATAAGATAATGCATAAAAATATAT
Organism: Melikaiella ostensackeni; assembly: GCA_032362435.1. NCBI lineage: Eukaryota > Metazoa > Arthropoda > Insecta > Hymenoptera > Cynipidae > Melikaiella > Melikaiella ostensackeni. The sequence goes on from JAUMHM010000005.1 coordinate 6,169,179, forward strand.
ATATATTCCGACAGAGCATGCAAAACTTTTAATTTATACATAAACTATCTATTACTATTACTGTTTATACATTTACATTATATACATTACATTACATTTTATACATTACTATTTATACATGTCTATTACTATTTATATATAAACTGTCAATAGATTATACGTTTTTTTCCACCTGGGGAAGAAGAAAAAAAAAGGTTTATTTTGATTTTTAACTAAAGTTTCATTATTCTACGCTTTTTACTGTCATTGATGAATTGCTTTATAACTTTTTATAACATAATGACGCGAATTTCTCTATATAGCGCATCTGTGTAAAATGAGTATTCATATTTCTTGAATGAAATTAAGGCTTAATTTAAATATAATATTGTTGAGAATGCGTTTAATAGAAGAAGAAAAAGAAGAATTTTCAGTATTCCACGATCTTTGCTGGCACTAATGAATTGCTTTATAAATTATTATAACATAATAATGCGAATGCATCTATATAGTGCATCTATGAAAAAACAGTATTAATATTTTTTAAATGAAATTAAGGTTTAATTTAAGCTTAACATTATTATGAATGCGTTTAACAGAAGAAGAAGAAGAATTTTCAGTATTCTACGCTTTTCGCTGGCATTGATGAATCGCTTTATAACTTATTAGAACATAATGACGCGAATGCATTTATATAGTGCATCTGTGTAAAAACAATGTTCATATTTTTAAAGTAAAATTTAAGTTTAATTTAAATTTAACATAGTTAAAAATGCATTTAATAGACCCACGTGGAAACATTATGTATAATCTATCGAAAAATATGTTTTCTCAGTAAGATAGTGCATAAAAAAATATATATTCGACAGATTATCCAAAACTTTTAATTTACGCATATACTATCGATAGATTATATATATGTTTTCTACATGGGGAAGAAGAGAAAAAAGATTTATTTTGATATATAACTAAATTTTCAGTATTCTATGCTCTTTTGCTTTGCTGGCATTGATGATTCGCTTTATAACTTATTATAACATAATGACGCGCATGCATCTATATATAATGCATTTGTTTGTGTTTATCAATGACGCAATTTGGCAAATCACTTTACCTACGTGGGAGGTTTAACGTCCATGCAAATTTTTAAAAGAGTGCAGGAGTGCAAAAAACATAATGTCAGCTGCAGCAACTGTGTAACTAAACAAAACTTTTCAACATATTGCGAAAGAAATTCGCGCCATTTTTCACATTCCTAATGCAAAAATTTTATTATAAATTTGTAAGTTATAATTTTTTACTCTTCAGCAGTTGTGTCATTTATTCACTGAGAAAAATGATTCGGACAACACGATACGTTTGCTATGGAAGCAACAACATTTTTTTTGCCCCATCTTTGGTTTTTTCAACAAATCTTTTTTATTGAACGAAAATAAATTGTTTTTTCAACCGAGTGTCAATAAAGCCTGATTTTGGCTAAAAAAAAAATAAAAACCCTAACGTCAATACATAGAAAGAGTTTCAGTTGAAAAACATTTCAAATATTAAGATCGTTTGTTTAATTGAAGCAGGGAAAGCTGAAGGGTGCTAACTCCCCTTTTTACGAAATTGAGTTTTCTTCAGAAGTTATTTATTCTCACTTTTTTACACCTATTTTAGAGAAGGCATTAATTTTTGGAAATATTTTACCCCAAGGTTTGATATGTAAATGTATTCGAATATTTTTAAATTTCAAAGTAGAAGAAGACGGTCATTATAGGATTTTAACAAGTATTTAACAATTGGAGATATCATTATAAAAATTAGAAAACTTTGTACTAGTTCTATAAAAATTTTCATTCTTTCTATTATTTAGTATTATTTGTGCTAAATCCACCGTCATTTCCATTAGATTGTTGAATGCCCATATATGGCACCATTTATTTTTTTACACAATATTTACTGAACTCATCCATCTACCTGCACAAAAAAATTACTCAATCGGTTATAAATTGTCCCTCTGGTAAGGCTTTTGCCTTTCCTATAAAATTAGGTTGATTGGACTTAGCACCGTTTAGCAATTTGCGCATCAAATACCATATAAATTTTTGAAAGCCTTTTTTTTAATAGACATTTTCAAAACAGTAATATATATTTCAAGATGCTTTTTCCCTTGCTCTAATATAACTTTGATTTCGATTACCTTAGCTTCAGGATAGTCAACTTTTTTCTACTTACACATTCTAATAGATCTAAATTCTGAATTAAAAGTAATTCCTATGAGCAAATAATTTCCCTACAATGCCTTAAGCTAATTTTGTTCTGGGATGAGTAGAGGATTATTATATGTAATGATTATAATGTCTTCAAATGACATTTTTTATCTCCTAGAGGGCGCTACTGATGCGGCATACAGTTTACATGAAAATTTGCAAGCTTCCAGATTTTGCTACCGAGATAAAATCTTATCATTCGGACTCCCGAGATAGAACCTTTCAATATAAATATACCGAAATAGAACTTTGTTAATTTGGAAACTTTCTCCGATGGAGAAAGAACATTTTCATCGCGTGGTTATTAGATTTATCTACTGATTCTATCAGATTTTACATAAAGCATTATTTTTCTCTGAAATGGTTAAGAAGTTGACAAGAAAATCTGTTATAAAATAGGAGGTTTAGAAACCTAAAAAAGCGTTCCTTTTTTTTTGAGATTATTTTGACAATTTATAAACATACAAGATTTGGTGTGAAATACAACCGATGACATTTTGAGAAATAGTTTCTCAGAGCAGCTTAGGTACTCTATAACAAAATGGCTGACAAAATGAGTATGTGTAAAACGAAGCGCGGAAAAAATTTTAAATCTTCACATCAGGTTAATTTTATGCACATTAATAATAATCATAATTGTGTAATCTTTCTGATTGCCAGTTGATACATAAATTTTTTTGTTTTCTTATGAATATGGATTCCAAAATTTTCCTTTTGAAAGTGGTACTTCGTCTAGCTAATATTGTTAAAATCGAAATCAAAATGATGATCAAATGTCCAAGCATGGTGACATAGACTTGTGCTATTGTTACCCAATCTCCAATTTCTTTTGTGTTTAGAACCTTGTTGTATGGACATTAATAAAAAAATGAAGATGATACTCAAATTCAGAAAAATGATCATATCTGCGACTGAAATAGAATCTTATTATTCGGACTCCCGAGATAGAACCCTTCAACATACATATACCGAGATAGAACCTTCTCATTTGGATATTAATAAAATAAAATGAAGAAAATTCTCAAATTAAAAAAATGCTCAGATCTGTATGTATAACGGTGCATCTGCAGCAAGTGCGGCATCTTATCACTTAGACTCCCGAGATAGAACCCTTCAGCATACACATATCAAGATAGAACCTTCCCATTTGGAAATTAATAAAAAAAATGAAGATGATTCTCAAATATAAAAAAGTACTCAAATCTTTGAATCGGTGCATTTGTGGCAGGTACGGCATCTCATCATTCGGACTCCCGAGATAGAACCTTTCAATAAACATATACCGAAATAGAACCTTATAATTCGGACATTAACAAAAAAATGAAGATAATTCTAAAATCCGGAAAAAAGCTCAGATCTTTATAATGGTGCATCTGCGACAGGTGCGGCATCTTATCATTCGGACTTCCAAGATAGAAACTTTCAATAATCATATACCGAAATAGAACCTTATTATTCCGATATCACTTAATAAATGAAGATATTTCTAAAATTAAAAAAAATGCTTAGATCTTTATAATGGTGTACCTGGTGCAGGTGCGGCATCTTATCATTCGGACTCCCGAGATACAACCTTTCAATAAACATATACCGAAATAGAACCTTATTATTTGGACGTTACTGAAAAAATGAAGATAATTCTAAAATTCAGAAAAATGAGCAGATCTCCATAACGGTGCATATGGGGTAGGTGCGCCATTTTATCATTCGGACTCTCGTAATAGAACCTTTCAATATCCATGTACCGAAATACAAACTTATTATTCGCACATTACTAGAAGAATGAAGAATAATTATAAAATTTAGAAAAATGCTCAAATCTTTATAATGGTGCATTTGTGGCAGGTGCGGCATCTTATCATTCGGACTTCCAAGATAGAAACTTTCAATAATCATATATCGAAATAGAACCTTATTACTTGGACATTACTAAAATAATGAAGATGATTTTAAAATGAAGAAAATTCATAACAGTACATCTGCGGCAGGTGCCTTTCAATATACAAATACCGAAATAGAACCTTGTTATTCGGACATTACTAGAAAAAGAAGATAATTCTAAAATTCAGAAAAATGCTCAGATCTTTAAAACGGTGCGTCTGGGGCAGGTGCGCCATCTTATCATTCGGACTCCCGAGATAGAATTTTTCAATATACATATACTGAAATGAAACCTTATTATTCGAACATTACCAAAAAAAAATGAAGATAATTCTAAACTTCAGAAAAATGCTCAGATCTTTACAATGGTGAATCCCGAAATAGAATCTTTCAATTTACGTACACCGAAATAGAACCTTATTATTCATACATTACTAAAAATTGAAGATAATTCTAAAATTAAGAAATGTGCTCAAATCTTTATAACGCCGCATCTGCGGCATCTCCTCATTCGGACTCCCGAGATAGAACC
>JAUMHM010000005.1:6174018-6192749 GCA_032362435.1 Melikaiella ostensackeni
TTATTCGGGCATTACTAGAAAGATGAAGATAATTCTAAAATTAAGAAACATGCTCAAATCTTTATAACGACACATCTACGGCAAGTACGGCATCTTATTATTCGGAAATTACTAAAAATTAAAGATAATTCTAAATTTCAGAATAATGCTCAAATCTTCATTTAGTACATCTGTGGCAGGTGCCTTTCAATATACAAAAACCGAAATAGAACCTTTTTATTCGGACATTACTAGAAAAATGAAGATAATTTTAAAAGTCAGAAAAATGCTCAGATCTTTATAACGGTGCATCTGCCGCAAGTGAGGTTAAGTTGCGTTTAAATTTAGAAGTTATTTGCAGAAATTTCTGGGTTTGGTTTCGGACGCGAGCTATTTAATTATAATAAGGACTGATTTTCTCACGTGCTGAACCGAAGGGAACTTTTGCGAATCGCGGCGATTGTGATCGAGTCCCTGAGATCGAGTTGGCAGTGTGGCGAGCACGACTAGAGTTCTGCCAAAATAATTAGGAAGTCTCGAGATGTGCTAAAAACGGCCGCTCGGCACGCGCGATTTGGCTGCGCTAGTTGCGCCCCGGGCGATCTGTGCTTGATTCCTCGTGGGCAGTAAGAAGAAGATCCGGACCGGTTCCAAATCCGCCAGTTTGTGTACCGACACCGTCCAATCGCGGGACGGACTGGTCGTCGATTTTTACTTTTTTTTTCGTTTTTTTGTGAGTGCCCATGATTCAGGATTTCGAATTTGCCGCCCTCGCTACCATAGCGCCATCGAAATTCCAGGTTTGGTTTAATTTCGAAAAAATTTCAAGAATTTTATGTTAGGCAAATGCTCCCGAGAATATGCTGAACATTGAAGCTCGATCAGAGTATTTATAGAGCATTTAAGAAAATTTAAAGGATTTACCGTTTAAAAAAATTTATATCATAAATAATACATATATTTTTTACGAGCATGCTCCATAGTGACGTAAATACATATTTGCCTTGGATTATATACTGCTTTATGGAAAAAATATGTTTTCTACTACTTTGACTTCTTTTATAATTTGAATTTAGCGCCATTTCTAATCTGAGGCGGTACATTTTTGCGCGAAATTTAAAAACTGTTATTATTAATTGAGTAATTTTTAACAATTTTAGCTTCTTAAGCGATAACAATTTGAAATAAAGGACGAGTATATCCTCATTTTTTCATTCTTTTTGTTTAAAGATGTTTTTAGTGTACAGTCAAGTTCAAAATTACTTAATTTTCAACTTGACTTATAAATTTGAGCAAAAAAGGCCCATTGATTATTGCAACAAATTTTAGAAGAGCAGCTTGAGCGTAAATAATGATAAAAATAGTTGAGGTCATAATTGTTTATTTAAATTTAGTTATTTGCATATTTGTGTTTTCCCGAATTAGATATAAGTCGTAATTTTCATTCAATTATTATTTACAAAAGCTTATTCTATTCCTTGAAAGATTCTTTACAACTATATTCTATTCATTACTTTTAAATCAAATATTATTTATGAAATTGTAAAATTAAAAAAATGACTGACTAAAAATAATGGTATATATAATTCACATAAAAACGTAGCGAATAGAATTGTAAAAAAACCTTTTGAGGGGTAAAATGAGCTTTTGTAAATTGAAATTAAATAAAAATTACTAATTCTGCCTAAAGTGGAAGAAAAATTACAAATATACAAATAACCATGTAAATAAACAATTATGACAAGTATTTTTTTATGCACGCTTAGTTTCACTTATAACATTTTTTGCATTAATCAATGGGCCTTTTTTAGTGAATTTTATAAATCAACTTATTTTGAACTTGATTGTGTACCTAGAACATCCTCTAATTCGTTACATAACTCTTTTACAATCTGTTTAGTGAATTTTTTATTGACCTGCAAATTTGTTGATTGGGAAGAAAAATGTTTTAGAAAATTTGTCAAAGGCGTATTTTATAATATGAAAATAGTTTCTTTTAGACTCTGGAAACAACTTGTTATAAATGATGCATAATCAATTATTAAGTATTTCAACTGTTTCTTATGTCATAAAATACTAAAAATTAATCATTTTTGCCTATACTTATTAATTTTGAATATTTTTCCTTAATTTCTTATTCCCTAAAGTTGTAACAAATTTTTATGATCATTGGGATCGTCAAGATTATTGGAACATCTACTTTATATTGGATAAAAAAATAATTAAAAATTTTGATTGCCTGAATCTGTTCTGAATATTTATCTGAAAGGGTAGAACGACGCCTGATTTTCATGAAAGTTACTTACAATAATTACCACAATTGCTTTTATTTACGTTTTAAATGTCAATGTAAATCTACTTTTTCCTTTTATATAAAGAAAATTCTCACTTTCTTTTTCCGCTTTCATTCTCTCGATTTTTTTGCTTCTTATAAGAAGCCTAAATCTAATGAGCAAATAAAAAAATGTTTAATAAATTTAAAAATTACTCCTTGCGCAAATTCAATAGTTTTTATACAGGGTATTATTTTTTTATTCCATACCATGATTTTTCTGGAAGAGTTTTAATTTAAAAGTATCCAGAGTTTCGTAGAATTTAAATAAACTATTTTTATTCTTAGAAGCATTCGAATGAAACTATAAGCCTTGAAATTTAAAAGTCTTCCAATTACATACGAATTGTCCAAATTTTCCAAAGATAGAGCCTGAAATATTTTAAATTTTAAATTTGAATGTTATTAAATTTGGACGTCATAACTGATACAATATAAATATATTAATCAATTCTACCCAATTAAATTTAAACCTCCTTTAAATAACTAAAAAAATCTCAAAATTTTACATCAGCTTGTTTTTGAATCAGGAATGTCCTACAACTATTTCTTTTTTTCTACTTAAAAAATCTTTTTTTTTTATATTTTCGACGAAATGTATAATAATTTCTGATGTTAAAAAAATCTCTGATCATACAATTAATCATTAACTGATCAGTTAATAATTATATGATTGAAGATCTTCAAAATAAGATGTAATTATACATTTTGCCAAAAAACTCTTTTCAATTATATAGACAGAAATAAACAATGAGATTTTTCATGAAGAAAAAGCTATCCTCAGGTTATTTAATCAAACTTTACCTGTTTCAATTTTTTTCTAATATAAAACTGTGAAAAATTCATTTTTACCTCTCAAAATAGAAAAATCACGTTCTTCCAAAAAAAAAAAAGAAAGTGAGAATTAAATATAGTAAGGGGGTATTTTTGCAGCAATTTTTCCAAGAAAAAATTTCACATTCTAGACTTTTTTCATGTTTCGCTTCGTTTTCGAGAAAAACTGGAAATTTTGATTTTTTTAAAAGTAAAAATGAATTTTTTGAAAAACGGCCCGGACAAAGTTTTTTTTTTATGGAAAAATAGTTGTAAGACATCTCAGATACAAGATAAATTAAAACATTCTTGGTGTTTGCACTTTTGGGTAGAAGTAATTTCAACCAAACCGGGCGTGAGTTTCTGTGGAATAGATGCAAGCACATTTTTTTATAAAAATTTAAAAATAGATATTCTGTAGAATTTTGAAGTGTCGATGAAAAATGGTGCATTTTTTTCAAATAAATAAAAACAGAAAAACACTTTCAAACGTTTCAGATTGAAATTGCTCAATTTCAAACGCTTTCAATTGCAAATTATTTATTGTTGAAACTCTTTACAAAATTTGAATATGAAGTTAATTAATTACGAAAGCATCCATTCAAGTTCAAGTCTAAAATTATTTTTTTTTATGATTGCTTTTTATTCGAAATTATACAGGTTGAAGCTTTTCAATTTGAAATTGCTCAGATTCCAACGGTAAAACTTGAGATACTTTATTAACGTTTTCAAATTTTCATTGTTCATTTTTAATGCTTTTAAATGAGGGTTTTAAAATTTTTAAAGGATCATTAAAAAATAATATAGGTAATTCCAATCTTTCAATTTCAAATACAAAAATGTAAAATATAACCCTAAAATATGCCCTTGCAACCCTGATGAAAATATTTTTTCACTATTCGAGTCGAGTCTTTCTATTATTTTGTGAAAAATCTCAGAAAATTACCAAAAATTATACTAGAATTTACAATTTTTAGCTAGAATTCGAACAATCTTACCAAATTTACTGGAATTATAATTTTTTTACAATAGAATTACAATAATTTTCATACTCTTTTAAACTTTATTGTGATTTACTATATTTTATTGCAAAAATACGCGATAAAAAACCAAAAAGAGGAAAAATGAGAAAATATAAAAAATGTCTTCTCAGAAAAAATAAAAATAAAAATTTCAATTTGTACGTTTTAAAATTAGTAACGTATCGAATGCAATAATAATTAATCAGAGGGTTAAAAATTAAAAATTTCAAATTCAAGCCTTCAAAATTGAATAACTCTAATTTTGCCTCGACAAAATCGACAAACAACGTCACATTGTTAAATATGATAAAATTTGAAAGAGAATGTTAGTGCACTTGAAAAAATATTTGAATATATGACTGTTTATCTAAAATGAGTTATTTGGAATTATGTGTTTTTCTTTCATTAACGGATTATTTTGTTCCCAAAAAGATTCTCTACAATTCTATTCCTGAATGATTTATCAAAACTTAAGCTTTACACGCAAGTAAGATTTATACCAAAAAAATTGTTAATAAACTTTCTAAATTATAACTAGCCGAATTATTTTTAATCAAATTCCCACGAATAGAATTGTAGAGAATCTTTTTAGGAACAAAATAAGCTGTCATTGAATAAGATTGAATACAAAATTACAATTTTTATCCAGAGCGAAAGGAAAAAACACAAAAGTTCAAATAATAACTCATTTTAAATAAAAAACTATACATTCCCCTTTTTTGAAAGTAAATTTAGATTCTCTTTTAAATTTTGTAATATTTAACAATCTGGCTATTTTTCTCGATTTTATAAACCATTTTTAAAAGACTGATGCTAAACCTACGCTAACGTGAATTGATCTCCCGAAACTAAACCTACGAGAAGTGGAAGTGAAGTTTATAATTTTTAATTTATATTTTTAATTTTAATTCGAAAATTTAACATTTTATCTTTTTAAATTCTAATTGTTCGAAATTGTACAATTCTCAATTGAAATCTTCTAAAGCTAAATAATTGTAAAATAGAAATTGCAATAATATCATGTTAACAAAATCCAAATGATTTAGTTCTAATTAAAATAATTCAAAATTGTAAATTTGAGAAAGAATGCCCTTTAATCTGACCGACTATAAATGCAGAACACTTAAAATCGCAGTTTAAAATTTAAGCACTAGAGACTCTCTTCTTTTCAATTTACATAAATTGTTCAGAATTATTCAATTCCGTATGAAAGCCTAAATGATTAAAAAAAACAAAATTTTAATTGAAAACGTTTAAAAAATAATTTCGATGAAACTTGATAAATTGGAGTGTTTCAAATTAACGTAGCGTCTAAAATATTATAAATTTTCATTGGCGAAGAAAGTATCTCAAACTACCGACAACCCTTGAAAGCCTAATAAATTATTTAATTTCTGTTATTCTATTGTTCAAAATTTTTGTACCTTTTGAATCATTCAAATTTCAAAGCAAAGCATTTAGAATTTTTAATTTTCAAATGCTTTAAAATACTTTTTTAATTATTAAATTCGATGGTTTTTAAGTTGAAATTATTTGTTGCTTTAAATTTGTAAATTTTTAACTTTGAATATTTTAATTTTCATTTCAGCTTTTTATAAAACTCTATAAATACCTTCAAAATATTTAGAATTTCTTTAAAATCTCTTAAAATTTCTTGAAATTTGAAATTTTTTGAAACCCTGAAATCTTTTAGAATATCTTCAAATCTTTTTAAAACCCTTTAAAATATTTTGGATTGCAAAGCAATATTTAAAAACAATTTGAAATCCCTCAAAAATTCTTCAAACTATTTAGTATTCATTGGAATCTCTTAAAATTTCTAGAAGTTTTTAATCAGTTAAATCTTCAAAATAAAGTGTTCAATTCGGGTGACTTTTGCTCTGTAATGTATTTAATGTTTGAAATTTAGAAGTTTGAAAATTAAAGTATTTAAAAATTTTAAACCATTAAACTAGGGGTAATTGTTAAAAAATTTAAGAAAACTTCAGATTAAAGATTGGAAGGGTTAAAAATTGAAGTTATTATAATATATAATAATATTATAATAATAGTATGTTATAATAATATAGTAATATAAATAATTATAAAGTAATATAAAGTTTGAGGCTCGGTGTATCCCTGGAATATCCTTAAATGAAATTCAAACTCACAGCTTTCGAGAATAGTTTTAATTAAAATCTTTGTTACACTAACAATTCTGTCATCCATCACCTTAAGAAATTATTTTCGAGATTATTTTTAGCTAGTCTAAATTCCCCATTATTCATCATAACCTATAATCATTTACTCAGGTCATTGATTTCGGTAACGTAATCGACGCAATCAACAAAAATACCCATTTTTTCCTCACCGCATAGCCGTTACATAACCACAATTCCTTTGAAGTGTCTTAAAATACGCGCCAAGGAAATAGCCTAGCAGAAGAACGAAAATAACGACGCACACTTCCCTTCTCCACCAATCACATTGCTCCACATGCTCCTTTCTCGCCAAACCGCACGCACGCGCTCATTCGAATATTTCCCGCCACCACTGGAAAATTGAATATTCAACTTATCATTATTTGTTCCACATAAACTCTTTCCTCAAGAAATTAAGAAAACCAGAAACGCAAAGTAAAAACTTTTCTTCTCCATCCTGAAAAATAGACTCTCCAAAACTCTTAATATAAAAAATTCAAAAAGAAATAAAGAATTATCTGAGGGCGCTGCGGTTGGTAGAGCTCCCTTCCGCGGAGGTGCACGTGCGCGAACCAATAAAATTTCCAGTTGGGGGACTACAATGATTTGCTGATCGTCGCGTGGTTGTGTGGCTTGTGGTCGTGTCAGTTTTTCGAAAGTAAAGGCAAAGGGATATTCGGTTGCCTTAGAATGCGGGCTAGTTGTGACGCTCGGAAAAATGACGTGTGCCTCGGATTTTCGTGATACCGGCAACTTGTGATGATCTCAAAAACGTGCTTAGTTTGATGATAATAATAATAATAATTTTATAGTGAGTGAGTGAACGACTCTCTTCCTCTTGTGCTCTCTTGTGTCGCAGATAGAAAAGTAAGGACAATTAATTAGCATTTGCTAGCTCTTGACTGGACTGGATTAAATTCGAGAGTCCCCCAACTTTAATATTACGAAATTCAAGATTCTTCATTTTCGAAAAAGTTCCTGTAAAACCGTGACTCAGGGTGAGTATTTTTTTCCTGTCACGTGCGATGCTCCGAAATTTCGGGTACTCCAAAAAAGACTCAAAAGTTCTTATACGGTTAAATTTTCCTTTTTTAATCAAAAACGGAAGTGCAACTTCCAGGACGCTTTTTCATTCCGGCTTAAATGGTTTTCTCTTATTTTTTCGAGTGGAAATTTTAACTTTGAAAAGATCACGTCACTAGCATGTACGTTGATAAAACAGCTGACGCTTATTGTCATCGATTGAAATGATTTAGTTTCCTTCTTTTTGTGAATACTTATTCTAGTGAAGGTAGGTTTTTATGAAACAGGTTCGTTCAACTCTTCCTTTGTTTACTTTACGAGTTTGATATGTAGGGGCAATCGGAGTAGAAGTACGGAAAAGTTAGGTTAGGTCTGTAAGCAGGTTTGTGGTGAGGCCTCACTGTAAAAAATGGGACTGAAAAGTACATTTCGTTGTGTAATTTTTCCCTATGATCTCTGTGGTAAAATTACGAGTTTATTGTAAATTTCCACTGATTTCTGAAGAAATTTTCCCATTCAAAAAATCGTTATAATGGGTTCAAGTCTTAAGAAAGGCGTTTCCATTCATTTTGTGTGGGGTCCTTTACAGTAAACGTGTAATTTCACCACAGAAATCATAGGTCATAAAAATAGCAATATCTGTGGGTAGGGATGCCAACACGATCGAGGCTCTGACCCGGAGATTTGTTAATCAGGGGGGGGGGGAAGTTTTTAAATGACAACAAAAAATTACAATTTTCTGAACTGGTTTATAAACTTTTTTGCTTATGTTTTAGTAGGCAACATTTATTTGACATTATATTTTCTTTTTACCCGAAGTAAATACAGAACATATAATTTCCTATAAGTACATTTGCTTAAAAAAACTAGTATGTATTATGGATTAATTTCAGCATAAAATTATTGGCACGTTTTTTGAACTGTTTTTCAACATTATGTATATATCTTTGTTGATGGTTCAAATGACTACACTGACCAATTTCTATCTTTGCAAGATAGTGAAGTGACATACAAAATAAAGCTCGGACACATTTTAGTCGAAAACCGGAAAAATACTGCTTAACCCGGAGTGTTGGCAACCCTATCTGTGGGAAATTTACAAAAATAGTACCTAAATCGAAATTCGTTAATTATAATCGAAATATATTTTCATTAATCGAGTAGATTTTTTCCATTATTCGATCAAATATCTCAGAAAATTACAAAAAATCTACTAGAAACTACAATTTTTAGCTGGAATTTGGTTTTAACTTCAAATTGTTTAATTTTAAACTCTTTCAATTGCAAACTCTTCATTGTTAAAGCTTTTTACAAATTTTGAATTTGAAGTTAATGAATCGTGAAGGTTTAGTGCTTTTAATCTAAAATTTGTTTAAGATTACTTTTTATTTGAAATTGTACAGTTTAAAGTGTTTTACTTTGAAATTGTTCAAAGTCCAAGGGTTGAAATTGAGATTTTTCTACAAGCGTTTTCAAATTTAAATTATTCATTTTTAATACTTTTAAATCCGGATTTTCAATTTTGGAAAGGGTCAGTAAAAATATATAAGTAATTCTGATCTTTCAATTTGAAATTTAAAAATGTAAATTAATATTTGCCCTTGCTACCCTGACGGGAATATATTTTTATTATTCAAGTAGATTTTTTCCCTTATTTTTTTTTTAAATCGTACAAAAACACAAAAAAAATCTATTAGAAACTACCATTTTTAGCTAGAATTCGGACACTTTTACCAAATTCAAGTGGTAATTACAATTTTTTACAAAAAAAATACAATTTTCATAAATTTGTACTTTATTGTAATTCAGTGTATTTTATTGTGAAAATATGTGATGAAAAACGGAAAGGAGGAAAAATGAGAAAATGTGATTAATAAGTGACTTCCTTAAAAATGCACAAAACACTAAAATAAACATTTCAATTTGTTCGGTTAAAAATTTGTAACGTTATGAATCGAATAATTGATCATGAAAGTATTAAAAAGTTAAAAACTTGAAATTCAAGCTTTCAAAATTGAATAATTTTAATTTTGTCTGTTGAAAAATTAAACCATTTCAAAGTCTGACTGTTAAGCTTAACGATATTACAGCAGGGGTTCAAATAACCTCAAAATTGAATAATCTTAAAAATGGTTTATAAAATCGACAAAAAGAGCCACGTTGTTAAATATAACATAATTTGAAAGAGAATCTAAGTGTAGGCTTAAAAAAGTAATAGTTGAATATATAATTGTTTTCTTAAAATGACTTATTTGGAATTTGCGTTTTTTCCTTCTATTTAGGTAACGATTGTATTTTTGATTCAATCTTTATCATTGTCGGCTTATTTTGTTCCTAAAAAGATTCTCTAAAATTCTATTCCTGGATTTTTCATTAAAACTTGAGTTTTACATAAGTAAAATGTATTCAGTTTCGATAATAATTTTTTCTTTCCTTGTAAAATGAATCACCCTAATCTAATGTATTAAGGAGTCAAGCGCCAAATTTTCGAAATCGGGTTTATTTGCTCAAAAGATCAGAAAAATAGAATACACATTCCTACTAAAGAATTTTTTCGGCCTGCATTTTTCAAAGTGAAAAAAAATTCCTTCATTATCCTGAACTAATCACTTTCCTAAAATAATAATATAATACAATATAACATAGGATAAAATGATAAACTCATATTTCTGATTTCAACGGATATAACCTTAAAACATGTACCTGAAGTTCTGAACGTTCAAGTGAACGAAATATTTTTGCCCAATTCTATTTAATCCATTCCAACAACAATTTAAAATAGTGCATTCTAAGTTTCTTTTGATAATATGTATAAATTTCTAGAATTCCCAGTACAAAAGAACAAACATTTTAGCACTGTTTCTAGTTTACAAAGCCACCAGTAAAAAATTTCGTTCATTTGAACGTTCAGAACTTGAAGCACATCTTTCTAACCTCAAAGTAAGAACTACAGTTTCAATTTTCTCGAGACTGGATAGTTATATTTAATTACTCTCTTTCCTCTGCATTAAGTACTAAATAATTTACAAATGATTGTCTCATTTCTTCGAAATATGTCAAATCATAATTCCTATCTGTATTTAAAGTTGAAATATCAGTTTTAAGTAATTTCGAAGTCATAATTTCATTTTCAATTTTCTGGAAACTGGATGACTTTTTTTAGCCAAAGTTTTTTAGTTCCATTTGTCCGATCAGTAGCTAGATTTCAGATTTCAATTTTTTTCTTAACTGCAAATTCACTTCACAATTAATGTTGAAAATCGATGCGGACACGATACCTAAACTCGAAGCGTCATCTGTTTCATTAATTTTTTCGACACTAAATATATTTTTATGACCAAACTTTTTTTCACTTCAATAGAGAATGAAAATATCTTGAAAGTTCTTTCTTATTATTTTTTTTTGGTCTTACTGAATTTACAACATGGTTTTAGTATCTCCTGTAAAAGTGGAAAATGGCGCTTGACTCCTTATGCATTTCTACCCTTCAAATGAAAGACGAAGACAAAGAATATTTATTATTCAACATATGACAATTTTCAGATGAAAATGTATCCTATTGTTATTATTACGTAAAACAAGAGCAATATTTCCGAAAGTAATAAATGTTATTTTAAATCTTTTTTCAGAAATTGTTTGGGTGAATGAACGAAAATAACCATTAATAAGACTGGTCACAAAGTAAAAGATAATTAATCATGGAGGACGCCCACTGTAAAACAGTGGACGAGGTGGTGAATTATTTCGGCGTCGATGGTGAGAAGGGGTTGTCTGCGGACCAGGTGAAGAGAAATCAAGAAAAATATGGTCTCAACGGTAAGTTTTTGAATTCTATTTTATTTCTTCTTCCACTTTGGAATTTATAATCTGCAATACTGTTGATTCACATTACAATCGGACACAAATGCGTCGATTATTAAATAAAAAGTGTTGTTTATATTGCCTTTGCGCCAACCAAAATATTGAAAACACCAATCAGCATAAAAATAAGAATCGAAATATTAACAGAGAAAAGTACAAATGGGAGTCATTATTGATAATGAACTTGCATGGGAAACAACATACTCAAACAATATTTGGGAAAATAATTCCATGGATATACGTAATGAAAAGATGTAGAGAATACAAAAACGAAAAAATAGATACTTGATATGTCATGCCTTCACTGAATCCAATCTCAGATGCATTATAACAAATTGGGGGGTAGCTTCAGAACAACTAGTACAAAAGACACAAGGACTCCAAAGTAATGCCATCAAAGCAATCTTCAAATTACCTTCAGACCAATTGACTAGTGAGTGAAATAAAACAATTAAAGGACAAAACTAAAAGTAAAAAGCTAAAACTGAAAATAAGATAAAAATTTAATCAAAATATGCAAATGAACTGCGAAAAATGTATCGTAGAACTGTTCTAGGAACTAGGACAGAATACAGCTATATACAGTAAAATAGATACATATAATAATTTACCAGAGCAAATAGGAGAAGGCGGAAGCTTTACTAGAGTTCACAAAAAAGGATAAGAAATATTTTGTAACAATCACTTAGCTTACTAAAAATAAGAGTGCAGAATTCTGTCACTTCGGAATATCCAGTTATCAGGACTATCCTGTTTTTGGGTAGTAAATTTAATAAATCGAAAAAGTACCACTCTCCAGACATTTTAGGACGGATAAAATACGTTATTTCTTTTTATGTGAAATTATTATGTTTAGGAGTTAACAATAAGGTTTATTCACACGCACAGAGCGTAACTAAACTCGATTCTGATGCTCTGAACTGCATTATCTTCTGTACTTGCAGATGCAATTGTTCTGAAAGCAAATGCATCAAACATTTCAAAGGAGCCTACGTGTGCTCCACGTGCTTGGTTTCTGCGCTCATGTGCCTTAATTTATCATACTGGTGCACACATTTGGTGCCGCTTTTATCTAAGCAACTATCGTGCAGCCTACCGACTACTTAAGCTTATCTACTATTTGCCATAAAATGACTAGTCAATATAAGCTTAAGAAAAGATATGTTTACAAACGAGTTTATTTTTAAATCGGGAAAAGGGCTTGGAGACAAAACATACCCTTTTGTCAATAACCAAGATGATTGAGAAAAACAACAAATAACCAAAATAAAAAAAAGAGGAAAGACAAAGAACGCAGCTTCCAAATCTCCATCCTTCCTTTTTTTAAAATTACAATCAAGAATCATTTACACAAAATCTTCAGAATTACCGTTTGCTCTTGCGTTTATTTTTCCAAATTACTATTTGCCCTCATTTTTATTTTTTCGAAAAAGAAGGAAGGGGATTTGGAGGTTGATTTATTTGTTTCCCATCTTCTTTTTATTTTTGATTTTTAATTCGAATGGAAACATTTAATAGTTTGTTGTCCAAATTTGTTAGTTAGACCTTTTATATTTTTTAAAATGAATTTTGCTATTTCAAATCACTATTGAAAGTCATGTCAGTAGGAAAAGGAAATTCATTAAGATCCATAAGCGACTTGAGTCTTCTATTTCTGTTTTATTTGCCAGTGAGTGTTCCAACTTCCAACTAATGCCGGATGTTCCGAAGATTAGAGAAGTGTCTCCAAGATCTTTGATGTACCATATTTGCACGTATAAAGATACTGGTAAAATTTTTGCAAAGGTAGAATATTTTTTCGCAAATAGATTTTCCATTCTCGAGGTACATAAAAGTAAAACATTTCCTTTGATTTAAATCTAATAAATTATTATAA
The DNA here is from genome assembly GCA_032362435.1 of Melikaiella ostensackeni. Classification (NCBI taxonomy): domain Eukaryota; kingdom Metazoa; phylum Arthropoda; class Insecta; order Hymenoptera; family Cynipidae; genus Melikaiella; species Melikaiella ostensackeni. Next base: position 6,187,105 of record JAUMHM010000005.1, read on the forward strand.
AAAATTAATATAATATTACTGGGTGATTGTCAAGAAGTTGACCATTTTAAGTCCTAGCTATTTTCCACATTTTCATTGACTAATAAATTTTTTCTAAAAATATCTCAATAAAGTTCTAAAATCTAAGCACAATTATGCGAATTTTAAGAATTTCAGACGATTTCGTTTAGAAATTATAAATAAAAAAGTACCCAAAATGTCTGATGGTAACATGTACCTGCAGTTCTGAAAGTTCAAATGAACAAAAAAATTTCGTCACTTCTATTTCATCCATGAATATTGTTCCAACTACAGTTTGAAATAATGCATTATAAGTTGTTTTTTTGTTGAAAATCTATTGTTTCCAATATAAATGAACAAACATTTTAGCACAGTTTCTAGTTTACAAAGCGACCAGTAAAGAATTTCGTTCATTTGAACGTTCAGAACTTCAAGCACGTCTAGATTCAAAGTTGACTATTAAAATTAAGTTTTCAATATTCTCGATTTTTGAAACCTGCAAAACTAAATTTAGCTCTCACATTTTGTGAAAGATCTGCTTTCTGTCTTTAAAACTTTCAAGGATGATGATGGCTTTGATATGTTCTTCTGACGTCTATCTTCGGAGATTTCGTTTATTTTTTTGGAAGACTCTAAGTGTTGCTAATTCAACAAATATCAAGAATTTCACGCTGCGTGATTAGGCACGCGTCAAGTATGACAAGTGAGAATTTCTTGAACTAATAATTTTACATTCTAATGCTTTTTGGCATGCCAGAATAGTGAAATTTGTATTTTCGTAAGAATTGAAGTCCGGGCCAAGTCTAGTATCTATTCCTGTGTGAGAATTGAGAAGCATCTCAAAATGCGAGCACGTCATATCGTCTTCTAGCGTGGTTTCTAGGCCGAATTTACACATCTCGGATATTTTAGTTTGGCATTTTACTCCATTTTCATTTGAAAAAAGAGAATTTTGAGATGCGGCATATATTGCGATGGCAGTTTCAGAAAATATTTTAATTTCATAGAATTTAGGGTGAATTATGTAAGTTAAAAATATGGAGTCGTTCAAAAAGAGAGGCTTTTGCTTTTTTTCTTGAAGGTCGCTTTTTTCCCTCAATTCTTCGATCTTCATTTTTGCTGACTTTGACTAATTTTTGTATTATTCGAGTCAGTGGCTCAAATTTTTTCAAATTAATTTTGATGGATTATAAAAAGGCTTTTAAAAAGCAGGGTTGCTACAAGACCTGAAAGATCTGGGAAAGTCATGGAATTGTGAAAAATTTCTGAAAAATGTGGAAGAGTCATGGAATTTTCAAAGTTTATACGAATTGATTTTTTTTTTACTGATAAAAATAATGTGATCATAACCATTCCAGGCCTTTCAGAAATTGGATAATGACATTAATCAAAATAGTCAGTGGAGGATTATATTGACCCTCGAGAACAAAATTGTAGAATAATTTTTTGTGAAATGGTTTTGGCTTTGGGGTTAAAAATAATTGATTTCAATTAGTTAATAATTGAACCAAACGTTGAAGGCTATGTCACCATTGTGTGCCGATACGTTTGGTTTAATTATTACCTGATTGAATTCAATTCTCTCGGACCCTACAACCAAAAGCATTCAACCAACAACTATCCTACAATTAATGAGATTTGTTTAAAATGAAATAATTGTTGAAAAACATTAATTAATAATTGTACAAGAAATTGTTGCTAAATTAGTTTGCGATCAGTCAAATGCGTTGTACTGGAATAGAATTGAATGGATTTTTTAAAAGTAGACCTGGAAAACCTGAAAAAGTCATGGAATTTTGAAACCGGCCTTTTGTAGTCACCGTAAAAAGGCAACGTATCAATGTTGGCACAAAAAATAAATTCAAGTAAAAGAAAAATTATTGAATTTTGAACTCGTTTTTGTATTCATTTATCCTTTCGGCAATTGATTCATCTTATCACTTGAGTGAATTTCATTTTTGATTTATAGTGACTCATATTTTACGTAGCGTTCAAAGGATGATAAAAAAAATCTTAAGAAACAGATCTTAACTCTACAATTAAAAATCATGTTCAGTTTTTATCCTTCTAAGTTACAATTGCAAATTTTTTAATTTTGAGTGGAGGGTACTTAAAATTTGATAATGCCTATTTTGAATACCTCAAATTATTCTGTTATTTATTTTATTTATTTATCAGTTCTTTTTCTGAAGTAATATCATAGCCTATCTAAAAAAAAATGGTGTAACGATATATGTCTCGTATGTCTCGCAATCATTGTTGCTGAAATCCAGATTGGCTTTTCATTACTCTAAGTTGTTTTATTTTATATCTTAAATTTGAAATTTTAAAAATTAAATCTAGAAGTAATCCCTTTTAATAAGAACTTTCAGCGCAGGTATGTGTGTAGGGCAACGATAATAAATAATAAATTTAATAATAAAAAATTAATTTTTCTAAGAATTTGATTAGAAACTAAAAAAGTTATAAAAATAAATAACCAAAAATTGAAAATTTTGAAAAACCTCCCGGGCTTCTCGTCATTCACAATTACAAAATAAAAATATATTTTTAAAAAATGTCTTGAATAAAAAACCGAAAAAATTAAAAAATAATTAAATAATTTTTTTTTAAATTGAGAAACCTTGTGAATAATAGTCTGGAAAACTTCCAAATTTTGACAATGACATCTCAGAAGCGAAATTAATAAAAAAAATCTTTGAAGATATTTAATTATGCAAAGATGTAAAAAAAAACAATAAAATGACCAAGCAAATTTTTTCCGATTTAAAAAATTTTGACTACACCGGGGACGTTAACGAAAAATCTATAGAAGGGAAAGAAGGAGAAAACGTCCCCGGTATAGTTAAGATTTTCAAATTCAGAAAAATTTTACTTTGTAATTTATTTTTGAGTAATTAAATATTAAATTTTTTAAAATTATTTTCGATTCTGAAATGGCATCTTCAAAATTCGAAAGTTTTTCGCATCATTATTTATAAGGTTTTTCAATTTTTTGTAAATTATTTTTTCTGTTTTTTATTTAAGAGACATTTTAAAAATATGTTTTTATTTTTTAATTGTAAATGACGAGAAACCCGGTACTTTTTTCGATTAAAAAAAAAATTAGTTATTTCTTTCTAAACTTTTTTAGTGTTTAAAGCAAAAGATTTTTTATTTTACTTTTTAAATTATTTTTTTGGGTAGTTTTTTTTTATTTTTCAGTCACTTTACTTCAAAGAATGCGTGAACCCGGGGGTTTTTCAAAAAATTTAATTTTGTAGTTTTTTAATACATTTTTTATTTTTTAATTAATATTTTTGCTGTTAGTGTGTCGATTACTGGTCAAGATGATTTTTCGAAAAATGAAACGAGGAAGATTTTTTCTCATTCCTCCAAAAATAATTTTGACCAGTGATCGACACACTAACATAAAAAATATTAATTAATAAATTTCCCTGGTCGACAAAATAACACCAATATTCTAATTGTTGTATTTTTTTGAATTTAAAACTTAAAAATATATTTTAAAAAAATGTATTATTTTTTATTGAATATAACTGATTCTTATAGTTTTAAATTTAAAACTTTTTAAAACATATTTTTATATAAACTCAGAACTCAAAATCTGAGAGTTTTTTCAAATTCTTATTTCGAAGTTTTTATTCATCCTATCGAAAAAAGTGGTGTAACGATATGTCATGAAAATCTCGCAATTATTGTTATTGAAAAACTTGTGAATCATCCGGATTCATTCGGGATGAATTTCCTACAAAAGTTCGGTATCATGCGGATTGATTTGGACTGAATTTGAACAGAAACTCCTGCGAAGTAATTCGGACTCATTCGGAATGAATTTCCTTCAAGAGTTCGGATTCACGCGGATTGAATCGGACTAAAATTATACACAAGCCCCTGCGGTATCAGTCGGACTCACTCGGAATGAATTTCGAAATAAAACGGATTGGTTCGGACTGGATTTATAAAATAGTTCGTGGGCTCATACGGACTAGATTCGGAATGATTTGGAAACAGATTTCGCATCCACACGTAATGAAACGAATTTAATTGCTCGAAATTAGGAGGAATTTTTTTTATTCCGAATGAGTCCGAAACTTCCACTAGGAAATATTCGAACAATAATAGGTTATGTTGGGGATTTTCGCAAGCCTAATATTTTTGATAATTGATGAAAATTGATATCTTTACTTCAAGATATCAGTTTTCATCAATTATAAATAGAGAGCAGTCTAGCGCCACTATGAAGTATTATTTAGCTATATTAATTTGCTGGCTCTTTCCATACTTGTTTGCATTTATTTATTCAAAAACTTTTATGGAAATATAAAATATTAATGTACAAATGTCCGAGCAACTTCCTAGATGTTCAGACAGTAATGTTTTTAACAGGAGAGCTGAAGACTACAAAGATTTTTATCAATCTCTGCCTGAAAGCCAGGAATTAATATGTATATGTTGCAATCTAAAAGTTTGTTATAAAAAAACAAGGAATTTAAATCGGCATTTAAAATCAAAAGCACATAAAAAAAATGATGAGGTCGTTCAAAAGAAAAGGAAAGCAGAATTACCATTGGATGAAAATTCTGAAATTGTGAATGCTGATGAAAATTTTGAACCTAAAAGGCGTTGCAGTAGATTCGAAGATCAAAATTAATTTAATGAAGATTTAGCTGAAATGTTCCTGGTCGCTGATATCCAGATGAAGAAAATAAATAATTCTTTTGTTAAGAAATTTCTGTCAACTTATACCGGTAAAAACGATCCTGAAGAATCTACTTGAAGAAAAATATTTGTACCCAAATTGTACGATCGGACTTTAAATGAAATTCGCAACAAAATTGGTAATAATGATATTTGGGTATTAATGATGAAACTACTGATTCTTGCGGTAGAAAAGTGACAAGCGTAATTGTTGGAGTTTTAGATGACAGTAAGTCTAAAGAATGTTATTTATGAACTAACGGAGAACTTAATGTAGTGAATAATGTAACAATAGCTGATCTGTTTCACGATGCAATGCAGTTGCTATGGCCTGACGATATTCAGTACAGTAGAGTTTTGTTGTTCTTATCTGATGCAGCACCTTACTTGGTTAAATCTGGTAATGAATTAAACAAACTTTTTCCAAAAATGTTGCACATTACATGTGTCGCACATGGCCTTTATCCCGTTGCTGAAGCAATTTGTCTATATTACAATACAGTAGATAAATTAATTGCAAATATAAAGAATTTTTTTAAAAATCTCCTGAACGAATTCCTCTTTTTCGCCAAATGAATCCTGGATTACCGTTGCTACCAGAGCCGGTTATAACGCGATGGGAAACGTGGCTAAGTGCAGTAGTATATTATGCAGAAAATTGGGAAAAAGTTCGTTCTGTTGTATTGAGTTTGAATCCAAAAGTGGCTAAATACCTTAAAAAAGGCACACAATGTTTTAAGGAATTCATCCTTGCGTGCAGACTTAGAATACATAAAAAAAATTTGAATTTTTAGTCAAATACATCACAAAATTAGAAACTCATGGACTAACGTTACAAACAAGTTTGCATTATGTTCAGCATGTAAAGGAAACGTTAGCAAAGCAAAGCGGACGAGCATCAAGAGTGGCTGAACAAAAATTAAACGATGTCCTTGCGAAAAATA
>JAUMHM010000005.1:6192849-6219922 GCA_032362435.1 Melikaiella ostensackeni
ACTTCAGCCAAAGAAATTTTAATAGGATTAAGTTAACATTGTTTCGTTCAAAAGTAGGAGGTATTGGTCGTAGGGTAATGTTTCTTTGAATGAAAGAAATGTTCATTGAAGACAAAAATATATGTTTTAGAACAAATAAATGACTTATTGTTCCAAATGAATGTGCTGTGAATGGAAATAAATATATGTTTGAACAGAGGAAATGCGCATTGATGGAAAGAAATGTATTTCAAAGTCCAGCAAATGTTTTATAGGCTCAAAAAACTATTCCTCCACATCAAATTTTTGAATATTTGAAGCAAAAAAATATCCCACTGATTCAAATAAATTTTTCTGTGGCCTAAAACATGCGCGAGTGCAATAAAGTAATTCGTATTTCAATTGTAGTACATATTTTCCTAAATGACAAACTGGATTCTTCCAGCTTAAATCATAATCAACATTGTTATTATTGTACATATATTTAATTTAAACAATTTCGTCAAATGACGGAAAGCTGTATTTAACTCTCATTCGTAAATGCCAAAGAAATATTTCTTTGAATTAAATACATGGATATTGAATTTAACAACATATTTGTTTGATTTAAATAAGTATTCAATTGAAAACAATTACGCCGACATTCATAAAAGAAATAATTTCTTATTTCAGTTGAATGAATATGCATTTATCTTAATGAAATAATTATTTAATTGGAATAAATATTTGTTTGGAATAGTCTCCTTCGTATTCTACATTGAAAGAAACATTTCTCCCAACCAAATTAATAAATATTTAATTTAACAAGATAATTACTTCGTTTAGGTAAATATTTACTTGATTTGAACAATTTAATATTACTAATCGGAAGAAACATTTAATTTAACTAAAGAAATAAATATGTAAATACAATATTTTATTCATCTTAAGAAATGCTTCATTGGTATAAATGCATCAACTCTTGGTACCAAATTAGTATCTTTTTAACTTAATTAATATTATTTGGAATTTAATAATTAATTCTTTGATTTAAATAAACCTAAGACTTGATTCAAGTATGGACAAATCGATTGATTCAAATGCGTCCTGATCAATTCAAAGAATCGAACTCATTGAATGAAATAAATATTTCTTTGAAGGACTAATCAGATTTCAATGAATCTAGACCTTTTGAGTCTAGGAAATCATTTTCTTGAATGTACGAAATATTTATAGAAAGAAAAAGAAATACAAGAAAATACATCCAAAGAATTAATTTCTTTACATCAGCAAAATATATATGTCTGGTTCAAATAAAAATTATTCGTGGGAAAGAATATCCTCTTGATCCTAAGAAATAGGATTAAAGTAAATGCATTTACTTGGTTCCAAAAATTCTTTTTTTTTCAGTGATATAAAATTTTATATAAGAAAAACTAACAGACCTTTATATGGAAAAACACAGTTTTACAATTTAGCGAAAATATACGCGATTTTGTTAGATTTTACTTAAAATGTATAAAGAAATTTGTTTCATTTAACCATAAGGCTTTGAACTAGGGAACTTTAGAAGAAACGGCAACGAACTTGATTATACTAATACGCTTTGCTTGGGTTATTTATACATGTGTGTGATAATCTTAAGAAGTTTGATAAAACAATAGTATCGACGGCAAGTTTAAAATCTTAAAACTATGGAAACTTTAATTTAAGCATTCAAAAAAACACAATTTTGACTTGAATTGTTTGATTAGAATTTTTTAATTTGAAGCATATCAGATTTAGCAAATATACAAATTGGAAGTATTCGTATTTGGACAGTATATTCAGAAGCGTTCGAAATTCAAAATTGAAACGTTAAATATTACAATCTATTGTACCATATTTAGAAACGGTTTAAAGTGGATAACCTTACATTATAAGGGTACCATTCAAAAAGTCCTAAAAATGAAACAATAAAAAATTTGAAATTAGAAGTATTCAAATATGATTTTCCAATAATTGCCAAAGTAACAATTTTAAAATAGTTGAAGGTCCTGAGTCTATAATATTTATTATCTCCTGCATATATCTTAATTATAATTGTTCAAAAATGAACAATTTTGACTTGAACTTGAATAAAACGTGAAATGTTGAGAATTAGCCAATTTATTGTTCCAAGTGGAAAATTTTCAATTTTGAAACAGTCAAAAGTGGAAAATCTTGCATGTAACGGATACAATTTAAACGTCAAGTCCCAAAAATGAAACAGTATGAAATTGAAAGTATTCACACTATTCAAATATGAATTTGCAATAATTGCCCAAGTAAAAATTTAACAATTTAAAAATAGTTGAAGGTCCAAAAGCACTTGATTAGTTCTCTAAGAAATTCAACATTTTTCGAACAAGTAACTTTTTTTGCTTGGAAGTAGATTTTTATCGCCTAAACCGCCAATGAATTTCATTCTCGAAAATTTCAAATATGTCTTACTAGTAGATTGCATGATTCTATAATATTTATTATCTCCTACATATAAGTTTACTTTCTGCTTGATGCTCTTTCTCATTAGCTATTTATGTCAGACTTCAACAACCAAGTTTCAGAAGTTGAACGAACTATTACGTCGCGGTGTTCAAGCTTGAAGGAATTGTAAAGAAATAAAGAGTTTCTTTCAACAAAAGCTTTTCTAAATGAATTCTTTTGACAAAATTTGGCACTGACTAGCGTTACGGAATTTTCCGTAAAATTAACCCGGTCAAGTATAGCGATGGTGCTAGATTAATGTACTGTAGTTATGGTGAATTTATTAACATTGTTTTTGCGGAAAGTTCATAATTCTTATAATTTTATTAATATGAAGATTTCATTAAGTAATGGACAAGGTGATTTGAGTATAAATCAATTTCAATGGGATTTACGGAAGTAGCGAACACCTGACGTGGACAGTAACTTCAAGCGCAAGTAACCACGTCAGATACACCGTCCCTTAGATGATTTATTATTAATGACAACGTGCTGCTTGCGCTGTGATAACTTATTCTCTAAATTCGAATAATTGAGATTTTACTGTTCATTAGTGAAAATCATTATTTATTTGATTCAGTTACCCATTTCTAGCTATTTGAATTAGTAAAAATTGTCTGTCTATGCAAATTTAAAAAACACGATCGCGTGTTTTCTAGGCATACATTATACGAAAGTAATGGCTTATTCGGTGTATTCTTCACTATTCTTTCGAAAACTATGCATAAAATAATTACATACATTATTTTTGTTTTTAATATCAAATCCTACAAATTATTTGTGATAAACCTTAACATAATTTTTCATGGTCACTTAAAATACTCGTTTTGCATGATCATAAATTAGTATTCGCAGCCGTTGAAACGCATCACATTATGAGCAATTTGTAAACGTTTGAAATAGTCAATATTATTTTTAATTCTTTATTTCAAATAATATATTATACCATTAATATGCTCTGCAAGGTTAATATGGAATATAACATTATTTTTATTAAAAGGATACTATTTGCAAAAAAGATCAAATCAATCGAATCGCAATATTTAAACGGAATTCTCATAGTTAGCGGTCACGTTTCTACACCATTTTACACATACTCATATTATAGACACGTTTATCCGCGAGAAACAAATGTTGCTTAATCTGTTGTAAAATTTAAAAAAATACTGGGAAAGATTTATTGATTGATGATGATGACTTTTTCGTCATAAATGAAAAGAAAGGCAAGGTTTTTTTTAGGTGACAAAAAAAGAATGTATACTTCATGCCACGTGCTTAACGATATTTAAGTTTTAGTTTTCTATTTTATTTGGCTTCTTCTTCATTATGAAATTTCTCTATAGACATAAGAAAACTTGAAGACCTCAAAATAGAATTTGTCAGAAAAAACAGATGATTCAGTAGTTAAAGATGTTGGAAATTTTTACGTAATGGTCATTAAAGATTTGTTATTTTTTTTTTATTTTTAACCAGAAGATTATTCTGCACTAAAGAGTAAAAGTCTCGAAACGTTATCGAAATTTCTAAAACGACAATGTTAAAAATAATAGTGGTAGAAATGTTTATTTTGAAAAATTTCTTCGAGAAAACTCTACATAATTGGTTTCTATATATCTTTTTTATTTTTAAGTTTTCCTATAATAAAACTGAGTTAATTAATCTTTTACAAGCAGGCAAGTGATTTTAGAGTGATTTTATGTAAACCGAGTTTGTGGTGGTACATTAGCGATCTCGTGAAGCTGATCTTAAATCAAACGAGGAGACGTGGTTACCCAAATATTTGGACTGATTACAGAAATTTGCACAAGAATACAAGACCTTGTTTATACAACCATGACTGACTTCATTTCTCTAACCGAAAACAGTAGTTTTGTTGAGATAATTATCAATTTCTGGACATTTCTTATGCACTTTTCCTCGAGTTACTCAAAATCAAAATTTAGTCCACGTGGCGTGGATGAAAAACACATTTGGACTTTTATATAGAATATTGAGAAATTGAACTTTGTCAAATGATTTTCAAATTAATGAGTGTCATTTTAAAAGTATAAACGAGCATCGCATAAAAGCGGAACTGAATTAGGTTAAAATATTCCTGAAATTAAAAGCTATGTAAATTATGAGTTTTATTTCTAGACAACTCGACAGATTTCGAGCCAGATTTATCAGATCAATATCATCAGAATATAAAGTTAATATTCAATAATATAAATTAATGCCAATTTTCTTGATGGGAAAAACTAATAAATTCAATATTCGCGTAAATATTGTGATTTAAAAATTTTTTTCTTGATTTCTCGAGAAATACTGTAGGCGTTTCATCGAAAAGCCCTGTTCAAAGAGCATTGAAACTCGTATCCCACACTGTTATTTATTTTTCCCTTTCAACAGATACGATTATTCTCTGTTCATTCCTTAGTTTCGAATAAACGACCACCTACGACTTTTTCACGTAGAATTTGCTAAACTATTTTTGAAACATTTTATTGCTTTCAGAGCCATGCCTTTCATTTGATTTCATTAGACAGAAATGGGAGCAAATGAATGACAGCTCAAATAATTATTTTTCAGCTTAGCATTTTTTATTTTACAAGTAATTTAATCCTTCTAAAAATGGGCACTAGATTCTAGAAGGGAAGATTCCAAGTTTCAGTAATCCCAACGACCTTGGGCGAAGATAAATGTCAGGGAGCGAGAGCCCGGGGGGTGCAAACTACTTTTTTGGAATGTAGCAGGTGTCAGGAAAAAAGATAGGGACTTCTGGAAATTTGTCAAGTTTCAATTATATCGGATTAATAAAAACATGGATTGAGGAGAAAGATTGGACGAGCTTCAGGCAATTGTTACCTGTGAGTTTTAAATGGGTTTGTCAATTTGCTATAAGAGAAATAGCAGAAATAGAAGCAGCAAAAGGTTTTTGAAGGAGCTCTGGGCAGCAAAATTCTTCTAGGAAACGAAACAAGGCACATGTGAAGTTTTTTGTGAAACTTGGAAAATCCGCTACAGAAACGTATAATTTGTTAAAGGAAAATTATGGTACTATGAGTACTATGGTATATACTACTATGGTACTATGAGTATGGATCGTACTCAAGTTTTCGATTGGTTAAAAAAATTTAAGGAGGGGAGCGAAGTGATTGAAGACGATTTGCGTCCCGGCCGTCCTCGCACATCGAAAACCGACGGTATCATCGAGAAAGTGAGTAAAATTATTCGAAAAAATCGATGTCTGAACATTCAAGCAATTGCTGACTTAGGGAACATCGATAAAGTAACTCTAAGACAAATTTTAAATGAAAATTTACGCGCGTAAAGAAAAAAGATCTGAAAAGTGGATGAACGGCTCGTAGATTCTTCACCAGGACAACACGCCAGCACACAAGGCGCTGTCTGTCCAGAGGCTTTTGGCGAACGACAAGATTCCCGTGTAGGAGCACCCACTCTCCCGAAGATCAAGTCTGAGCTAAAAGAAACCTGATTCGAGTCGGTGGATGCTGTGAAGGAAAAAGCGGCGCAACTCATGAAAGACCTCTCAGAAAAGGACCTGCAACATTGCTTCAGACAATGGAAGATTCGTATGTAGCGGTGTAGGATTGGGAAGGGGACTAAATGGAAGGGGATAACATTTCCATTCAATAATTATTTGGTAAATAAAATTTGTTAAAGCATCAGTCCGGTTGTTTAATAGCCACACCTCATATGTTGGGAATGAAAACATCCACCACGCCAAAAGGGGCGCTGCGGTGCCATACAAACATGGCTGCGGAAGGCATGTTTGTAGTTGCGCAACAGGTACACCTGCATCCAGAAATATGATCGACTGCCAAAATATTGTTAATTCTGGTATGATTTTAATGTGCGGAGCTACCATAAAAACTCGCGAAAAAGTTAAAATATATTCATTGTGCCTTTAAACCAGTGCTTTAACTTCAGTACCACACGAAATAACGGGAAGGTTATTAATTAATGGTGGCGATGAGAATTGCAATAAAACTGTGCGTTTAGAATATATGAATTGTACGTGCAAGGCTAGAACTATAGTCACACTTGTAAACATATACTTGTAAACACTCACTGTGTTTATCTACAACTGCAACTTTTCCAAATAAGTTTCGCCTTTTTATTTTAACACTTCCAAGCTTTGGCACTATGAAAACTCAAATTGAAGTTTTTATTCTCTTTGGAGTCACAACGACTGACGCAACAACCTTCGAAACTTGCTGATTTTCGATATTTACGTATGAATTCTATTATTGGAGCAAATAATTATCAGCTCGGAAGTATTTTGTTTATTAGAGTTACTCATTACAGCACTTATTTATTCAGTTGCACGATTATTACAGTCAAACGCGATGTTTTTGCTGGTTTCGTGATGTTTTACGCGTATTTAATATGTCATCCACAGCCATATTGGTTAGTTCGCTTAGGGGCCGACATTGTCGCATAGCATGTTTAAATCCCCAATAGGAGCAAAAGAGGAAGAAATCAAAAGAGCATCTAAAGATCAAGTATATACAATACATAAAGAGATCAGTTAGTGAAGTTAGTGGACGGTAAAGGGTGTATATTAAATGGCAACGTAGAAGGTGATATGAAGGAGAATATACTTATGTGGGTAAGTCGGGATAAGAAGGAAGGGGGTCATCAGTAATTGATTACACTGTAACTATGAAGGTTTGAATAAGAAAGAAGGTTTCGAAATCATGGATAGAATAGAGTCAGATCATCAACAAATGGGATGCATATTGAAAACAGAATTTGTCAGAACGAACTAGTATAGCCAAAATATTCCAGAAAAGGAGATTGTCGTATGGGACAACGAAATTAAGAGCATATATAATGAAAAAAATGAGTGCTGGCATTTCCTCCGAACAGAACGTAAAAGGAGAATGGAACATTTTTGCAAATAAAGTGAACAACAGCATGAAAAAGAAAAAGGTAAAGACAATCAGATTTGAATTAGGGCATAAAAGTTGGTGGGATAAGGATTGTTCAAGAACAAAGAGAAAGGTAAAGAAATTATACAGGAAATAAAAGAATATTAAGTTTCGTGGAAAGCATACATTCAGGAAAGATCAGAGCTTAGGAAAATGCGCGGAGACAAAGAAAATGAAAAGAAGAATGACGAATTAGAAGAGATAAAAAATACAAAGTCAGAGAAAGATATTTGGAAGTACATAAACAAAGGAAGAAAAAATTCAGCCTAAGTAGTGAAATAAAGATGGAGGATGGGAAAGATCACTTCATGGCTCACCTAAAAGGAATGGAATCTCATGCAACTTGATTACACTTTGTTTTTTCTGTGCTGGATTTAGAAAAAAATAGAAACAGTGGACAACGTATAGTATACGTACTGCAGCATGTCGTAGAGAGGGAAATGGAGAAAAAGCGAGGAAAGATTTTTGTTTTATTTATAGATTTAAAGGCAGCCTTTGGCAAGGTAAACAGGGAGAAGTTGTGGAAAACAATGGAGACAAAAGAGTAAAAAGAGGTTTAAGTGAAAGAGTGAAAAAAAAATTTATGTCGAATCAATTATTGCAGTAGGGGTAAATGTCAATCTCACAGATGAATTTTATAGTAGACAGAGGAGGGCGTGAGGTAGGACTGTCATCTGAGTTCTACACGTAGCCGTTGGCTTAACAGGGATTTAACGTTTATTATGCGTTTTTTTGCATTTCTAGTTAGTATAGTGTATGAAACGACTTAAATTTCTAAGATTTCAAGTTGAAATGAAATTTTTAATCAAATAGTTGAATTTTAAACCAAAAATGATTTATTTTTTCCCAAAAGAGATACATTTTTAACCAAAAATGACGAATTTTTAGCCAAGAAAGATGACTTCTGACATAAAAGATGAATTTTCAATCCAAACAGACGAATTTTCAACAAAAAAGTTGAATTTGCGACGCAAAAAGATAACTAAAAAAATAGCTGAATTTTTGACGACAAGGATTAATTTTCAAACAGCTGAATTCAACGAAAAAAGACAAACTTCTAACAAAATAGTTCAATCCTCAACCAAGTAGATGAATCTTCAACAAGTTTGACTAATTTTCTACACAAAAAGTAGAATTTTCAACAAAATAATTGAATTTTCAACTAAAAAAATAAGCTTGTGAACCAAAAATGGAATCGTTAAATTTCCAGCTTAAAAAATTAATTTTCAACAAAAAAAAACGAATTTTCTACGAGTGAAATTCAACCAAAAAAGGTGATTTTTTTTTTAACAAAATAGTTCAATTTTCGAGCAAAGAGGTGAATCTTAATGAAAATGAATTTTTAACAAAATAGTTCAACTTTCAACCAAGTGGTTGAATTTTCAACCAAAAAAATGAATTGTTTACCAAGAAAATTAATGTTCTACCAAAAACGACGAATTTTAAACAAAATTGTTGAATTTTGAAGCCAAAAATATGATGTTTTAACGAGAAAGTTAATTTTCTACCAAATAATTGAATTTTCAACCAAAAAAAAAAAGAAATTTTCAACAAAAAACTTAATTTACAAGTAAATAGTTAAATTTTTAACGAAAATAAGGAATCTTCTACAAAAAATAATTAATTTTTTACAAGTAGTTTAGCTTTAAACAAAATAGTTGATTTTTCAATAAAAAAAAAATGAATTCCAAACGAAACATGTAATAGTCGACGTGTCAATCAAATAAGGTTTTTGTTTGAAATCAAAAACAGTTGGATCCTCATCCAAAACAAATTAATTTTCAGCCAAAATGAAACAAATTATCAACACAATAGTTAAATTTTCTACCAAAGAGATGAATCTTAAGCCAAAAAAATGAATTTTTTACAAAGTAGTTCAACTTTCAACCAAGTGGTTGAATTTTTAACCAAGAATGATAATTTTTTAACCAAATTAAATTGAATTTAATTTTCAACCAAAAATTGAATTTTCTACCAAGAAGTTTGCATTTAAACGAAAAACGAGAAAAAAGGGCAAAGGGGAATTTTCTTGAAAACAAGGGAAAAAAAGAATTCTTTAAAAAAGGGGAAAAGAGGGGAATAGGGGAAAGAGTGTGAAGTCTGAAATATAAAAGTGATGTTCAAACTTATTAAGTTATTATTGAACTGTTCCCTTGCAGGGACATTTTGCGTGAAGTCGCAAACTTTGGTAAAATTTATCATCAGAAACCGTGTTAACCGTTTTCTAAACTCGTAACGTTACTTCCAATGACCCCCCCCCCACTCCGCATGTTATCAGTCGTAGTTTTTGGCGTGACCTCCTTCGCCCCTCAAATTGGTAACGTAGTTTATGGACGGCCCCCTACAACATTGTGCAATTTTAAATTGAAAACTTTTAAAACTGAAGAAGTTTAAATATAATGCCTGTAAAAATTTAATAATGCTAGAAAAGCATTGAAAACTGTACATTTTCAATTATTATCAACTGGTCAACAATACTTGCATAACAAAATTATACGTATTTTAGAATTGCATATTCAAGACTGTAATTTTAAATTGAAATTATGAACTTTTTAAAGACGATAAAAATTATAGGTATCTATTACACCATGTGGTATCAAATGACATTCAAAGTAATTGTATAGAATTTTTGAAACTATAAAATGAGAATTTTGTATACAAAAAACTCTTTGTCATTTTCACCGCTCAAAATTGAAAAACTTAAAATTGTGAACCTTCAAAGTTTAATAATTCTAAAAACGTTGAAAATTATATGATTTCTAAATTGAAGCTTTCAAAATGAATGAATAAAAACTTGAAGCGTTAAAAATGAAACAATTCCAAACTTTGTTTAAAATTGAAGTCTTTTTAAATTAGGATCTTAAAACTAAGTCGTTCAAAACAAATTATTTTCAGCTTTTGCATCACACTTTTTAAAATACGTTCATTTTAGTCTAAAGTGCAATTAATAACTTAAGAATCAATGATCTTCAATGCATTTACTTTTTTTGGAAGCAAAAGCGTTTTTTTTTTGAGATTTTCATATTATTCGAGAAAAGTTAACATACAGGTACGTCAGATTTGACAAATTCGAGCCGTGTCATGTCGCTTCAAGTGAAAACCCGACCTTCCTACTGAACAAAAAATATACTTACAACTTTTCTCGTTGGTTTAACACCTCTTTTACTTTTCCATGCATCCCAGAGTACATCTCAGCAACGTATTACCAATTTCTGGTTCCCCAGACTCAAAGTCACTGTAAATCTTATATTTTTTAAATTTTAATTAAAAACATTACGTTAGATGACAATCTAATGATGTTTTCCAATATCAAATGGAAAGGTGTTATGGCAAAAGTACCTGACTCCTATTTGCTATAAAATTAACTTTCTGTGGTTCTGGACTCCGAAGTATAAACCAGAATTGAGTTGGGCACTTTGTATTAAAAAATAAAATTATAATAACGAAAAATATTTGTAAGATGTGCCTGATAATTTCTCAGCTTTTAGAATATGATTAATACGTTGTTGGGATGATGTGCACAAGCATTAGTGTGTGTAGTAGCTACGATCGATGCAAATATACCTTGACATAAAATGTGTTCGACACCTCGTGTTCAGAATTTTTACAATTTGATTTAAGACTACTGACATCAGAAACCAAGTTAATGGATCTTAATATTCCGATTTCGAAAGAGAAGTATTTAAATTAGATGATTCGTAAAAAATATGTTGAAAATATACATACTTTTTGCAAAATGTTTAGGTACTTCAATATCTTCATGTGCAATTTGGTATGCTAAAAATCTTGGAAGTAACAGTACTGTGAATCAACTATGTTGCAGATAAAAAATTGTTAATATCTCATGCCATCGAAGTAATTTTATTAATATTTTCGCATGTTTTTTGTTACAGAATTGCCAGCTGAGGAAGGTAAGATTTTCTTGGATAAAAATTTCAGCTGTAAGGTGAAATAGATTTTTAAGAAACTGTTATCGAATTGGGGTCTTTTATTATCGGACCGGGTAACCGCGCTTTTCATTTGTTTATCAATTTTCTATAAACTTTACGTCTTTCTTCCTAAAAGTTAAAAAAACCCACATTACGAACCTTTCGTGATTCCGTAAAATGTAAAAAAAGAATGCGGTATCCCTCTTACCGAATGACGTGAAATTAGTTTGTTTCCATGGGGTTTCAAAACTATCTAAAATTGGAACGCATGGTTTGTCTCATTCCCCGGCTATTTACATTTCTGAAAAAGCTACTAGTATTTGACAGTTGTAGGGCTTCTAAGTTTCTAAAAGTCAAGATCAAGGCTTCCCTATTTTATAATCCTCAATGAATGTGCGCCTTTACTTCCATAAACACATTCACGAAAATAGTTCTTATTGAAATATTTTTAGTAGGATTTAATTATATTTGGTTAACATTGTTTGTATTCAATTATAATATTAATATAATGACATAACAATATCGAAACAAGTAAAAATATGAAATTGATTCCGAGTAATCAATACTTTACTTCTAAAGTTAATTTCAGATATGGATAATTTTAACTAATCCCCTTTTTCCCTCCTTTTCCTCCATTTTTCCCCTTAAATTTGAAAAATCCTTCAAAACACCTAAAATCGAGAATTTTGACCCAGTTTTCCCATTTCTTACGAAGTTACGATTTATTTTTGAAGAAACATAAACAGAAATCCGAGACATTAGAAAGAAGACGTTTTGAAAGAGATTCTTTTTGATGGTACCAATTTCAAATATTTCCTAAACGATTTATTTGCTAATTTTGTTTGAAACAGGGTCTACAATTTTTCAAATTTTGGCATACACACCTTCTGCAAGCTGACCCCCCTTACCGACCACTACTTACAAAAATAATTTTCTAAAAATCATTTAACTGTATCAGTAACAGGCTTCACAGGCAATAATGCTCTAAAATAAGGAAAATAAGGTGATACTTCACGAAAATCGGGGAATAAATTCTTTTAAATAAAATTAATATGGCTACTATATTAAATTCAATTTGAAACGCTTTAAATTTCTAATATTGCAAGTGAAAATATTGCATTTTAAACAAAATAGATCAATTTTTAACCAAGTAGTTGAATTTTTAAACAAAGTGATTAATTTTCTACCGAAAAAGAAGAACGTTCAACGAAATACATGAATTTTTAACCAAACACATGAACTTTCAACCAAATACATAAATTTTCTATCAAATACATATTTGAATTTTCAACTTAAAACGATCAGTTTCCAACTCCAAAAATGAATTGTCAAAATTTTCAGTTAAAAAAATTAATTGTCACCAAAAAAAAAAACGAATTTTCAAAAAAAAAGTTAAATTTTTAGACAAAGAGATAAATTTTCAATCAGTAAAATGAATTTTCAACAAAGTAGTTCAACTTTCAATCAATTAGTTGAATTTTCAACAAAATAGTGGAATCCCCAGCCAATTCAGATCAATTTTCAACCAAACAGATGCACTTCCAGCTACAAAGACAAATTTTCTACAAAACAGTTAAATTTTCAACACGAAACTATGAATTTTCAAGAAAAAGTTAATTTTCAATCAAATAGTAGATTTTTCTATCGAAGTAACTGAATTTGAACCCAAAAAGACAAATTTTCAACCAAAAAGGATAATTTTTGAACAAAATTATCGAATTTTCAACCAAATAATTAAATTTGTAACCAAAAAATGTGAATTCTCAACCAAACATTTGCTTTTTATCCAATAAAGATGGATTTTCAAACCAAAAAGACGAATTCCCAACAAAAGGCTTGAATTTTCCACCAAGAAAGTTTTTTAGTCAAGAAAGAAAGGAAAAATTTCAATCAAATTGTTGAATTTTCAACTAAAAAAAGAAAAGAATTCTGAATGAAAAGTATAATAGTCAATATTATATTTTTGGTTTAGAATTTATTTTTTTTTATTAGAAATTTTATTTTTTTGGCACAAAACTAACTTTTTTCTTGAAAATTCATATTTTCAGATAAAAAGTTCAACTCTTTTGTAGAAAATTCGACTTTTTGCTTGAAAATTCAACAATTTGGTTGATATGTTTATCTCTTTCTTGACTAAACAATTTTTCTTGGTTGAAAATTCGTCTTTTCGGTTTGAAAATTCATCTCTATTACATTTTTCATTGAGAATTTTCTTTAATGAAAATTCATTTACAATTGTGATATTACGTAATGCAAGCTTCGAAGTTCTACACTTTTTTACTTTTTTGATACTTTTTTATCCAAGGCTACTTTTTTGCTACTTTTTTTTAGTACAATGATATAAAAAATTTACCCCACTAAACGAAGTTCAGTTTTTCAAAAATAAAAAATAAAAAATGAAAAAAGGTATGCCTAAGGAAGCTCTACCTAAAGAATAGAAAGAAATCAAAATAGAAATTCAATTTTTCTATATTTTCAGCGTTCCTATGTTTTACAAAAATTTTTTGAATAAAAGCTTTGAGCGCGAATTCTACATTATTCCTTTTTCCTTACAAAGAGATGAGAAGAGTTGAAATTTTTTTATAATCTTATAAATTCCCTGCTTATATTTTATTGGATGGCTATTAATTTGCCAAAACATTACTTTCCAATGGCTACCCGTTATCGAAAAAATCAGCTTTTTTAAAAAAAAATTTTATGTGTTGAAAAATTTATTTATTAAATTCTTATGTGAAATTATGTAAATATGACATTATAAACACTTGTTTTTAATACAAAATTCAGCTGTTGAAAATTGAAGAAAATTGAAACCTGAATTTTCACCAGTTGATTTTTAACAGTTGAATTTTCAACTGTTGATGATAGAAGAAAATTACAAAATTCGGCTGTTGAAAATTCAATTTTAAATTTTCTTCGATTTTCAACAATTGAAAATTCAATTCTACATTTTTTTCATTTTTAAAAGTAGAATTTTCAAGATTTCAAAATTTTAAAAAAGCCAATTTTATATCACAAACAAGTGTTAAAAATGTTATATTTATGTAATTTCACGTGAGAGTTTAATGAATAAACATTTCAATCCATAATAAATTTTTTTATTAAAGTTGATTTTTTCGAAAACGGGTCGCTGTTTTTTTCTTGAAGTTTCAACAATTAACAATTAATTTGTTTGATTAAAGATTCATAATTTCAGTTGAATTTCGTCTTTTTGGTTTGAAAATTCATCGTTTTTGGTTAAAAATCTTATTCTTTCGTTGCGAATTTCATCATTTTTGACAATTTTACAATTCTCTTAAAAAGTCACGCTTTTTGGTAGAAAATTTGTCTTTTTGGATTGAAAGTTCAACTATTTGGGTAGAAAATCGAACTATTTGGTTCGAAATTAACTTTTTTGTTGAAAGAACATATTTTCTGGCTGAAAAATTCAACTGCTTTGTAGAAAATTCGTCTTTTTGACTTAAAACTTCAAAAATTTGGTTAAAATTATTTTTTTTTCTTGACTGAAAAATTTTTCTTGCTTGAAAATTCAACTCTTTTCGTAAATTTCGTCTTTTTGGTTTGAAGCTTCATCTCTTTTGATAGATAGTTCTTCTAATCATCTTTTTTGTTAAAAATTCAACCATTCGGTAGAAAATTAATCTGTTTTTGTTGAGGATACAGTTATTCTGTTGAAAATTCGTATTTTTTGGCTGAATTTAACTATTTTTAATTTTTAATTAAAATATTTTTTGTCGATAATTCATTTATCTGGTTGAGGATTCAACTATATTGTTAAAAATCAATTTTTTTGGTTGAAATTGATATTGCTTAGTTGAAAATTCAACTATTTGATTGCAAATAAATCTATTTTGTTGAAAATTCGTCTTTGCTAGTGGAAAATTGATCTTCCTGGTTAAAAATTCGCCTTTTTGGTTGAAAATTCAACTACTTGGTTGAAAGTTGAACTCCTGTCTTAAAAATTCATCTTTTTGTTTGAAGATTCATGGTTTTAGTTGAAATTTCATCTCTTGGGTTGAAAATTTATCTTTTTTTAGTTTAAAATTGTTATATGTTAATATGTTATATGTTAAATAAAAATGTTATATTTATGTAATTCCACAATAGAATTTAATAAATAAACATTTCAATCTACGAAAAAAGAATGTTGAAAAAACTCGATTTTCTTAAAACGGGTCGCCATTGGCAAATAATGTTTTTAATAGTCATTCAATGGACTCACAGCAGGAAATTTGTGAGATTTAAGAAAAAATTCCAACTCTGATTATCTCCTTATTAGACGCAGTCTGCGATTCCTTTCAAATACGTTTTTGTTTTTAGTTTGAAGTACTTTTTAAAATACTTTTTTATTTAAGAAACTAATTTTTGACTGATTTAAAAAGACTATTTTAAAAATTTAATTTTTAATTTTTGAGGATACTTTTTTCTTCAGAAAGATACTCCTGTGATACATTTTTTAGTTCCATAGAGCATTTCGAAGCCTGATAACGTTTATCTGATATATTATTATATTTTCTATTCAATTAAAATTTCTCGTTAGATAATTATAGATAGTGGCAATCATGTTGATAATTGCTGCCTTGAAAGTTCTGGGATAAAGTGGAAATAGAATGCTGCTAAAAAGGTCACCAAATGAACTAGACTGACTTTTGATTTGTCCTATTTTTACAATTTTTTTTTTATGATTGCATTGTTTTATTTTCTGTCGCGTTCTAGTTTATTTCGCCATATTCTAATAGACTCTTTAATTATGCATGCTAGTTTCCCACATCTGTTATGTGGGCATTAAAATCAGATTACGGTGGTTTTGCCGTGGAGCCGAAAAAAGAAGAAAAGAGATTGAATTTTTTATGCAATTTAAAACTTCCATCAAACTATTGAAGTTAGAATTGAATGTGGATTGAATTAGATATGAGTGACTGGTGGAAATGGGAGGAATTTCAATAAATCGAAAATCATGAGGAAATGGGGGCAGAAAGCAGAAGACGAATTGAAATGGAATTTAGAGGATTATTATTCATATTTAAAGGAAATCGAATTTTAAAATTATGGGTTGGAATTTGAAAATTTTCTTTCAAAGTAATTTAAAATAGAAAATATAAGTCCTTTGAATTGAAAATCAATTCTAAACTCAAGGGTTTCAAATTTATGGAAAATTTGTACTTGAAAAGTATTTCCATTTGTGAAGCTTGTTATAAAATTAAATTACCAAAGCATGCCACGTTTTATAAATTTCAGTTCTACCATGTAGAATTTTAAATCAAAAAAGTTTCCAAATTTATAGTTTCTTAAATTAAAAGCCAAGGATTTTTTCATTCTTTTTTAAAGCCTTAAAACGTCAAAACTTCGAAGTATAAAAGCTCCAATTTTTAAATATCTCCTTGAGGCAATGTAGTACTTACCTGATGTCTATCTTATCGACATTTTTTTCGCAACAGCTCACGTCCATACGAATTGAGATAACGAGTTGAAAATCTGGAAAATTATGTAAAAGGCATTAAGGAACGTTTGTATGGTTCTAAATTTCTGAAAATTTAAAAAAAAAAAATCCCAAAAATTTGAGAACGTTTTATTATTTTTATTTTCTTATGTCTGTAAGGAAATTTTAAAAAACATAAACTCAAACAAAGTCATCTTGTGCAACTAAAATTGCACAAAAAGCCCTTAAACGAGAAAAGTACGTTTTCAGAAATCAGTGTAATAGGCTTATTAGAGACAATTAAATAACAATGGTTTTATTATAATTTTCCCCTAATCGATCAATTCTCGGATTGTATTTCACAAATTAATTTTATTTGCTACTGGGCAACACAAAACAAAGTTTTATCTTAATATCCCTACCCGAAGACTGCCATTTTCTAAAATTTGTTAAAATAAAAATTCTAATTTACCTTTTAACACTCGGTTCTCGGATTTTATTTCAGAAATTACTGATATTTGATTAAGGGTAACACCAAAAAAAGTTTCATCCCAATATCCCTACCGGAAAACTGCTATTTTACCAAATTTATTAAATTTAAAAAAATACCCCGCACAAAGTGTGTGGAAAAGGTCTTTCGATGGATTTGATTGACACTTATTTAATTTGTAGAAGAAATTTTTCCAAAAGGACTTGGACCAATAATGTTCAATTTTTTTGTTCATGGTGCTTTGTTAAAATTAAAAAATTTTAGTTTTTCTCTAAACGCTTGGTTTTCGGGTTTTATTTCAGAAATGACTGGTATTTAATTAAAGGTAACATCAAAAAAAGTTTCAACCCAATATCCCTACCAGTAAGATGCTGTTCAACAAAATTCATTAAATTTCCAAAAGGACCCCGCACAAAATTTTTGGAAAAGGCCTTTGGGTCGATTTTATTTGCACTCATTTATTTTGTAGAAGAAATTTTCCAAAAGGACTTGCAACCACCAAAAAGATTTTCAACCCCGTATCACTATCGGAAGACGGAGAGTGATCCACCATTTTTTTGCAAAATGGCACTCTTCCGATAGGAATATTGGGACGAATTTTTTTTGCCGTTGTTCGACATTAAATACAAGTAATTTGTGAGATGAGATCCGAGAACCAAGAGTTTAGAGGAAAATAAATTTTTCAAACATTTTTTTTTAATCGCAGTCTTCCGGTAGTCTTTTTTCATTGCTAAAAAAACTATTTCAGCAATTTAACAAAATGAAATTATATTTTCGTTTATAAATTGCGATCTTCAGTTACATTCCAGATTCAACTATGAACATTTTCTTGACAACTACATAAACATCAAATCGATGACGTAAAGAAATAAGTATTTCATGAAGCATCAGTGTGCCAAATTTCCTCAGCATCTGTTTGAATTTACGTGAAGATGCTATTTATTCGAAAATAATTTCCGTCGACGTATTGATGATCAATTTGTATTAAATTCGCAACTGCATTTCGATGACTTTTGTGAGGTATATTTTAAAACGAAGTCTAAAAACATTCAATGAACAGAATCAATGTATGTAATCTCTGGATTTTTTTATTTAGAACTATGTACACAGTTCGATTTGAAATTATTGTTTTGTTTTCAAATATGAAAAATATTTTGAATAATAGGGCGTAGCGTAAAAACCAAATTTCAGAAAACGAAGGACCCTGAAGGCCTATTCCTTTTCTTTTTGCTTAAAAAGCTACTGTGCAAAATTTGGTTTCGATCAAAAATCAATAAAAAATTTATGATTCAATTTTGCCAAAATTGCCTCGAAAACTGATTATTTTATATTTAAAGAAACGAGTAAACATTTTTAATTTCAATTACTAGTGGAATCCATAGAAAATGAAAATCACCACTTTCGACCCTTAAAAAGCTTAATTCGTTAATTTTTTATCATTATTCATAATTGCCGAAATTTTTAAATTAGAGAAAGTTTTATTTGCGAAATGGCAACTATTCTATTGTATTATGGGCTATTAGTATGTATTTTAAAGAAAAAAATCTTTCCTGTAATTTTTAATGCGAATGAATAAAGTCTTGCTATTTAAATTTCGCGCCTTAATTTAGTAAAAATTGACCAGATCGTGACGTTACAATTTTGTCGAAATCGTGGCGTGAAATTCAAATTGAACGATTTTATTCTTTTGTTTCAAGAATTATGAGCAATATTTTTTTTAATTCAAATAAAATATTTTTCTTTGAATCCTTAGTGAAAAAACGTTTACAAAGAATATTTTTAAAAACTTTGAGGATTTTTACAGGAAACTACAACTAAATACAATAAGTTACAACAAAAATTACAGGAATGTAGAACTTTTGTCTATTATTCAGACGAATTTTTTACATTTATGTACTTTATTTAATATTTTTAAATTTGTTTCGAGATTATTGCATCTCAATATTCTATAGTTTAAACGTAAAAGCTTTTTGTATCTAATGGCAATTATACGCACAGTTTATTGCAAAATTAGTTCTTTACAGTTATTTAAATATTATTTTTATCATCGTAGGTCCAAAAGAACAACTTTTTGGATGGAAAAATGGTGAATTCTTGGATAATTTCGAGTAAAATTTTAAAACTACAATAAAATACAACAATATATTTTTTTTAATTCTTCCAAATAATAGACAAAAGTTCTTATTTCCTGTAATTTTTGTTGTAATTTATTGTATTTCTTTGTATTTTCCTGTAAAAATGGTTGTAGTCTTTCGTATTTATATGTAAAATATTTTTTCACCAGGGAATATGAGAAAAATTTCAAATATGATTTTTTTTAATTAATTTTTTTTTAAATTTTGGATAACAAACAAAAAGTACACAATTAGGGTTCTTAAGGGTCGAAAATGGTGATTTATATTTTTCAGGGAGCCCACTAGCTAGCCAAATTAAAATGCCCACTGATTTTTAAAAATATCAACAAAGTTTTTTTTACTTTTTTCACCCTTTTTGTGATTATTCTCGAGAAGGGTTGGTTTAATGAACGACACTAATACAACAAAAAAGGTGTTTTTTTCGAGTTTTCTAGGCAATTTTGGCAAAATTGATCAGAACAATTTGTTTTGATCGGAACCATATTTTACACAGTTGCTTTTTATGTTTTCAATTTAGAATTGAATTCGTAAGAATTAATTTTTTTTATTAATACAAATGATATGGTCGAGGTTTTAATAACTCTTGAAATCTGGTATACAACCCTTAGTGAAATCTCTAAAATCTTTCAAAATCTTTTGAAATCTTTGTGAAATATATTCTTTGATATCTTTGCGAAATTTTTGCAATATTTTGAAGTCTTTCAGAATCTTTGAAATTTTTGAAAACTTTGTGAAATCTTTATGAATTTCTTTGAAATATTTAAAAACGTTCTAAAATCTTTGAGAAATCTTTGAAATCTTCTTAAATCGTTTGAAATGTTTTAAAATATTTTGGAATGTTTGAAGTCTTTGTGGAATGTCTAAAGTCTTTGCAAAATCTTTGAAATTTTTGAAATCTTTGAAATCTTAGTGAACTCCTAGTGAAATCATTGAAATATTTTTAATTCTATGAAATCTTTGTGAAATCTTTGAAATCTTCTGAAGTCTTTTGAAATCTTTAAAACTTTAAAATCTAGTGTACACTCAAATGTAGATTGGTTAACGTCAACCCCGCGATATGATTATAATACATCCAGACTTTCAATAATTTTTGCATTAAGATTAATGAGAATTGTTTAGAATTCAATAATTGTTGAAAAGCCCTTTATTCGCATTGATTTATAAATGTGTTAGAAATTGTTGGTAAATTAGTCTGCGATCAGTAGAGTGTTTGAAACTTAATTTAATTGACTGGACTTTTTTGGAAAAGTAGACCTGGAATTTTTTCAAAAGTAGATCTAGAAAACCTGGAAAAGTCGTGGAATTTTTGAAACATGACTTCTTTAGCAACACTGCTGAAAACAAATTTATAACAGTCAGAAAAAATAAAAAATTGGTCAGGAAAAAGTCAAGGAATGTCAGGGAAGTTCGAAATTGGGATTTTGTAGCAACCCTGAAATCGTGACATCACAATTTTGTTTAAATCGTGGCACGAAATGGAAATTGAAAGATTTTATTCTTTTGCTTCGTGTTTCACTGTACACGAAAGGCCCTTTACTACATTTTTTAAAACAAAGACCTTAAAGTATATTATGGGCTATTAATATGCATTTAAAAGGAAAATTATGTTTAAAATTAATTTTTGTGAAATTTTGGATAACAAACAAAAATTGTTTCTGCACTGGCTTTGCACTGATTTTGCAATTTTTCTCGAGAAGGGTTGTTTCAATGAACAAACTTAATACAACAGAAAAAAATTTATTTGATAGAGATCTACAACTTTTATTGAAACATTTTTTTAATACAAACAATAATTTTGAAGTAAATCAAGAAAGTGAAGAGTGAAGAGTGAAGAGTTTTCTAGGCAATTTTGGTAAAATTGATCAGAAAAATTTCTTTTGATCGGATCCAAGCTTCACACAATTGTTTATATGTTAAAACGAAAAGAATAGGACTCAGGGACCCCTGTTGAATAATTTTAGTTTAAAATTGTTGAGTTTTAAAACTTGAGTGTCCTCCTCCGTTTTGTTTTCTAAAATTCCAGTAATTTGCTGCTACATATATTGAAATTTGTAGATCTTTACTAATTGAACAAATGAGAAATGAAAAGTGACATCTGACATCTAATCTCACAGTCAATTCCAAATAGACAGGCGAGGTTTTACTGCTTTTATTAAGCTCTCTTGTCGGTGTCGAGGGAAAAGAAGTTTATAAATGTCATGGGATGCATCGTTATCGAACTAGGTCAGCTTTAGCCATGCAATTCATGTGGATTGACGGGAGTATTACGGATCTGCGATCTACCTATAGCCACGTAGCAGTAATGCATTTGCACAATGCAGTTGGTCAGCATTCGTCTGCACTATGTGCGTAACAACGGAGTCATTGCGCGTTACATTCTTATTCTTATCTTTTCCACGACCTTCTTTAATTGCCTTCAACGAAAGAAGTCTTGCTACTTAAATTTCGCGCAAAAATTTAGAAATCACGTGACTAGATGCTTACGAGCTATCTACCGGTAAAACAGTGCGGTACGCAGTAACAGCTCATGGCAGCCGCATGGAAATCGTAAACATAAAAGTTTTGGGTTAGAAGAGTGAAGTGTTTGAAGATCGTGGAAGTTTATGAAGGTACATCCAATATTTTTTATTAAAGAAATCTTGAGATTGTTTGATAAAGTAAAATTAGATTTTGCATTTTAAAAGTGGTTAAGGGCACAAGAGTGTTATGAAGATAATTATAAAGTTTGTGATTCAATTCGAGGTTATGTTTACTGAGTTAACGCTTTTACAACCGTTATGTTCATAATATTTTATTTTATTTGTATAAGACAAAGAAAGACTAGTCTTTTAATTTTATAAGTAAGATCGGCAAAGTGTTTAAATCCAGCACTTGGCTCTGAACTTCTATTATAGGTATTATGTACCCAAATAGATATTGTAGGAAGAAAGTGAATTTGATGTTTTCCAGGTATCTTTCGCATTTGACAACACAATGTTTTTTAAAAATTTTCTGATTATTTTTTAATAATTAAATTTTGATAAAAACCTATCCAAGAAAAAGGTGTCAGCAGTAAAAAATGAGACTGGTTAGTTACGTCAAAGTAGAGCGTATTTCAAAATAATTTTTTTCCATTCCCTAGTTTTATAAATATCTTCTCCAAGTACGTATAACTGTTTTGATTTATTTTCAGATTTATTTAAGTATGCTCGTGCTACTTTTATTTTTATTGCTGTGATTCTTGTGACTGAAATCTAAATGCATTTTAAATTTTCAGCCGTAAAATATTGGAAATACTTTTAAAACATTTAAAAATAATGTCTATATTAATATTATTATTATTTTCAGGTGATGATGAAAATAATCATGAGACTTTCATTGTCTGTGCATATTTTTTTATACGCATTCTAAAAATGTTAAGATTAATTTTCTCATTTATTCTGTAGAAATCATATTCATTTACCTAACCATATTACCTTTTTTATAAATGGGTATAACACTTCCGAAACTCTTTAATGCACTCTATTTATATTAAATTATATTTACATATAAAATTAAAAACCTGTTTCGAAAATAGAAGGTACGTGATTATTTTTGTTTAAATTCAACATTTGTCTTCGACTAATGATTTTAACCAGAAGTATCAATGAAAAATCAGTTTTACTGAAATAAAGAAAAAAATATTCTTATTTATTGAATATTCCAGAAGATTCACAGGCGCGCTTACCTCGCTTCTTGCTTTTTTCGTGATATTTGTTTTCCAGAAATTCTCATCTCTTTTTCTCTTTCGACCCTTCTCCGTTCTTATTACTTCTTGATTTTTCATTAATATTACTTTTGATAGAAATCGAGGAAAATATGAATAGAATCTATTACTACAAATCTACAAATTATTGTAGCCTACTTCTTCACAAAAAAATAATCTTCTTTGCCGACAGGTGCTAGGCTAACAAAAATAAATGTCCAGGCGGTTTAATTAAATTTCTTATAAATCCAAATAATAGAAAATATATTCAATTATATTTAATGAAAATGATAGAGATAAGTAAAGAAGAAAAACAAAACAACACAAGATACGAAGAAAAATCAAAAGAACAGAATTGTTTCCCTTAAAAAGTTCGAGAAAAATGTCTCTTGACACTTTTTTTCTATCTAACGTTATTTTCGAAATTTTTGCTAGAATATGTATAAAATCCTTTCGAATTTTTTTTCGTCAACAATTCAATATAATGGTGTCAGTGAAAATACAGAAAAACGTAATTCAAGAGTTTCAACAACTTCTATTTCAAAATTTTTCCTTTGAAGTCGGTATTTTTGAAATAATCGATACTCTCCATTTTTTCTAACTCACCTTATTATTATTTCACCAAAATGTTGTTGAAGCTGATAAATTCCGTCGTATCTATTTTTTTTATCACATAATAGAATTGTATTCTTAAGAAAAAAAAATCCTATGGGTCTTAGAAATCTCGAAAATAACGCTAGATAAAAAAAGTGTCAACAGACATTTTTCGAGAATTTTTTTATAGAAAAAATGTTGCTCTTTTGATTTTTTTTGTATGCTGTGTTGTTTTGGCAAAAAAGTGAATTTGAGTTTTTAAGGCAAAAAAAATCCTTTTCTCCAATGACCGGACATAGGGCAAACCACCATGTAGTACCATATTTGACAAGAATTTAGACTAATTTTTGATAATCTACGTTTTCAGTTTTAAAATTCAAATATTCATAACTTTCTCCGACAAATTTTTTTCCCAAATCGGTAAGACACGTGTCGTCTTATTGTTTTTGAAGAATAACATTTCTGAAGAATAAGTGAGGAAACTGCTCTTAACATTTTTAGAATGCGTACAATAAAATATGCACAAACAATGAAAGCCTCATGATTATTTTCATAGTCACTTGAAAATAATAATAATATTAATATAGACATTTTTTATAAATATCTTTGAAAAATATTTCCAAATTGTTACGGCTGGAAATTTAAAATGCATTTTTCAGATGTTGGCAAAGGAAGTGTTGAAAATGTACAAAAAAAAGATTTTGTATGATCAGCCTTTGAAAAATTTGTCAGGTGGACGACGCGAAAGTCGTGTTAAATTTACGGAAGATTTAAAAAGAATGATTGAAGAGCATTGCGAATCAATCTCACATTGCAGTTCACATTACAAACGAAATTCTAGTAATCTAAAATATTTTGAAAGTCCTTCATTAAATATTATAGAACTTTACAAATTGTTCGGAGAATATTATTCAGAAATATAGCAGGGGCTAAATTCACGTTAGATAAAACTGTTTATTGTAATTATTTTAACCGTCATGTTGGCTTCACTTTTAAATTACACTACCGGTCATAATTGATTTTCCGCCTCTTTTTTTACGATTAATTAAGTCATCCTAATTTTAATTATATCAGAGCTAAATTTTTTTCTCTTTAAAAGGTTAAAAGCTTTCAAAATTCTGTGTAAAATGAGCCCAGGATGAAGCCAATTTGTCTATTTTTTAAGTAGATATTGCAGAAATAGTGTAACTTTCAACGTTTTCTTAAATTTTAAATAACATCCGGAATAATAAACATTTTTAAATGTTCTTGGTCTCATTTTGAAGCTATATTTCCGCAGTATTGCAACAGCTTATAAACATAATCTAAATTTTTTCCCTAGCCTAGTGTAAGCAGTTGAGCTTATAACGAAATAGATGTTAAAATTGGAAAAAATCTTATCGGCAGGAAATTCATAATAAAAATTAAATAAATATATATTTTAATGGACTTTTCTAGAAACTTAATGATTATATGTTTTATATATTCTACAAAAATATTTTTCTTATCAAAAAGAATATTGAAATTCTACCGACTTTTTCATTCAAACTTTAATTTCCTGCAATATGCGAAAAAATAATTGTAAATTCAAGCTGATAAGTAACTGCTGATATGTAACTGATTAGTAAAGGATGTAAAAAATGTGTATAATAATTTAAGTGCTAAAGGAAAAGAATTTTTCGAAATTTTTTTTTTTATGTGACGAAAATGAATGAAAGTAGTTTTTCGTAAAGTATTATTTTAATAATTTATTGCTCAAAATATTTAATAAATAAATTACTTTAATGATAATATCTTAAGTATTATCTTGGTATTCGACTTGATCTTCATATCGTCTGCTGCAACACGTTCCCAGCCGAAGAGGCACACGTGCGTAGGGCAGCGTCAAGATTGCCGCTTGTAATTTAAAACATTCATAATTTTTTAACCATTTATTCGATTGAGCTAAAACATTCCATTCTTTGAACCTTAATCAACAACTTCCTCACTAGGAGTTTTCCGCTGCTCAAAATTCGCTCGATAATCGAATTATTTAAATTTTGCGCCTCGATCTAGAAAAAATCGACTATATCGTGACGTCACATTTATATCGAAATCATGGCGTGAAATTTAAATTGGAATATTTTATTCTTTTGCTTCGTCTTTCACTGAACATGAAATGCGATTTACTACATTTTTTAAAACAAAGACTTTAAAGTGCTGAAATTTATGAATGATAGAGAAAGTTTTATTTACGAAATGGCAACCATTCTATTGTATTATGGGTTATTAGTATAAATAAAAAAAAAATTTATTCCATAATTTTTAATGCAAAAGAATTTCAAGCGTCGGTATTTGAATTTCGCGCCTTAAGTTAGGGAAAATTGACCAAATTGTGACGTCACAATATTGTCGAAATCGTGGTGCGAAATTGAAATTGAAAGATTATATTCATTTGCCTCAAATATTTTGAGAAATATTTTTGTTTGACGACAAAAATATTCTCAAGACAAGCCTGGTTTTTTTTATCTTTCGTTGGATATTTATCTCTGCTTAGGCTTAATTTATCACTGAAATCTCGATTGAATCAACTGCAGACAATGAGCATAATGACCTCATATAAATGTGCACAAATATTGGTCATAGCTTTGTTAATATTTACTAATATGAAGTACTTTTAGTTGAACAAATATTTGGATGCTTAATAAATATTGTAAGTAAAATTGCATTTAGATTTCATTGTTTAAGTTACTTGCATTTCTACTTTTAAATTAAAAAATAATTATTTATTATTTATTCTATTAGAAAGGACATACTCTTTACTGAAAACACTGATTGTTTACTATTATTTATTATTTCTTTACTATTCAATATTGACAAATTTTTATCTTTGGGACTAAAGCTTACTTAAGCAAATATAATCGCATTCTAGAAAAATTGTTTGTCATTATTTGTAGAATTCTAAATTTAACCCTTGAGGAAAAGTCAAATTAATGTTTTATCTTTTCAGTCGTGGAACACGTCTTAGATATAAAATCTTAAAGATTAATCAATCGAATAATTAAAAACAGGAAATTCTAAAACAGAGGAATTCTTTAACAAAAGATAGTAAAGTCAGTGAATGGTTGCATTACCTGAAAATTGTTTGTCGTTATATTATGTTATCAAATTTTTAAAAATATATCCGCTTGGATGCATACAGTTGTTTCAGGTTTTCCGTCCGATCACCGAAGTTAAGCAGCGTGTTTGGCTTGGTTTTAATCGGATGGGGGCCGTCGTACTAGGTGGAGTGTATTTATTAGCTGTTAAGCTGCCTTCTCTCTCCAGCTAATAATGAAAACAATTAAAATGAGTTCTTTAATAATAGATTTAATGCTTTCACGATGATTCATTATGATGAAAGGAGGTGTTTCGGGTTTCAATCGTG
>JAUMHM010000005.1:6220022-6260413 GCA_032362435.1 Melikaiella ostensackeni
AAAGTCAATTTTAAAAATCGTTCGAATTTTAATTTTAAGGACTGATACTTGTAGAGAATTTCAAGGCGCATCTTTTTTTCCTCTTGTAAAAATTTGTAGGTTTAGTAGTTTTTGAAGTAATTGGGAAAAAGTAGATTTTTCGAATACAAAAAATGTCAACGTTTTTTCACTTTAACTCGCGCTAACTTAGACAATTTTTAGAATTTTTCGATTTTATTATTTCGTTTATCGAGCGAATTTCAAGCAACGGTAAACTTTCTGTGAGAAGGTTGTTAATTAAGGTTCAGAGAAGCTTTCTGGGAAGTTTTAGCTCAATCGGATTAATGGTTACAAAAATATTAATGTTTTAAATTGCAAGCGGCAATCTTAACGCTGACCGATTCATGTGCCTCCTCGGCTACGAATGTGTTGCAGCGGACGATATGAAGGTCAAGTCTCATACCAAAATAATACTTGAGAAATTATCATTAAAATAATTTCTTTATTAGACGTTTGGAACAATAAATTATTAAAATATTACGTTATTAAAAACTACTTTAAATCATTTTCGTCACTTTCTTCAGTTTCTTTGGCATCTGGACTCTGAGTTGTTAATTTTAAAAAATACTTTCAAGAAAATTCTTTTCCTTTAGCGCTTAAATAATTATAGAGATTTTTGCCTATATCTTTTCCTACGTCGATTCATTTTGAGATTCTTCCTTAAAATAAGTAGGGTATTAACTAAAGTAAACGTATCTCAATAATTATACTTTTGCAGCTATTCTAAAAAATAATTCAATCACTTGTTCTTTACTTTATTTATAGTATATTTCAGAAGAAAACTACAAACGGTGGCTATTATTTGTTTAAGTATCCGACTTGACCTCGTATCGTCCGCTACAACCCATTCGTAGCCGAGGAGGCACGTGCATCGGGCAACGTCAAGATTGCCGCTTGCAATTTAAAACATTCATAATTTCTTAACCAGTAATCCGATTGAGCTAAAACTTCCCAGGAAACTTCCTTGAACCTAACTTTCTCACTGGAAGATTGCCACTGACACTTTTTGTATTCGAAAAATCTACTTTTTACGAATTACTTTAAAAACTACAAAACCTTCAAACTTTTGCAGAAGGAAAAAAAGATGCGCCTTGAAATCCTCTACAAGTGTCAGTCCTTAAAATTAAAATTCGAACGATTTTTAAATTGACTTTCAGGACAATACTTCTCAGGCTGAATCCACGCGTATTCCGTTTTGATTCGGAGCCGTTTAAATACATCAGCATTTCGATGTCACCAGTTTAATTTTGCTAATCGCATTATGCACTAAGTGCAATTCTATTAAAAATAGGTTTCAGTGGTTTGAAATATTTTTAGATTTTTTTGCAATTAGATAAACTGAAGAGACAAGAAGGACTATACCAGTTTCTTGAAATACTATTTCTTGCACCAAGGTTTGGCCAGTGATACTGAAGTCCAAGGATCTCAGCGTTTATTATTAACAGAGAGCTCGTCAATATAAAGTACTTATTCGAGCGTACCGTTAAAGGCTCGTGACGCAGTTTCTTTTTTTAATTGTCCGTTGTTTTATTTTGTAAGTCTACTTTATCTCTTTGAAAATATCGTCACTTTCTAAGAAAGAACTTTTGACAAGAAAACTGGAGAACTCTTGGACTGACCAGGTCACTCAGACTCTTTAAATACTTTTTATTTTATCTTTGTTAGATGTAAAATATAATTAGTGATGTGTAAGTTACTTTTTACAAGAAACTAGTTATTGTTATTGTTACCGATGCAAAGTGTAACTTTTTCTTAGTTACTTTTGTATTTTAGAAATTTAATTTTTACACAACTTCACTCATGTCTGTAGAGTGACAGTTGTTGTACTTTTTATTGAAAGTCTTAGGTTAGTCATGATCGACATAATATTTCTAAAACAAGGAATGTTTTAGAAATGTTTGAATTTCAGGGTGTGAGAAAAATTTCAATTTTCCTATATTGGGCTATAAATCTCTACGGCTCTGGAAATTAATTTTTTTCTTTCTAAAAGTGTTTCTTTAGATTTACCTGTTACGACTACCACTTCTGGAAGATTTACAACATTCTAAGACCAACAGAAAGTATTTCAGAAGATGTTGAATTTTCAACAAAATATATAAATTGTCAACAAATATTTTTTTTCAACCAGAAATGGAGTAGTTACGTTTTTAACTAAAATCATGAATCATCAACTAAAAGAAATGAATTTCTGACAAAGAAGTTCAGCTTTCAACCAATTCGTTAAATTTGCAACTAAAAAGATGAATTTTCAAACAAGAAGATTAATTTTCTTAGAAAAAATACGAGTTTTCAACAAAATACATGAAATTTCAACCAAATAGTTGAATATTAATCGAAAAAAGATAATTTTTCAAACAAAACAGTTGACTTTCCAACCCGAAATTATGAATTATAACGAAAAAAGATGAATTCTCAATGAAAAATGTAATAATTGACATTTAAACCAAAAAAAAGGTTTTAGTTTCAAATCAAAAACAGTTGAATTTAACCAAAAAATGAATTTTCAACAATAGCGTTCAATTTTCAGCCAAGAGAGAAAAAAATCAACCAGCTTTTGAAATTTCAAGCCAAAAAGACGAATTTTCTACGAAACTGTTAAATTTTCCACCCGGAAATATGATTTTCTAAAAGCAAAGTTAATTTTCAACCAAATGGTTTAATTTTCTAACAAAAAGAGTTAAATTTTCAACGCAAAAATACGAATTTTCAGCCAAACAGTTGAATTTTCAACCGAATGCAATGATTTTCTATCAAAATTGTTAAATTCTGAACAAAACAATTAAATTTTTAACCAAAAAAAAGATACATTCTCAACAAATAATAGTTGGATTTTCAAGCAAAGAGATGAGCTTTCAACTAAAATGTTGAATTTTCGACTGAAATAATTAAATTTTCGCTTAGAAAAATCATTTGAAAAAAAATTAATGTTCTACTTCGAAATGAATTTTTTTTTTCGTTCTAAAAGTGTTTCCATAGATTTTATAAAATTTAAAATTTCAGGGTGGGAGAAAAATTCCAATTTTCCTATATTGGGCTATAAATCTTGATGGCCCCGTCTTGCTACCACAATTTGAATATTGAAATTGAAAAAATATTTGCAAAATCAATAAAATTGATTGCTTGTCGTAAGAAAGATTTACGCACTACACTCCGAAAGTAACTAAGAAAGTGACGATTTTTATAGTTACTGTGTTCATGAAAAAAATTTTACTCGTACCATTTCGTTACTCATTTATAAAAGTAACTTCGTTACCACTTTCGTTACCAAAAAAAAGTAACTAGTTACTTCCCGCCACTGAATATAATTTATCCTTGACGTAGGTAGATTGATTGATCTATGGAATACTGATGTAAATTTTTTTTCATATTTTCAGGTAAATCCATCTGGCAACTCGTCTTGGAACAATTCGACGACCTCCTAGTTAAGATTCTTCTATTAGCTGCTATTATTTCTTTCGTAAGTATTGTTCCAATCTTTTTTCCAGTCATTGTTGAACTAATAATTTCAGAAATTTAATTGCAAATTGTTCTATTTTTTCAGGTATTAGCTTTATTTGAAGAGCACGACGATGCATTCACGGCGTTTGTCGAACCCTTCGTTATTCTGCTCATTCTTATTGCCAATGCCGTGGTCGGTGTGTGGCAAGAACGAAACGCAGAATCGGCGATTGAGGCGCTTAAAGAATATGAACCCGAAATGGGTAAAGTTATGAGGTCAGACAAATCTGGAGTCCAGAGGATCCGAGCCAAAGAAATCGTTCCCGGCGACATCGTCGAGGTGTCGGTCGGTGACAAGATCCCCGCTGATATCCGACTCACGAAAATCTACTCTACCACCCTCAGGATCGATCAGTCTATCCTGACTGGTGAGTCCGTCTCTGTCATCAAACACACGGATGCAATTCCAGATCCACGTGCTGTCAATCAGGTCAGTATTATCATCTCCAGGCCTCACAGATAGGCTGTGGTCACTTAGTCCCCTATTTTCAAGATTTGGTCTCTAATGTCTATTCCTATTTTTGAGATTTGGTCCCTGAAAATATATTTTGGGGATGTCTGCTGAATATTTTTACCAAATATGACAAAAACCGTTAGCTCCCTTTTAAAAAAACTCAATATTTGTTGTTTTTTTTTCTATCAATTTATGTGTTTTTTTCGAAAGGAACAAGTAATAAGTAAAGTTTTCTCTGCTAAAAACCTTTGATTGACTTTCCGCTCCCTTTCAGATCTTGGAAAATGTGTCGAAGACATCGGTTCTTTTTTTTTAATTCCACGTTTCTGGTGCATTTTACGTAAAAGTTCTAAGCAGAAAAAATAAAACTCGCAAACTTTACTTTTTGCCTAGCAAAAATCATTTACTATTCTAATTTTCCGGGAAACTAAATGTTTTTCTAATCCCTAAAGTTCCCTACTTTAAAGATTTGTTTCCTAAAGTCCCCAATTTTCAAGACCTGGTCTGTAAAGTCTATATTTTCAGTCGATACAGATTGGCCGCAGGTCAGGGAAAACCTGGAAATTAGGGAAATATCAGGGAATTTTGTTGGTCAGCGAAAGTCAGAAAAAAGTCAGGGATTTTGTAAAAAGTTGCAAAAGTCAGGAAATTTCTGTAAGAAGCCCTTTAAGTAATTGTCAAGAATAATCATAGCTGCCTCACAGTCACTTTTAATCACTTTTTTTCAAATCGCTTCTTAGTCACTTTTTAAAGATAAAGTCATTATAGTCACTTTTTTAAATACAAAGATCACTCTAGTTACTTTTCTTTCAATAAATTAATTAATCCATGGTTTAACCTCTATTCAGCTCAGGTCTATACCTATTTCTGATTATTCTTCAATTCTTTTGAAATATTTTAAAAGATTTCAAGGCATTTTCAAGAGCTTTAAAAAGTTTCAAGAGATATCAAAATATTTCAAAGGATTTGAAATATTTAAAGGTATTTAAAAGATTCCAAGGCACTTTCAAGAAATAAAAACTTTTCAAGGAATTTCAAGGATTTGAATCATTTTAAGGGATCAAACAAAATTTTCATTAGGTTTTAAAAAATCTCGTAGAATATCGGAAGATATGGTAGGATTTTTATAAGACCTTTAAGTTTTTAGGATTGGAGATGTAAAGTGCGCAATTTCGACAGAAATGACATGTAAATGTCGGAAATGTAGTAAATTACTGAAAATGACAGACAATTATCAACAATCAACTGTTTTCAGAAGCAAGTTTAAAATGATCGATTGTTTTGTTTTCTATTTTTAATGTTCACTAACCTCACGTGATCTCATGTAGAAATGTGAAAATTAAGTACATAGATGTGGTGAAGATTGTTTTTGTGAAAAGGAGCAGAAGATTAATTGACGGTTTTTATCGGAAAGTTTGTGTGAATAATTTCATTGTATTTAACCGTAAAACATTTCGAATTTGTAAACAATTTGTTAAATACGATAATTTCCAATAATTTCCATAATTACCGGCAAATGCCTGAAACTACTGAGAGTTTCCCATAATTTCGGAAATTTCACATCCCTATTTAGGATAATTTAAAAGATTCCAATGGATTTTATTAGATTTCCGAAGATTTCAATTATTTTAGGGGATTGTGAAAACTCTCAAGGTATTTTAATAAATTTTCCAGGATTTCAGAAAATATCATCAGATTTCAGATAATTTCACGGGATTTTATAATATTTGAATGGATTTCAAAGAATTTATTCACAAGAATTTAGGGATTTCCTAGCTTTTCAAAGATTTAAAAATATTTCAAGGTATTTCCAAAGATTTTAAAGATATTAGGATATTTTTAAGAATTCTAAGGGTTTTCAAAAGATTTTGAAGTATTTGAAATATCTTAAGGTATTTCTGCAGGGTGGCCACTGGACCGAGGAACCGGAAAAGCTGGGAATTTGTTAAGACCTGGAAAAAACCGAGAAATGACCGGGAATTTTTAGGTGGACCGGGAATTTTGTTTAATTTTCAATAAAAAACGTTAAACTTCTACTGGAAATTGCACAAAAATCTGTAGAGATCATAGAAAAAGAAACTCATTAAAAATGTAAAGTGCCTTAATTTTTATAATATACTATTACGAAAATTTTGTCCCTCATAATAGCACGAAAGGTAAAATAATTCTGCCTAATAAGCCCAAGTTAAAGGCAAAATATTAATTTAATAAAAAGATATTGCAAAAAACGCCGAATTCGATGTTTTCGAAAAACTGGAATGACTCTGAGAATAATTAACATTTTTCAAAGTTCTTAGGTTCATTACCTTAGTAAGCAAACTTAAATTGAAGACATTCAAACTTAAGCAGTTTTAAGTCCCGACTCTCAAAATTAAAATTCCTGATAAAAAGAACACAGAATTAACATTGGCTTTTGAAATAAATGCAGAAATCACGTGTAAAATCACTAGAACAAATATATTGATAAATGGCTTGATTTTGCACATTAGCAAAATGTGTATGAAAAAGTGCTTAATTTCATAATTTTTATATTTTTCATTCTTTCAGCTTTTTAAAATTTTTCTAATGTAGTTTTATTAGTAGGTTGTCTTGAGCTGCTTACAAAATTTTTCAAATCTAGCTACAAAATGAGTTCTACTGCCCTGGTAGAAATTTTTGATAGAAAGTTTTTTCATTAGCTATCCAATCGTTTCCGTTTCTTTCCGAGATTTGCATCCGATTCTTTCCAGAAATTTCTGATAAAAATTCAGTATAAGATTTTAAGCAAAAATGCTGTTAATTTCATTTATAAGTAATTTACAAGCTATTTGCTAATCTGAAAGAAAATCGTACATAGATCTATCCGAAATTTCCTTTCCGAAAAAAGGGTACCCCTTAAGCTCGCCTTCAAGCACAAAAAAGGACCCCGTGAGCGTGAAAAAAGTACCCTTCGTACCCTATTTTTCATCCCATAGCAACTGTGAGACCTGCATCTCATAACGTGTAGTTGTACTCAAACTTCTTTCAAGAAAACACATTATAATCCGATCATTTTTTATCTTACAGGACAAGAAAAATATTCTCTTCTCTGGTACTAATGTAGCTGCTGGAAAGGCAAGAGGAGTCGTCATTGGAACTGGATTGAACACCGCCATTGGTAAAATCCGTACCGAGATGTCTGAGACGGAAGAAATCAAAACGCCACTGCAACAAAAGTTGGACGAATTTGGAGAACAATTGTCCAAGGTTATCTCTGTAATCTGTGTGGCTGTATGGGCCATCAACATTGGTCACTTTAATGACCCCGCACACGGTGGTTCTTGGATCAAGGGTGCCATCTACTACTTCAAAATTGCCGTGGCTTTAGCTGTCGCCGCCATTCCAGAAGGTTTACCGGCTGTCATCACGACTTGTCTGGCTTTGGGAACGAGACGTATGGCAAAGAAGAATGCTATTGTGAGATCTCTGCCCTCTGTTGAGACCCTTGGTTGTACCTCCGTCATCTGCTCTGATAAGACTGGAACGCTAACCACCAATCAGATGTCTGTTAGTCGGTAAGTACTTTTCTACTGGGTTTTACTTATTTACCGGTGTTCTGAAGTTTAGAGTCTATGATGGCGATTTTGGAATCAATAAGACCTTTCACTAGAAATCAGTAAACATTAAACACTAACTATCACAATCATTTTATAAACATCTTTTTCATTCAACAGCTGCTTCGTCTTTGAGAAAATTGAGGGTAACGACAGCAGTTTCCACGAATTTGAGATCACCGGATCCACCTACGAGCCAATTGGTGAGATCTTCCTAAAGGGACAGAAAGTAAAGGGCCAGGAGTTCGAGACCTTGCACGAATTGTGCACAATTTGCATCATGTGTAACGACTCTGCTATTGACTTCAACGAATTCAAGCAAGCATTCGAGAAAGTCGGAGAGGCTACTGAGACCGCGCTGATCGTTTTAGCTGAGAAAATCAATCCTTTTGGCGTGCCTAAGACTGGTCTTGACCGCCGTACCGCCGCCATCGTTGTCAGACAGGACATCGAGACCAAGTGGAAGAAGGAGTTCACCCTAGAATTCTCTCGCGATCGTAAATCCATGTCATCTTACTGTGTACCACTCAAAACCACCAAACTTGGAACTGGACCCAAACTCTTTGTCAAAGGAGCACCCGAAGGTGTTTTGGACAGGTGTACACATGCTCGTATTGGATCACAGAAGTTCCCTCTTACCTCGACTCTTAAGAACAAAATCCTTGAACTCACTCGCCAGTACGGTACTGGACGTGACACGCTTCGGTGTCTTGCTCTCGCTACTGCCGATCATCCCATGAAGCCCGAGGAAATGGACCTGGGAGACTCTGGCAAATTCTTTACTTATGAAAAGGACCTGACTTTCGTTGGAGTCGTTGGTATGTTGGATCCACCACGTAAAGAAGTCTTCGACTCGATTGTCAGATGCCGTGCTGCTGGAATTCGTGTCATTGTCATCACTGGTGATAACAAGGCCACCGCTGAAGCTATCTGCAGACGTATTGGTGTCTTCGCTGAGGACGAAGACACAACTGGAAAATCGTACTCGGGACGTGAATTCGATGACTTGCCAATCAGTGAACAGAAAGCTGCTTGTTCCAGGGCGCGTCTCTTCTCTCGAGTAGAACCTGCTCACAAATCCAAGATCGTTGAATACTTGCAAAGCATGAACGAAATCTCTGCCATGGTAACGATTTCATTATATTTTTTAACAGGCATAAAATGTACATTCTTTCTATTCTTCGGGAAGATTTTAAACCCAAAATTCAAGCCTTGATTTAATTATAATCTTGTATTTATAGACTGGAGATGGTGTGAATGACGCACCTGCCTTGAAAAAGGCTGAGATTGGTATTGCTATGGGTTCTGGAACTGCCGTCGCAAAGTCTGCCTCTGAGATGGTCTTGGCTGACGACAACTTCTCTTCCATCG
Source organism: Melikaiella ostensackeni (assembly GCA_032362435.1). Classification (NCBI taxonomy): domain Eukaryota; kingdom Metazoa; phylum Arthropoda; class Insecta; order Hymenoptera; family Cynipidae; genus Melikaiella; species Melikaiella ostensackeni. Next base: position 6,228,957 of record JAUMHM010000005.1, read on the forward strand.
TGGCTGCTGTTGAAGAGGGCCGTGCCATTTACAACAACATGAAACAATTTATCCGTTATCTTATCTCTTCCAACATTGGTGAAGTCGTCAGGTAAATCTTGGCAATATAAAATAAGGCGGTAGTTCAATTGAAGTTTTAGATTCTTTTACAAAAACAAATCTTTACAGTATTTTCAACAAATCTTTATCTTTACAAATACAAATCTTTACAGTATTTTCTTGACTGCTGCTCTTGGTCTTCCCGAAGCTTTGATCCCCGTTCAACTCTTGTGGGTCAATCTCGTCACTGACGGTCTTCCAGCTACGGCTCTCGGTTTCAACCCTCCTGATCTCGACATCATGAGCAAGGTAGGTCTTCTAGTTTAATAAAGTATAGAATTAAAGAAAGAAGAAAATGAAAACTATATTTTACTTCCAGCCTCCCCGGAAAGCTGACGAGTCTCTTATCTCTGGCTGGTTGTTCTTCCGTTACATGGCTATCGGATTTTACGTTGGTGCTGCTACCGTTGGATCCGCTGCTTGGTGGTTCTTATACAGTCCGCACGGACCTCAAATGAACTACTATCAACTGGTATTTAAGAAATTATATAAATTATTTATTTTTATTACCTAGATAAAGGTTCATACTTGAAATTTGTAAGTTTCAAATTTGAGAAACATTGTATCCTTTGTTCTACTCTACAGACTCATCATTTAGCCTGCATAGGTGGTGGCGAAGAATTCAAGGGTCTTGATTGCAAAGTCTTCAGTGACCCTCATCCCATGACAATGGCTCTTTCCGTTCTCGTTACTATTGAAATGTTGAACGCGATGAACAGGTAATGCGTCTTATTTTGATCATCATTCGTATTTTGTTATTAAGGTTTATCCCACAGAAGATCTGCGATTTAGAAAGAAAGTGTTTCAGTGCTAACAAAGTTTCACAGTATTGAAAAAGCAAATATCTAAACTACGTATATATTTTTATTAATAGTTTTTTTGTACTACGAATTAGTGGTGATATTTATAATAATAATGTAAAATTAAATAATTTCCAGCTTGTCTGAGAACCAGTCTCTCATCACGATGCCCCCGTGGTCGAACATGTGGCTCATCGCTTCGATGGCCCTTTCATTCACACTCCACTTCGTCATTCTCTACGTTGACGTTCTGTCGGTAAGCATAAACAATCTTTTACTTCAACGCCTTTATCTGTGCCCTAACTTTTTGTGATTTCAATAATAAATCTCGATTTTATTACAAAATAAGTTTTTCAACAATAAACTGCTGCTCTAGAGTATTCGTTTAAAATGTTTAATACAATTTATGATGCAGAATACCATTTGCCTTTAAAAATTACTGACCATAGTCTATTTTGGTGTTTTTAAATTCGTAGTATACCATGAAATGCTTCACAGACCGGTCCGTAAAGTCCTTTATTTTCAAGATTTGGTCCCTATAGTACTTTAGGACCCATGATTGTTTCTTAATCCTAATAAAAATCATTCTCGACAATTTCAAATTGAAAGCTTTTTGACTTGAATAATTTTCAACTGCGATTTTTAAAAATTTAACTAAATAAACTTGTTCCGTCCAAATTTAAATAGTTTCAGATTGTACAATATCAAAGTTAAAGCCTTAATGCTCAAACAATTATAAATTGTAATATCAAAGGACGATTTCAAATTGAAATTGTTCAAAATGGTACCATTTCAAATTGGGTGATAATGTTGTGGTAATTGGAAGCTTGAAGGGGCCAAAACTTAATAATTTGAAATTGAAAGCGTTTAAAATTAAAAGCGTTTAAAACTTAACAATTTTGGATTGAAAACGTTAAGAATTAAATAATTTTAGATTGAAATATTCGACCTTGATAAGCAAGTTTAAATTGAAGACGTTCAAACTTGAGCAATTTCAAATTGAGACTCAAAACTGAAATTACTGATGAAAATGACACAGAATTATTGTAGGTTTCAAAATAAATAAAAAATGTCGTGTAAAATCACTACAATAAATATACCTTTCGGTGAAATTGTCTTAATAGGCCTTTTGATAAGCATCACCTGAAGCATAAAAAAATTGAATTTGACCGATCTCTCTTCGAAAAGCCTTTTCCATACATTTTGTGCGGGGTGCTGTTAAAGATTTTAAAAGATTTCACAAAAATTTTAAAGATATTACAAAGATAGTTCATTAATAATCATTTCCTGTTTGTTTCAGTCCGTGTTCCAAGTGTGTCCACTGACCGCTGAAGAATGGGTAACTGTAATGAAGTTCTCCATTCCAGTGGTACTTCTCGACGAAACTCTTAAATTCGTTGCCAGAAAGATCGCAGACGGTGAGAATCCAATTTACACCGTGCAGTGGATCGTTCTGATGTGGGCCGTATTCTTTGGACTGTTAATGATTTGCCCCATCTAGATCATTCACGAAATTAAATCTAATACTAGTTTAACGAAGGATGCTTGTTCCTACGGAACGGCATTCGTCTTGGACTTGCAGTTGCATTTAACTAAAATTCTCCTTTGACTTGAGGTCAAAGGAAAAAGCCTAAGATGAATGATTAACGAAGTGTGTCTAAGTCTGAGATTTTAACCGATTTGACCGTTACGCATGGTGTTAGTCAGTGCAAATAGATTACAACGTGCCGTTTAAGGCCTACCATGCAGGCCATCCATCAGATCGTCATCGCAACCCCAACCGACGTCGACTCGAAATTCGATATTCGATATGTATCGACTCCAGTGACTCCGAGCGTTTCGAGTACCCGCCCACCGTAACGAGAAGGAACGATGGATGTTACATTCTTTTATACGAGTGCCTTTTAAGCATGATTAACATTAACACAATTCGGTTTAGACAATAACTACGGATGCTAATTCCAGCCGTTCATGCCGCTACATTTTTCACGCTTTGCTCCACTCTAGGCCACTCGCTCTTTTATTGACACACTTGGTCAAGGTAAACTGGCATACCTTTAAAATGTTCATTGTTCATGTGCACGATTTCGCGTTTACACTCGATTCGCGCGCTTTGTCCTTTCAATTGGGTATTACTTTTAATATTGATGAATAATAATAAAGAATTAAATGACAAAACGCGTAGTCCTACAGCACACACTGACTATTTGCATGTTCCATCCACCGATTCTCAACCAAATTTCAAATTTCGTACGGTGATCGTGTCTTATGTTTAATTATTAATGTTCCCAACTGCCTGCTCCTTTTCATCAGTTGAACTTGATATATTTAGGTGTAGTCAGACGTTAGAAATTTATATTCTAATGTTTGCACTTATCGCATAATATCGATTCTCGAAGAAGTAAGATTCTATGGAATTAGTGAGAACGACTCGAAACATCTATTTATACATACGATTCTTATAGCCAATAAGAAAGAATTTTGTATGAATATTTGATTGTACATAACAAAGTAGCGATAACAATGATGTACATATATTATGAAGTTGAGACCTTGATTTTTGTTCGCCGTGCAGAATTTGTCATGATTTCGGTGAAATCGCTGGTGGGAAGGACAAGGGGAGTTTTATCGAGGAACGCGCTAATGAAGTTATCTGCTTGAAAATTAATAATCAGCTATCAAATCAATCTCACTGCTTTCTTCGACTATTTTTTCTCCAACCTTCGCTAAGCTTTCCACTCGTCACTGGAGCTGAACTTGTTACTGAAATGCCAAGATTGTGCATATTTTGGATTGATGTGCCCCTTACCTAAAATCTGCATGTCTTCCCGATAAAACGTTTCGCATGCTCAATTGCTCCTCTCAATGCACCTTTTACTATCTGTCGCAAAGGGGAAAAAATTAGCTGCATCAGTAGCTTACTCTTGGTGCAGCTACATTTTTTTTCATTCTCTAGTTTCAAGCTGACTGAATTGTTCTTCGATCGTGAACGCATGAATGTACCTTTCGTTCGTGTATCTTCAGGGGTCATTAAAACTGAAAAAAAATGATTGAAAATAATTAGTGCGTTGCACAGTTAGTGTAATTTGTATTATACCTTCTTATAAACTTTTATTTTGATATGATTTGCATGGAAAATGTATCCAATCATTGTGGCATCTTTGGTATGAAACTAATTTGCGGTTTATTAGTAGTTGGAGTAGTAATCTGTTGGCTTCTTTCTTACACTTAGAGCTTCGGTGGTTAATTGGAAAGATGATCAACTTTTTATTTACAAGAGTGCGAAGGATGTATAATTTTTTTAGAGACCTCCGAAGTCCTGAATTTTGAAGGCTTGTTTCAATGGAAGGGTGTGTAGTGAATACAGTGAATGATTTAATACTTGAAAGTGCTTCTTTCGAAAGAATGTGAGTGTCTGCAAAAAGGAATAACCAATATTTCGCACACCGTGTTCAATGAAAAGAGTCTGACTTTAGAATGTTTTTGAATTCCTAGGATCTTAAGTTTGGATTATGTCCAGTAGATCAATTTTTTATTAACCAATTATTTAAAAAGAATCGACATCCCACTGTATCAACTTTCCGAATATTCGTTTTTTTTTTGAAGTGCTTTTATGCGTATTGCAATGATTTTTTCGTAAATTCAAAATGTCTTTCTGTCTAAATGGTACAGAAATTATAATGAAATCAAAAGCTAAAGAGAAGGTGCTACATTCCATTACAGATTGTTTCTCAAATCGACAGAAATCGAAGGGCACATATCTGGTGCAATCGATATTTTTAAATCGTTCAATTTCAAACTTTCAATTAAAGGTTGTCTAATTTTTGAATATTTTAAATTTAAATTAATCAGACTTGACCGATTTATTTAAAATTCATTCTTGGACTGTTCTAATTTAAAAATTTGCAGCAATTTGAAGTTATGTGCTCTTCAATAGAGACTTTTTTAGAACTTGATAAAAAATTGAAATATAAAGAAAAAGTTCCAAAGAAGTTACTGGTATTTTTTTAAAATCCTGAACACTTCACTTTATTATTCAGGATGGTCGCTGGACCGGGAAATGATATTAAATTTATTTTTGGAATTTTGAAAGCTTTGAGATATGTTCAATTTGCCCGGAAAATCTGTGAACAGTTCAAAATTAACGAAATGATGGTGATTCGTTTGAAAATATAAAAAGTGTATTTTTACAAAAAAATAATAATTACATTATTTCTTAATTCTTGGTTGAATTTGTCTTGTTGTGAAGAACACATCCTGCGAGTTTTATGCGGGCTTAACCATAACGGAGGCAGGTTAATTTTGAACTGATTTTAAATTTTTTGGCACATTTCAAAAGACAGAGGCTTGGGACAGGTTAATTTTGAACTGTTTTTACATTTTCCGGCAGATTTCAAAAGACAGGGTCGCAAGTTATGAAAAACCTGTAAGTCTGGGAAAAGTCAGGGATTTGAAAAAAATAACTCGAAAAATTCAGGGAATTTCTATAAGACGGCACTTCAAATAACTGCCAAGAATTGGCCAGAGAAAAGTCAGGGAATTTGGAAAAGGAAATTTTTCGATCATCCGGGAAAGAAGACAGTAAACCTCATCAGAATCTGGAAAGATTCGAATAACTAATTTAATTTAAAAACTACCGATGCTTGAAGAAGAAATTTGTATTTTTCTTTAAGTCAACGTCAAAATTTTAATAATCTAAATGTCTCTAAATAAATTATTTTTTCTCAAATGGGAAAAGTACGTTTTCCCTAACTTTGGATAAAAATGCGACAATTATTTTAGTGAAAAAAATTGTTAATAAAACGATTAAGGGAATAAGAAAAGCCATTATAACTATTTTTTGAATGAACGAGAAAAATCTTTGATGACCGGGAATTTTTTTCCTACATAAAAACAGCCACTCTGTAATTCTTTGGATTCTTTTGAACTCCAATTCTACAGAAATCAATTTTATTTTCAAAGTCCTCAAATTTAAATTTGTTCAGTTTCGATATCTTGAATTTTCTAATTTGAATAACTGGGGAAAAATGGTTACAAACTGAGGATTTGTCACCCTGAATATTCCAGTTTTATGGATTCGAGTTAGTTTAGGGAAACAGGGAATAGCAAAGGACTTTTGTCACTGCGCGTGAAGGAGAATTTAAACTCATATTCATAATTTTAAAGTAAAATTTAACTCTAGTTTGAATTTACTAACTTTGGAGATCTGTCCTTCATTAAAAATTCTATTTTAAAGGTTTAGAGTAATAAGATAGCAGTTTGCTCGAACCATTTTAGAGAATTGCTAATGCCGAAAATTTAATACAACTCGAGCATGTAAATTCACTGTGAACTTCCGAAAATGCGTGACCTAATTTTGAGCCTCAGTAAACGCAACAAGACTGATGACGGGGTTTGAGGCGTGAGTCGACCACAACAGACACATTCGTAACATGCGACTCACAATAGACTCATATTCTCAACTCTGATTGAATTTCCAAATTGAATTTCAGACTTCGCGAGTTTAAACTCGAATTTATTATTAACATTTTTTTATCTGATGAATATGGACACATTTTTGAGTTCATGAGTTACATCGATTTCAAACTAACATTAATTAATATTTTAGAACCAATTTGAATACCTTAAAATGGGGCTAAGCGGCGCATGTGGGGGAAAAGCGCACTCTTGATTCTGCATTTCTGAATGCGATATTTGCTTCTTCTAGGCAAAAAATATAAAGGCTTGCAAATAAAAATTGTAAAATTTCATTTAGCCTCATTTTCCGGTACCATAAGTAGTCATTGATTTCTCGAGGTGAGAATACGGGCTAATTATATCTCTGAACAGTGATTACTTTTGCGAGGATGAAGTTATTTCAATGAAACGATACTAGCATAGAATTACATGCGTTAGTTAATTAATAGTTAAGGCGTGATACTTTGGTACGGGCAAAACTGAACTTAATAGGGAAAGTGAAATTGAATATCCTCTTTTTAGCTAGAAATTTTCTTAGAGTGGCTTTTTTTAACGATAGATTTGAAAATTCCGAGTATCTTATTATAACAGCAGGACTCTCTCAATCTCTGCCTTGGACATCAAAATTTTTTAGCAGCTTTAAATGAAAATTATACATATACACGAAAAATTTTTTCACTTGGTCCAGTTTTTGAGATGTAATTTTAGAGCTGCCTAGTCATTGGTAGCAGTACTGAATGCAATTTATACAGTTTTGGGTTAGGGATAATCAATGAAGAAAGTTTTTAAAATTTGTAGCGCGTGCTTGAATGAATAAATTAAGATTCGCAATATTTTCTGAAGAGTGTTTTAGAGTTTAGGGAATATTGTAGACCAGTCTGATTGTTCGAGGTAGGGTTTTTTTTGCGAGAGTCAGTGGGTTATTTCAAGAGAAGTCTTATATTCTACTGTGCTCAATTAATCCCTTTTGAAAGTAGAACACTACCCTGGCATGAACAGGTTGTTTGTGGTGATGTGGGTTGAAGTGATAGTTCTGAGACGTGTTGGTTGAAAGCCGACACTTTGTGCGTCATTGAGTCCAGGAAGTACCTATACAACAATATAGATATGATTACGAAAACTTTTGCCGAGTGCAACGGTGTGTGATTTCTTGTAACGTCATCAAAATACCATCGTGACTACGATCCGCACGAGCCCGATGTCGAATCTAAATTTATTCAACGACCTTTTACCTCTCAGCGGGATCGTTAGTACTCTATTTAATATTGTAATTTTGTATGCAGAGCACGCATCTCTAATTACGAGATACAGTCGAATCGGCTCTTATCGGACAATTCAGTTAGTATTGTTGACACCAATTTATTCAGAACGATTTATTGTTCTTCAAGCATATGGGCCGGAGTTCTGAATCAAGATTCCTACCTTACCATGTTCGAGGCCATTCTACAGCTCAAGTGGTTCATGTCCATGCTAAATTTTCTTCGAGAACTATAAACTTAGCACGGACATGAACCACTTGAGCTGTAAAATGGTCTCGAGGTTAGTAACTTGGTACAGAACTCCTCCTGAAAATCTACTTCTCCAGGTATTTCTGTTGAAGCAAAGACACTGCATTCGGTCTTGAGTCTCGTAAAAGTCGTTGAAACCAGACTCAAGGCGAATATAATTTAAATAATAGCAATAATATTAATTTAGAATCAGGCCTGGAATAGATAAAGTTTTGTACAATTAAATTAAATGTACACATATCCTTCTCTAATGATGTGCAATTATTTTAGAGATGAAATTTTTTTAGAGGGTAAATTAATAATCAGATGAATTTAGCCTTTTCGACTAATCGTACGTCACAGGAGATGCGATCTGTATTGTGTATATACATAATTGTATGTACTGTCACGAGGTTCGTTGATGCACCAGCGAGGCTGCACGAATCTTACGCTAGCAACGATTTGTTTATTTATCGTCTTATTTATCTCTAATGTACATCATGGAAAGCCAGGATTGACTGGAAATATTATAACAAGTCAAGTGAAAGTATAGGGATTATTCCTGTAGTGCATTGCCTACTTGTTATAATAAAAAATGTGTTACTAATGCCTGTTTTTTAGTCAATGATCAGCCTACTAATAAGTTCGTTGCTATTTTAAACAAACCATCTTTAGCTGCTGAAATGAACTTCAATACAGTTCTGACATAACTTGCCTCCGATTTTATTTGCGCTGGATTTTATCCTTTCGTTTGAACTTTACGCTTTCGTACGCTATCTTATCCTCGACATTTCAGTTATTGAAGTTTGGAATTGTGGAATAACCAGAATCATCAATTGGGCGTCAATCGGAGGGAAGAAATGGAATTTTAATCTCCGAAAAAAAAATTCCTGAAGACAATTCAATAAAGCATTTTTTCAATTAGAACTCATCTGAATTTGAAATTTTAACACTTTTAATTTACAAATTGGCTTGACAAAAGTCAGGGAATTTTAAAATGAAGTTTTGAAACTTGCAATGCTTTAAATTTTAAACTGTTTAATTTCAAGCACTCAAAATTTTCTGATGTTCAGTTTTGACCAATTCAAATTCAAATAGTATGTATTAAATATTTATAACTTGATATATTTTTAATTCAAACATTGGCCAGAGAAAAATCAGGAAATTTTTAAAATGAAGTTTTGCAATTCTTAACGCTTTAGCTTTAGAATTGTTTAATTACAAGGGTTTAAAATTGAATGGTGTTCAATTTCGGACAATTTAGTTGTGTATATTCACAAATTTTCAACTTGAATTATTTTGAATTTAAAAATTGTTTATACATTTTTCACTGATTTAAATTATTCAAGTTTCAAAGTTGAACTTGATCAACTATTAAGTTCTTCAGTTTGAAATTTTACATGTTCCATTATCGAAATTTAAAATTGTCTAATATTGAACATTTGAATTTGAAATTATTTGATAATGTTTTTCGAAAATTGTTTTCAACGAAACTAGAATTTTCTCTCTTAATCGAACTAAACTATAAAGAAGTGTTTGAAGATGTACTAAAGTTATCTCAAGTTCAAAAATAAGCATTGTTAAAAATGGTGTATAAAATCGAACAAAATATGGCCCTTGTCAATTGTAATTCATTTTGGAAGAGAACTGAAGGCGAATTTGAGAAAATAATATTTCAGGTTAAAATTAATCATTTAACAATAGTTATTTAGAGTTTTATGTTTTTGCTTTCCCTTTAGGTAAACATTGCAAATCTTATTTAATCATAATGTTGTAGGGCTCATTTTATTTTTTGAAAGAATCTCTGCAAATGTCTTTGGTACGTTTTTATTTTTAAAAAATTTATTAAGAAATTCTACAATTGTTAATTTTATAAATAATATTTTTCTTAAATAAAATTTTTCTAATTGAAACGTATTAAAGAAATTTGTAGAGTATCCTTCAAGGAATAAAATGATCCCTAAAACATTAGGATTAAATAAGAATGGCAGGTTTTCCCTAAAGAGAAAGTAAAAACATAAAATTCCAATAACTATTGTTAAATAAACAATATTAAGCTGAAATTATTTTTTCTGAAGTTAGCCTTCAGTTCTCTTTCAAAATTAGTTACAATTAACAATGAGAATATTTTCCTCGATTTTATAAATCGTTTTTAACAATGCTCACTTTTAAACTTAGGATAACTTTAGTACATCATTATTAGTTTTCAATTTTATTTTTCAAATTAACGTCAGTGACGTTCTCAAACTTGTGCCTTTTTATTCAGTTATGGAAAATAAATAATTTTCAATCGTTCAGAAAAGTAAAAAAATAAAAATCTAAAGAAATCGGTAGATAGCCCGGGTAAATATTGCAAGAAAAATGTGAAGTATCTCATTGAAGATTTCGGATTCTGTAATTCCAGACTCAAGATTTGAATACTTTTAATAAGGCTCGTTGAAAGAGGTTCATCCTAAACCTTTGAAGTTTTTATTATAATGCGCGCGCAGTTAATTTACAGATCAGGGGTCACAAAAAAAAAAAGAAATTCTTTGCTATCTGAACCAAAATTGAATGTTTTCACAATATCAGGTGTTTCAATTGTCGATGTTAGTAAATGGTTCTATGTTTTTCTCAAAATCTTATTGTTTTCATTGTGCATGATCAGAGATGTAAGTTTATTTAATAAGTGTCTTCTTTACTATTTTCGTTTAAAATAAGAAATTTAAGGGCACACTTGATGGAAAAGTTTTTATTATATGTTATAATGTCAAAACTTTTAAGTTTTTATAATTTTATAAAAGGAAACTTTTTCGAATTCTTTTTACACTTACATCTCTGCAATAAATTCAATAATTGTTAAATATATACATAAAAATCCTGAATGGCAAAATTATCCAAAATTTGACCCCGATCGTAGCTTTACGTTTTTTTTTGGCTATAATATAATTCCTGCCTGCTGATCTGTTAGTCAACTCAGTCCAAGAAGGAAGATTTGGAGTTCATTGTTCTGGATCTGAAAGGTAGAGTATATTTATTATTTATTCATTATGAGATTTTTTTGCCGCTTTTCTAAATTCAGTTTGTAATTTTATATTCTTTCATATTTACATTTCATACAATCCATTTTTCATAGTTATTTTTATACATTCTACTATTTTTCTTCATAATGTTTTAAAGTTAAAAAGTAATTTAATTAATATGATAATATATAAAATTAATTATTATTGAATTAAATTTCATAAATGTAAATCAAAACGAATCAAGAGCATGTACCAGAATGTCGGCTTTATAATTTGAAACTTATATTGTTCTGAAATTTTGGGAAATGGACAAAATATATAAGGGCACGTCTGTCTGGTCCATTTGAGCTTTTATTTTGTTTAAATAATGCAATTTTATTAATTCAATTTTAGCTAGGGCACAAAAGCCCTGTTCTAAGTTACATTCTAACTTAGAAATTAATAAAATTGCGCAATTTAAACAAAATAAAACTCAAATGGACAAACGTGAACTTATTTATTTCTAACCATTACCCAAAATTTCAGCAAAATATTTACATTTTTCAAATTGTAAAACGGCGAAATATAAATCGTGTAACTGGTCACGTGACAATCTGGTACATGCCTTTAATTCTTTGTCTCCATCAAAAAATGGCAAATTGAGAATTTTTGTTACTAATTTTTTGAGTTTTTTAAAACTTGTTGGACTTCACCACTCTTAGGGTCTCTATGATTACAAGTATTTTAATAATTTTATGATTATTTTTTTGATCTAGGTTTATGGACATATTCTGGGGTTTGGAAATCTTTAGATAATATCAATTATCAAATTTATATACCTTTGAGTTCTAATAATTAAAAATTATTTATTGCATTATTATTAGTTTGGATAAACAAATCTACAAAAAATTACTAAATAATAATTATTATATGCTGATTCAAATCTAATCAATTATTGTTACTGTAAAAAGAACATCTGAAAATCTAATCAAATCTTCCAAATTTCTTTGAATTATCAATGCCTTTTGCTTACAAATTGAATCTGTGTTTTTTTCACATTGTTTTTTTTTTATAAAATTGGGTTTATTAAAATTAATCAAAAGATGTAAATTTACAAGATTTGATGATTTTTTTTCAATGATGTGCAATAGATAAATAATTATAAATGTAAGGAATCTAAAAATAATATTTAGCATCATTTATTTAAAATATGGGGCTACTTCGTATTACTACATTATTGAAATGTCACAGTGGTCATGAAGTTGGTCGCTTTAATGTGAATGGAATCGGAGTTTATCTTTAGAATAAGTTACGGGAGTTTCAATGGGAATGAATGGTAGCATTAATGGAATTCAAGAAGATTAATTAGAATAGGTTCAATTCATTACTGCAATTCATTTCCTAGCTCTTTCTGAAAGATTATTAATGCTCTATTAGAGTTACGGATCAATTTATCAAATTAACTGTGACTTAAGTAGGGAAATTGCAGTAGGTTCTAAAAGAGATTTAAATATCTATCCGAATTATTTCGAAATCTGTATCCGAATCAATTCGAACCAATCCGAAAAAGTTCTCAATTTCGTTCAATCCAAATCGATTAAAAATTAATCCGACTCAATCAGATTCAATTCGAACTTCTATTCCGAACCAAATTTTCAATCTGAATGAATCCGAATCCGTCCGAACTCGGATTGATCTAAACCAATTTTCACTCTGGATGAATCCTTTTCAATCCGAACCCGGATTTATTCGGATTGAAAATTCAATATGTAACCACCCGAGTTCGGATTGATTCGGATTCAATCGGACTGAAATGTTGGTTCGGACTGAGTTGGATTAATTTCTAACCGATTTGGATCGAACAAAAGTGAGAATTATTTTCGGATGGGTTGGGATAGTTTTCGGAGTAGTTCGGAATGATTCGGAATGAATTTCTATCTGAAACTTTCGCTAGGACAATCAACCTTTTCTTGAATGTAATAACAAAAGTGTATCATTTTTTTCGCCGGTTCAGAAATTTGATCGTCTATTTCAGAAAAATATCGCTTATTTTAGAAAAGTATTGTAAAATTAAAATATAACGTTTTTTTGGAATTTTCTATAAAGACAATATCGGTATTCAAAATTGTTTCGGTATTCTTATCCAAACTCTTTTTGAAAATGAAGGACAAATCGCGCTATAAGTGGATATCCATTTTTTTTACAAAAAGCAGTACGTGAATTCGATGTATTTTTTATCGCTAAATCCAACAAGAGCCCTATTTTCTCGATAGCTTGAACGGTTTTCGAGATAATTGCAAAAAAAACTATCTTCTTCTTTATAAATGAAGAAGAAGATAGTTTTTTTGCAATTTTCTCGAGATCCGTATTTATAAATATTTCCTTTATATTAATCAAACAGGGAGTGTAAACTTTACTTTTTCGGAATTTTCTAATTTCGACAATTCACTAATTTCGGGAATTTGAAAATTTGGGTTTTAAAACATCTGTAATTGTACAACTTCGTGAATTTAATAATTTTGGTTATTTGAAATTTCTGAATTTTTCTAGTTTCCTTAATTTTCACTTTCGTAACATTTGGATTTCGTTAATAAATATTTTCGGTAGCGTTTTTTGTCTTCGGAAAATTTTCATTTTGCGGAAATTTTCTCCTTCAGTATTTTTCAACATTCGTGATTTTGCTTTTGCGACAAGATTATGTTGTACCCCATAAAATTTACCTTAATTCTCTCAAGATTCGTCGAATCCCCTTGAATTCTCTTGAATTTCCATGAATTCTGTGAAATTTTGTCAAATTCACTGAAATTCCTTTGAATTCACGACGATTTTCTTAAGTTCGATCGAATTCGATTGAATTACACTGAACTCCCTTGACTTCACTTCAATTTCTCCAAATTCCATTGAATCGCTCTCAATTCTATAGAATTAACTAGAATTTTCTTGAATTTTCCTAAATTTCCTTAGATTTGCTTGAATGTCTTTGAATTCTGTGAAATTCTGACTCACTCGACTTTTTCTGAATTCCATTGAATTGCTCTAAATTGCATAGAATATATTAGAAGTTTCTTAAATCTACTCAAATTTCCTCAAATTGCCTTGAATTCGCTTGAATTTCCTTGAATTTTGTGAAATTCTGTAGATTTCCCTTGAGTTCACTTAAACTCCATTTAATTTCCCAAAATTCTCTAGAATTCCTCTAAACTCCATAGATTTTTACTAGAATTCTATTTAATTCCCTAAAATTCGCTTATACTTGTGTGAATTCGCTTAAATTCTGTGAAATTCTATTGGATTCTCTTAAATTCACTTGAATTTTTCTACATGTCATGGGATCCCCTAGAATTTACTAGATTTTCCTTAAATTCCGTAAAATTTCTCTGAATTTCATAGAATTGACTAGAATTCTCTTTAATTCTGTCGAATTCCCTTAAATTCGCTTGAATTTTTATGAAATCTGTGCAATTCTGTCAAACTCACTAATTTTTGTGTTTGATCGTATTCGGTTGAATTACCTTGAACTCCCTTACGTTCAGTTGAATTTTTCTAAATTCCATTGAATTCCTCTAAATTCCATAAAATTTAATAGAATTTTCTTAAGATTTCTCAAATTCGCTTGAATGCCTATGAATTCGCCTAAATTCTGCTGAATTTAATTAAATTCCTATGAATTTTTTTACACTTCATAGAATTCCGTATAATGTAGTAGATTTTTCTTAAATTTCGTCAAATTTCCTTAAATTCGCTTAAATTTCTTGGGTTTCCATTGAATTCCTCTTAAATTTAATAGAATTCACGAAAATTCTCTTAAGTTCGATCGAATTCGATATTGAATTACCTTGAACTTCCTTTAGTTCTCTCGAGTTTCTCTAAATTCCATCGATTCCCTCCAAATTCCATAGAATTCCTCTAAATTTCATAGAATTTATTCGAATTCTATTTAATTTCCTAAAAGTCACTTCAACGTTTATGAATTCGCTTAAATTCTGTGAAATTTTGCCGAATCCCCGTGAATTCCCTTAAACTGGCTTGAATTTTTTTAAATTCTCTTGAATTCCGCTAGATTTCATAGAATTTACAAGAATTTTCTTAAAGTTCCTCAGATTCGTTTCAATTTCCTTAAATTCTGTTAAATTCTGTTAATTTGCCTTGAATTCACTGAAACTTGCTTGAAGTTTTTTGAATTCCATTGAATTCTCTTTAAATTTAATATAATTCACGAGAATTCTCTTAAGTTCGATCGAATTCGATATTGAATTACCTTGAACTTCCTTTAGTTCTCTTGAATTAATCTAAATTCAATCGAATTCCTTTAAATTCCATAGAATTCCTCTATATTCTATAGAATTTACTTGAATTCTATTTAATTACCTAAAATTCACTTTAATGCCTATGAATTCGCTTAAATTCTGTGAAATTCTGCCGGATTCCCTTACATTCCCTTAAACTCGCTTGAATTTGTTTAAATTCTCTTGAGTTTCACTAGATTTCATAGAATTGACTAGAATTTTCTTAAATTTCTTTAGATTAATTTCAATGTCCTTAAATTCTATCAAATTCTGTCAATTTCTCTTGAATTCACTTAAACTCGCTTAAATTTCTTTGAATTCCATTGAATTCTTCTTAAATTTAATATAATTCACGAGAATTATCTTGAGTTCGATCAAATAAGATATTGAATTATTTTGAATTTCCTTTGGTTCTCTTGAATTTCTCTAAATTTCGTCAAATTCCTCCAAATTCCATAGAATTCTATTAATTCCCTAAAATTCACTTGAAAGTCTATGAATTCGCTTAAATTCTGTGATATTCAGCTACATTCCCTTAAATTCGCTTGAATTTCTTCAAGTTCTCTTTAATTTCTCTAGATATGATAAAATATACTAGAATTTTCTTAAATTTACTTATATTCGCTCCAATATTCTTGAATTCTGTGAAATTCTGTCAATTTCCCTTGAGTTCACTTAAACTCGCTTGAATTTTTTTAAATTCCATGGAATTCCTCTAAATTTCATAGAATTTAGTAGGATTCTCCTTAATTCTGTCGAATTCCTTTAAAGTCGCCTAAATTCGCTTGAATTCCCTTAAATTCGTTCGAATTCCATTTAGTCTTTGAGTTATGTGAAATTCTGTCTAACTCCTGAAATTTGCTTGAATTCCATTAAATTCCTCTGAGCACTTAGCTGAGAATATCTTTTTTCTTTTTCAAACTTGCTTCTTCAAGTTTTTAAAATGCGTTTTACCGATTATCTCGAGAATCTTTCACGCTGTAGAGAAAATGACAAGCTCTTTGTATTCAACGATAAAAAATGCTTTTAAAAAAATCTACATTCACTTGTAGCGCGTTTAGGGAGTTAAAAGAATAGGTCTAAAAAAATCTCAAAAGTCTGACGTGTAAGCGAAAAATGGAGGTATTATTTGAATTCAGCATGAAAAACTACTACGGAAATGACACATCCCATTTCATGAAGACGTCTCGTAAAACGGGGTGAAGTCGCTTATGTAGGGTAAAGTCGCTCACCAATAAATTTGCACCAAATAAATCCAAAATAAAGTTTGACAGCTGTACTATTTAAGACAATTAAAAATATTTTTTGCCTAGCAAATCTGATATTGAATGTTGAAATATAAAGTTGGGGGTGTGCGACTTTACCCCGTTTTGCGGTAAGTCACAATTTGTTGACCAGTGTTATATTTGACCATAAAGGAAATCTTTCCTGCCTACATTTTTTTTCTTGGTTTATACCATTCTGAAGGAAAGTTCAGAATATCTCAGCTTTGCACCAATTCGAATTCTAGACCCTTTTCCTAGATCCAACGCTTGAATTGTGAATCACGTGGTTCGCAAAAAGAATCCGAGGTGGTGAGCTTGCGATTTGTACTGACACGCTATGCGACTAACGAGCTAGCATGGACACAACGTGAGCAAATAACTCATTCCACGCAGGGATTTTGCCAGCTTTTCGCTTATTTCAAAAAAAAAAAAAGAAGAAATGGTAAATAGGCCACTAGAGATAACCCAGTTGACCAATTGTTCACAGTGGCACCACCCGTCAAGTCCACGAAGTAAGATCCAAGCCGACGCTAGACTCGGCATCTGCAACCACAGGAGATAACATATCGTCATCGACATCTGCATCTCCAAGGCAGACTGGTTGGAATCAATTTTCGAAAAACCAATCCCTCAAAACCATCTCCTCGTCGTTAATGACGATTCTTCCAGACTGATTGATGTCCCACGAGTTGTGCTGGAAGAGGCAAAGAGAGAATTAACAACAAAAAAGAAAGAGAGAGAGAGAGAAATTGCAATTTTTATCCACGCCTACCCTTGGCACCAGCAAATGAAGACGTCCTGTTTGGAAAGCTGACAATATCAACAAACCAACATCCCTCGAGAGACCTTCTTCATCCCTTCTTCATCCTATTCCATTCCTCTCTTTCTCTCTCTTTCTCTCCAAATAAATATCACAGGGACTTATCGAGTGGTGATACAAGCAAAGACTCTCGCTGTTCAAGGACCAAGAAGGGGCTGACCTACTATTTCAATAGAAATAAGTGCACCAAGAAAGTTAATCGAGGGAAAAACAAACGTAAAAGACAAAAAATTCTAAAAAGTTGAAAAAAATTCAATTTGGGCCTTCGTAAACCTAGGAAATTCATAGTTTCTAATAAATACATATGTGAAACACTCTCTTTCAGAGTAATAAACTTGAAGATTTTTCGCATCTTAGTTATATCCATGTGTTCTAAAATGATTGTATCACCTATTGTATTGTAATACTAAGTTTAATTGATTATCTACATACTGTGTATTATGGTCTAGATAAAATTGAATTTTTGTCGCAGGATTATTTTTTCAACAGAGATCTTGATGGTTCTCTCCCTAGGCATGGGTGACATCTAATTAGTTCTTGTTTCCAAGGAGTTAATATCCCTTTGGTGCCTTTGAAAAACCCTTGAATCATCCTCTCTATTGTGTTACAGTGGGCGACGTGGTGGTCGACAAGTGCTAAAACCAACACATACTTCCATGCCAATTATCGCACAAAAAGCTTCATAGCAAGGAAGATAACTCGCGCCATGACAGCTTCATCTACTCTCGCAAACAACTGCAGCTAAACGATAACCCAAGAACAATAATCGCTGTAACCATAATCGTGGAGCCACACAGTAAAAAAATTTTTCACAATTCTATGGAAATCAATGTCGTTTTCATATGTAACAAAAATGATACCGAAATCATGAGCATTTTGATCGGCCAGAATGAATGATCGATTTTTAAGATCATAGTGATCTGATTCGGGGTCATGTATAAAGTCAACCCAAGATGGCCGACGTTCTTGGAGTACTTCAGCTCATATGCGTGCTTTTCATGATTGCTAACCGTGCAGTGGACTTGATACTTGAAATATTAAAGAATAACGAAACTTGATAACAGAATATCCTTTTAAGTGTAGTTGTCACTTTTGCGCGCTTAGTCAAAATATTTAGGTTATGAAATTCGCGCTGAAAACAGCCATTTCGTTTAGCCTGACAGTTGACCCTGAAAGTAGATCAAAATGGTCCGATCGCCGGAGCAAAATGCTCTGCAACAAAAATGATCTTTTTTTTTACTGTGGAAGGCGCGAGAAAATGCATTCCAATCAGCTTCGTAACCAATTACACTAAGAAAAAAGTGCTATTGAATTAAAAGTACGCACTTTCGCGCTTGTTCAAAAGTAGATACTATTGATTCAAATGAATATCCTATCGAATATATATCACTCTTGATCCGAAACAATTATTGTTTTACTGAATGCTCATTTGAATCAATAGTATTTGTTTTTGAACGAGCGTACTTTCGATTCAATAGCATTTTTTCCTAATGTAGTTTAAACGACCGCGAGAAAAAACGCATTATATCAACTTTGTAACCAATTAGTTTAGAAGACTGCTTTCAGTATATCGAAAACCGCATTGATTATCTCGACTCCACTCTCTTTTTTATTTTGACTTAATTTTTTTTATTTCACGCGCGCATGAAGCTGCCACTTTACTATGCCTGCAGAGTGAGAAGAGAGTTGACGTTCACAACCCACGAGCGTCAAAGCAATCTTCGCGCATACGCACATCGCAAATTCTATTCATTATTTTCTAGAGACCAGGGTTGGGAATATACTTTACTCTGTTCCACGAGAATCAGTACCATCAGATGGGATAAATGGGCAATTAGTGATGTACTGTCTGCAATACAAATTGATGCGCATGCGCGAAGATTGCTTTGGCGCTCGTGGGTTGTAAACGTCAACTTTCTTTTCGCTCTACAGACATAGAAGTGACATTTTCATACATATGTGAAATAAAATATCGTATGAAACGCGGGAGGTATTATTCTTTACTAACTTACCTTCTCCGTCACACAATATATTTTTTGCTTAGCGCTAACCTTTCTACACTATTGCTTTTCCACTTTTATAATCCTGATTTTTGAGCCTAGTCGACCACTATTTGACTCTTTCTCAACAAAGTCAGTTCTGGATTTTGCAAAGCTCCAAGTCATCATGTATTTTTTAGGTCACACTTTCAAAACCTCTCAATTAGTTTTTGAAAAGTTCTTTGAAAGTGTCTTCGGTATTTCCCAGTAGCCCCTGTACATATTCCCAACAATTTCTTCCTCATGGTTATTTTTGAGATCTTGGGGAAAGACATTTTTGAAAACTTCACAAGTTTCCAATAATTTTTGGCCTTTGGAAACTAATGAAATTCGGTGACTTGAGCTACTGGGACTTATTGATAATCTCTTGGTAGGCTTTACGACCCATGAAATACGACTTTCTGGGTTCGAATCCCGAGTCTTATACTTCTTTTTCTATCCCTTGTCCTTCCTTTTTTCCCTTTATCAGGGACGACGAAAAAGGTCTCGGAAGGAGGTCTTCTCTACTGTGTAAGGATGATGACAAATGGTAACGAGAACGTTCTAGAGTCACGAAATAGTGATTTGATAATCTCCACATTTAGTGATATTTACTTTAATAAATGTTGGTTGGGTGCGCGTGATACGCATCTGCAGGATTCGTCGTGCGCTGGAAAAGACCGTCTAAAGAAAAGACCGTTGTAGTGTGGAACCTAAGCACCCGGGGTTTCCAGGATCAAGATCGAGTGGTATATATTGTTAAATTTTAAATTAGGTTCAAGGTTTTACCTTAAAACTACGATAAACCTTGTATGGAATAAAATTATTGTAAATATATACATATTATATATTATATTATATTATGTGAAGGTAGAAGGAAAATATATTTTAAACCAAGCCAGTATAAAAGTTACGACGTTGTTACATGCGGTACAAATACTCTTTATTTCACACATGCATGAAAATGCCACTTTACTATGCCTGTAGAGCGAGAAGAAAGTTTCCGTTCATAACCCACGAGCGTCAAAGCAATCTTCGCGCATGCGCACATCACAATTTCTACTCATTTCTCCCCGCTAAGGCATCAGCTTTCCATGCGAATCAGCGCCATCGGACGGGATATATGATTAACTAGTGTTGTACTGTCGGTAATACAGATTGATGCGCATGCGCTAAGATTGTTTTGACGCTCGTGGGTTGAAAACGTCGACTTTCTCCTCGCTCTACAGGCATAGATGTGACATTTACATACATATGTGAAATAAAATATCGTGTGTTACGTGGGAGAAATTGATCTCTACTAACTCGTGCAGTGAATTTCACACTCGTTAGTAAAGACCAACTTCCCACCCTCGTCACACAATATGCTATTTTACTGCTCTCAATTACTGCTCTTAATATTAATATTATCATTACGATTATAATCATCGCTTTCTCGACCCAGTAAATATTGTGGTGTAATTTTTATATTACCCCCAGGCGGAAATTGTACCCACTACTGGCAAAATTCCTTTTTTCTATACTGGCCTACTACTGGCCAACGATTGACGCGGTGCAAAAATACGACTGGTACCAGTTTCTGGCCAGTGTGCCCGTAGAGATCAATAATTAGGACATTTTTCAGTACAGGGTACCGTAAATAGTCTGGCGTACAGTGCCAGTAGTAATTTTCCACCTGGGAAATCACGTTTTACACAGTAAAAAATCACGTTTTTTGTAAATTACTTCTTAACAATCTATAACATTAAAATCTTTTTCGTGATTTAAATAAGTTCAACCTGTGTTAGAAAACATTTAAGGTATGTTCTGTAACTGTTTGTTACAATATTACTGGGTAGCGAAAATTCATTAAATTATGTATCGATTTTCCTGCTCAAGCACAGAGTGGTTAATAATGTCGCGCGTCTAATCAGAATGGGCGTTCAGTTACGAAAATCCGAGGAATAAAGTTATGTTACCATTTCCTACTTTTTTGAGTTTAGTTTACCTATTAAAAAAACCTGATATTATTAGATAAGTTAGATTTCTTTTTCCTTCTTCAGACACTTACATAACAATTTTCTTCCAATCCACTTCAATAGGTAAGAGATAAGATTTTTTGAATTGCCAAAATAGATTAGTTAGAAACTTTCGTAAGAGATAAAAGAACTAAACTGAAACCCCCATTTAACCGGACCCCATACACCGTGTTCTTAGAGTTCCGCCGGCTCGCATTCGTTGATGAAGGGGCCCAAGAGGCCGAGAAAGAGGATTGCCCCCGACTCACGTTCACTGATGCGGGGGTCCAAGGAGTCGAGAGATAGAGAAAGAGAGGCGCGTGAGCTAAGCGGAGTTCAGCAGTTCCCCCTCACTATTGACATCATACAAATTCTTGGAACGGAGTCACGGTCATCCGAGGCCATACCCGAGACCGTCGCTAAATGGGGGTTCCAATGTATATAGAATCGGGCGTAGCAGAAAATACAAATTTCAGAAAATGGAAGATCCTAGGGTCCTATCCTTTTCCTTTTTTTACACAAAAATTAACTGTGTAAAATTTGGTCCCAATAAAATATAATTTTCTAATAAATTTTGCCAAAATTGCTCGGAAAACCCGAAAACGCCATGTTTTTCTTCATTTACTTTAAAATTATTGATTGTATTGAAGAAGAATTTAAATTAAAGTTGGGAATCTCTATGAAATGTATATTTTTTGCTGTATTAATTTTTTTTACTGAAATAACCCTTCTCGAGAAAAATCGAAAAAGGGTGAGAAGAGTAAGGAGGAAATTTTTTCTATAAATCCCTCGTGGAAAATCGGTTAGAAAAAAGTTAAAAAAACTGAGAACATTTTTATAGGAAACTAGAACTAAATACAATGAATTAGAACGGAAATTAAAAGAAACGATGGTTGTAACGAAGTTACTTTTGTAAATGGGTAAATAGTTACATTTTTTTAGTAACAGTAAATACAAAAATCGTTACTTTTTTCGTTACTTTCAAAATGTAGTTGACAACACTTTTTTTATTATAATCAATAAATTTTATTGCTTTTGCAACGATTATTTCATTTTCACTATTTACATTGATGCGGTTAGTTTTCGAAAGATTCTTTAGAAATGTCAGAAATAATATTGAACTCGAGACGGAACGGATTAAACGACAAAGCTTTCGAACAATTTTTATTATAAAAAGTAACGACAGTTAGTTTTTTGCAAACGTAACGATGGTTACTTTTTTGCAAAAGTCAGGATAGTTACTTTTTTGCAAAAGTAACAATAGACAATTTTTTGCAAAAGTAACGATAGACACTTTTTGCAAAAGCAATAATAGTTACTTTTTTGCAAAAGTAACGATGGTTACTTTTTTCCGAAAGTAACGATGGTTATTTTCTTGCAAAAGTAACGACAGTTACTTTTTTGCAAACGTAAGGATAGTTACTTTTTTGCAAAGGGAACGATAGTTACATATTTGCAAGAATAACGATAGTTACTTTTTTTGCAAAAGCAAGAATAGTTACATTTTTTTCAAAAGTAACAATAGTTTCTTTTTTGCAAAAAGGATGATAGTCACTTTCTTGCAAAAGTAATAATAGTTACTATTTTGCAAAAGTAACAACGGTTACTCTCTTGCAAAAGCAACGACGGTTACTTTCTTGCGAAAGTAACTACAGTTACATTCTTGCTGAAGTAAGGACAGTTACTTTTTGAAAAAAAACAGTTACTTTTTGCAAAAGTAACGATAATTATTTTGTTGCAAAAGTAATGATAGTTAATTTTTTGCAAAGGTAACGATAGTTACATTTTTTCAAAAGTAATGTCAGTTACTTTTTTGCAAAAGTAACAGTATTTACTTTTGTGCAAAAGTAACGATAGTTACTTTTTTGCAAAAGTATCGATAGTTATATTTTTGCAAAGGTAACGATAGTTACATTTTTGCAAAAGGAATGATAGTTGCTTTTTTGCAAAGGTGACGATAGTTGCTTTTTTTAAAGTAACAATATTTACCTTTTTGCAAAAGTAACGACAGCTACATTCTTCCATTCTTGCAAAAGTAACGAGAGCTATTTTTTTGCAGAAGTATCAATAATTACTTTTTTGCAAAAGTAACGATAGTTACCTATTTTCAAAGGTAACGATAGTTACATTTCTGCAAGAGTAACGTTGGTTACTTTTTGCAAAAGTAGCGAAGTTACTTTTATGCAAAAGTTATTAAGTTACACTTTTTCAGAAGTAACGACACTTAATTTTCTTTAAAGTAACGATAGTTATTTTTTTGCAAAAGTAACGATAATTGTTTTTTTGCAAAAGTAACGATAGTTACTTTTTTGCAAAAGTAACAGTATTTACTTCTTCGCAAAAGTAACGATGGTTATTTTCTTGCAAAAGTAACGACAGTTACTTTTTTGCAAACGTAAGGATAGTTACTTTTTTGCAAAGGGAACGATAGTTAATTTTTTGCAAAAGTAACAATAGTTAGTTTTTTACAAAAGTGACGACACCTAATTTTTTAAAAAGTAACGGTAGCTACTTTTTTGCAAAAGTAACAGTATTTACTTTTTTCAAACGTAACGATAGTTACTTTTTGCGAAAGTGACGACAGTTACTTCTTCGTAAAGGTAACGATAGTTACTTTTTTGATAAGGTAACGATAGTTGCTTTTTTGTAAATGTAACAATAGTTACTTTTTTCAAAAATAACGACAGCTACTTTTTTCCAAATGTAACAATAGTTACTTTTTTGCGAAAGTGACGACAGTTAATTTTTTCAAAAGTAACTATAGTTACTTTTTTGTAAAAGTAACGATGGTTCCTTTTTTGCAAAAGTAACTAAGAAAAATTTACTTCTTGAAATGTCAACGATGTCAGCAACTAGTTACTTTTTTCATGATATAACGGTAACGGTAACTAGTTCCTTTCAAAAAGTATCTTACCCATTATCGATATCGTAGTACTTTATTGTAGTTGCCATATTTAGCAAGAAAATGCAACAATTTACAAAATTCAAAGTTTTACAGTTTTATAATTTACAGTTCTTGTACCAAAATATTTGTATTTTTTTCGACCTAGGATGACAAATATTTAAATAAAGTAATCTCTATCAGATCGAAAAAATTTTTATTTTACTTCAAGCTCTGGAATCATAGCTTTATTTTTTATTTTTTTTTAGAGATTATTGCGTTTTAATATTACATAGTTTAAACGTAAAATATTTTTCTGTAATAGCAATTATTTGCACAGTTTAACGTAAAATTATCTCATCACAGTGTTTTAAATATTTTATCAACCTAGGTCGAAAAAGAACAACTTTTTGGATGCAAAAATGGTAAATTCGGGTATGCTTTCTTTTTAAAAAATATTTTAACTGCAATAAAATACAAGAATATACAACAGTATACAAAAAAAATAGAAAAAAAGTATCAAATTCGTCCAATTAATAATAATTGGAAAAACTGTTTGCAGATGGGGTAAAGAAGCAACGATTTTGTTTCGATATCGAATCCGACCAAATCAGCAAACTTCTAAGTTCCTGTACTTTTTGTTGTCATTTATTGCATTAATTTGTATTTTCCTGTAAAAATGGTAATAGGTTTTTGGTGCTTATTCGCAGAAGATTTTCCATAAAAAGCTTATTTTGTAAATTAATTTTTGTAAAATATTATATAACAAACTGAAAACACCTAATAGGGTTTTTAAGGATCGAAAATGGTGACTTATATTTTTCATGGTGTCCACTTTACTTCACTACTTTACTTTTTTCACCTCTTCCTTCAAGTTTTCTCGAGAAAGGTTGTTTCAATGAGAAAAATTGATGCAACAAAAAGTATGTATTTCGTAGAGAATTTTTATTCGAACTTTTTTTCGATACAACCAGTTTTTCGTAAATCAAGAAATTATTTTTTTGGGGTTTCCAGACAGTTTTCACCGACTGCCAAAAATTTTTGTTTTTGACATTAATTTGGAAATTACCTGAGAATTCTCAAAAAATGACAAATTTTATGTTCAATATGTAGTATTTTCCGAACGAGCATAAGTATTTGGGATTTTTTTTTTAAATCGACGTGGAAACTCCTGCTCTTTCTATTGATGTAAGAAAAATGACAAAATTGCTGCAGATTTTTTAAAATTTTCGAAAATGGATTTTCTCAAAAAAACCCACTTTTTTAAATTTTTATTTTTTTAGAGATAAATGGTAACATGTACAACATATACCCTGAGATTCATTCTTGGTACACCACTGCTTCACGTTTGGAAAAATTATTTTTTAAGAATCAGAGAGAGAGAGAGAGAGAGAGAGAGAGAGAGAGAGAGAGAGAGAGAGAGAGAGAGAGAGAGAGTTCGAACACTGAAATTATTAAATTAGTTAATTACTTTCATTGATTTTTTTTACAAAGTATAACTGCGTGAAAAATTTAAATATTTTCAAGGTAGAAACAAGAGAATAATATTTAGTACAAAATAATAAATGAGATCAAGACTGTGAGGGGCACGCTATATGATTTATTTTGCGACTGAGGGTTTGCTGATGCAGTGCCAAATATCGAAAGAATGCAGAATACTTTTTTTTTATAATATCTTCAACCAGAAAATATTATCCTCTTCACATCTTCCCATTTTGGCTAGTGATTTTTGAAAAAATCATGAATTTTGATATATTTCTCAAAAAAAAATATTTTTTTCAATATAATGTAGTGGTTTTGCCATGAACGAAACTCAGGGACTAAGTAGTATTGTAGTCCATATTGATATCTATCTCTGAAAAAGAAATGAAAATTTCAAAAAGTGGAGTTTTTGAGAAAACACATTTTCAAGATTCTTAGAAAGTCTCGGATCAATTGAAAGAACAGAAGTTTCCACGTCGATTTAAAAAAAACCTTAATACTAGCGCACGTTTGCAAAATACTACATTTTGAAAAAAATTTCTTTCATTTTCTGAGAATTCTCATGTAATCTGCAAATGATTGTAAAAAATTTAGAATGATATATCCAAATAATAAATCATTCTGACACCATGACCAAGACTTTTCTTGAAATTTTGCATGATTTGAAATGGAATCAGTCTAATTAGATGTTAAATTATTCTAATTTCAAGTCGATTCAAGTTAATAATTGTTAGATTGTCATTATTTTATACATTAAAATTAAACACTTTCACTTACAAATTAAAAATTTAAAAAGTGGAACAATTAAAATTGTAACGTTCAGAGTCTAAATTTAGCACTCGGAAATTTTAACGATTCAAGGCTTTCTATTTCAAACAATTCAGGCTAAAGTTGTTTAGTTTTGAATATTTATTAAATTTTTTATTAAATGTTTATGAAATTTCAACGATTCAAGGCTTTTCATCTCAAGTCATTCAGTTTAAAATTGTTTAGTTTTGAATATTTGATTTTTAATCGCTCATTTTAAACGAATAGTCAATTAATAATAAATATTAAAAAAAATTTTTTTTTTATAATTAAAATATT
Source organism: Melikaiella ostensackeni (assembly GCA_032362435.1). Lineage (NCBI taxonomy): Eukaryota > Metazoa > Arthropoda > Insecta > Hymenoptera > Cynipidae > Melikaiella > Melikaiella ostensackeni. The sequence continues at coordinate 6,255,616 of JAUMHM010000005.1, forward strand.
TCAAATTGAATGGGTTAAAAATTGAAAATTTTAGACTGAAATAATATTTGAATAGAATTTTGAATTGAATAGTTTTATTTCTGTTCCTTATCTACCTGTAGTTGTCATTCTCGCATTTTCATAAATTATTAAATTCCGGTGCGAAAATTTTTTAAAATTTCGGCATATCAAAGAATATATATATTGCACATATTTAATAGGCATTTAATATATTTTCGTAATTTTTTAAATAAATACGCATTTAAAAAATTTATGAGATGGAAAACTGGATGCGGACCATTTCGTTTTTCTTCCTTCTCACACAGAAAAAATGTTCTCCTAAAGTTTTCACGTATTTAATTTAAAAAATCATTAATTAATTTATATTTACAGTCGATAACCCCGATAACTAACCATTCAATTAATCAATATAATAGTTTTTTCGAAATCTTTTAGTTTTCCCGCGTGGAACAGCCTTGTTTATCCCTCCTTGGAATGATAGCCCCCGTCAGGGGCCCATGAGGGCAATCCATAGGGGAAAACCCAAGAGGGCCTCCGCAGGGGTCCTGCTCGTTTGCCCTCACGGACGATCGGTTAAAATTTTTAAGTACAAACGTTCAATATTTTGTTGACACTACCGATTTTAATAATTGATTAGTTGAGGCTTGAAAAAAATTGTATATTTGTTACAAATTTGATGACATTTTTTTAGAAGTTGAATTCGGAATCTTAGATGTTTCACGAGGGCCCCCAAAGGGGGCCATACTTGTTGCCCTCTTGTCTCAATTTACAAAAACCAAACAATTCTTTTGTGTAATAAATTCTCTTTTGTGTCAAATAGTAACAATATCTCATTCAGATATGCAGTTATTGAAAATCAGATAATTCCAATCGGTTATTTCTAATGAAGTGTTTATGATGTTTTTATTATACCATTTAAAAGTACAATAAATTACAGGTCATCCTAAATCTTTTTCTTACAAATGTCGAAATATTCTTAAACCTTAATATCTCTATTTGTTCAAAAAAAGCTTGTAGGCTCTGAGATGGTTTTTCATTGATCTCGTCACTTCTCCTGAATAATAAAGTCAACTGACTTTTCTGTGAGTTTAACAAATTCAAAAACTACTAACCCCGCTGAACAACATTCAATTAGTCAATATACTAGTTTTTGGGGTTTCGTAGCTCCGGGTAGAAACGCTTATAGTTTTGGTCAAGTGGGGGAGTGAGGGGGAGAAGTACGGGAAGTGATGGGAGGGTTAGTGAGGGGAAGAGAGGGAAAGCGAAAGGGTGAAGTGTGAATGGGGGGGGGGGGTAAGAAAAAATAACGGTAGAGGAGGAGGCATGAGGAAAAAGGTGGGCGTAAGGATAAAGGTGTGGCGTGAGGGAAAAGGTGGGTTGATATGGGAAATGAGAGGACGGGAAGTGAAATCATTAGAAGTAAGGAAAGCGAGGGGAGGAGAGAGGAAGTGTGATTAGGGGAAGTCAGGGGTACTGAGGGGTGTGAGTAAATGGGGCAACGTACAAGAGAAGGATTAGTGTGGGGAAGTGTGGGGAGGGGAAGTGATCATTTTTAGAATATGTCATAAGCAATGGGAGTGGGGAGAAGTTGAACATTTTAAATAGGCTACGAAAACCCTTTTTATAGACACATGTCGCCTACTTTTTCTAATTCTTCCGAAACCTGGTAGTCTTTATTTTGAATGGATGTGCTCTTGATGTTTTCATCATGCCCTTTATATATATAATAAATTTTTTGGTCCCCTTACATCTTTTCCTCATAAATTTCGATACATTTTTAAGCCTTGAAATTTCCATCTGTTCAAGAAAAGCTTGCAAGCCCTGAGTTGGTTTTTCATTGATCCTTGTCAATTCTCTCAATTAATAAAGTCAACTGAATTTTCTGTTAGCTTAACAAATTCAGAAAAAACTAACCCCGCTAACCAGTCATTCAATTTGTCAATATACTAGTTCTTAGGGTTTCGCAGCCCGTGAAGAAACCCTTATTGTTTTGGTATAGTGGAGGAGTGAGGGAGGAGTGAAGCGAGAAATGGGTAATAAAGGGAGTAAATGGTGGGGATACGAGGGAAATGAGGGGGGAAGTGATCTGATGGGAAGTGAGGGGTAGCGAGGGAAAGAGAGGCGAAGTGAGGGTGTGAAGTGTGAAAATGGGGAGTGAGGGGAGTAAAGGTAGGGAAGGGGCGTGAGATGAAGGGTTGGACGTGAGGTAAGGGTGCGACGTGAAGGGAAATGAGGGGAGGTGGAGTGAGATGTTTAGTAGTAAAGAAAGCGAAACGAGGGGAGAGGAAATGATATTAGGGGAAGTGAGGGGTATTGAAGAGTTGAAGCAGGGGAGGGAAGATGCGAGGGAAGGGTTAGAGTGGGGAAGTGCGGGGAGGGGAAGTGATCATTTTTAAAATGCGGCATAAGCAATGGGAGTTGTGACAAGTTAAACATTTCGATTACTATATTAAATAGGCTACGACACCATTTTTTGTAGCCGCATATCGCTTATTTTTGCTAATTTTTTTCAAACCTGGTAGTCTTCATTTTTAATGAATGTATTCATGATGTTTTTATTATACCCTTTAAGTATACAATAAATTTTCAGGCCGTCTTAAATCCTTTCCTTATAAATGTCGATATATTTTTAAGCCTTGAAGTCTCCATCTGTTCAAGGAAAGCTTGCAAACTGTTAATTGGTTTTTCATTGACCCTCGTCAATTCTCCCGATTAATAAAGTCAATTGAATTTTCTGTTAGTTTAACAAATTCAAAAAACTACTAATCCCGCTAACCAACCATTCAATTAGTCAATATATTACATTTTAGGGTTTCGTAGCCCCGGATAGAAAGCCTTATAGTTTCGGTTAAGTGGGGGAGTGAGGGAAGGGGTGAAAGGCGGAGTGAGGGAGTGAAGTGAGAAATGGTTGGTAAGGGAAGTGAGGAATGGGCACACAAGGAAAAATGAGGGGAGGGGTAGCAAGATGATGGGAAGTGAGGGGCGGTCAGGGGGGAAGAGGCGAAGTGAGGGTGTGAAGTGTAAAGATGGGGAGTAAGGGAAGTAAGAGTAGGGGATGGTGCGTGAGGGAAGGGGTGGGTCGTGGCGAAAAATGAGGGGAGCGAAGTGGGATGATAAGAAGTAAGGAAAGCGAGGGGTGTGGAGAGGAAGTGAGTGGTATTAAGGGGCTGGAGGAGAGGGGGAAGTATGAGGGAAAATGATCATTTTTAAAATGTTGCATAAGCAATGGGAGTTGGGAGAAAATAAACATTCTAAATACTATATTAAATAGGCTATGAAATCCTTTTTTGTAGGTACATGTGTCGCCTACTTTTATTAATTTTCTTGATATCTGGTAGTCTTTATTTTTAACGAATGGGTTCATGCTGTTTTTATTATACCCTTTAAGTGTATAATAAATTTTCAGGATTCCTTAGATCTTTTTTTTTTATAAATGTCGAAATATTTTTAAGCCTTAAGGTCTCCATTTGTTCAAGGAAAGCTTACAAGCTTTGAATTGATTTTTTATTCACCCTCGTCAATACTCCTGATTAATAAAGTCAACTAAATTTTCTGTTAGTGTAACAAATTAGAAAAAACTACTAACCCCACTAACCAACCATTCTATTAGTAAATATACTAGTTTTTGGGGTTTTGTAGCCCCGGGTAGAAATACTTATAGTCTAGGTTGAGTGGGAGCGTGAGGGGAGGGGTTAGAAGGGAAAGTGAGGCAATGAAGTGAGAAATTTGGAGCAAGGGGATTGAGGGGTAGAGACGCGATGGAAAATGAGGGAAGGGGAAGTGTGATGATGAGGAGTGATGGGAAGTGGGCGGAAGAGAGGGGAAGTGAAGGGGATGTGTGAAGATAGGGAGTAAGGGAAGTGAGAGTAAGGGAGGGTGCGTGAGGGAAGGGATGAGGTGTGGGGAGGAATGAGATGTAGGGAGGAATGAGAGGAGGGAAGGGAGATGATTAGAAGTAATTAAATCGAGGGGATGAGAGAGGAAGTGAGATTAGGGGAAGTGAGTGGTATTGAGGGATGGAAGGAGAGAAGGTTGCATGAGGGGGAATGACCATTTTTTGAATGTTGCGTAAGCAATGGGATTTGGTAGAAGATAAACATTTTAAATATCATATTAAATAAGCTACGAAATCCTTTTTTGTAGGTGCATGTCGCTTACTTGTGGTAATTTTCCTGAAACCTGGTAGTATTTATTTTTAATAAATGTGTTCATGCTGTTTCTATTATACCCACTAAATGCAAAATAAATTTTCAGGTACGTTTAAATCTTTTTCTTATAAATGTCGATATACTTTTAAGCTTTAAAGTCTCCATCTGTTCAAGGAAAGCTTGCAAGCTCTGAACTGGTTTTTCATTGACCCTCGTCACTTCACCCGATTGATAAAGTTAACTGAATGTTCTTTTATTTTAACCAATGAAAAAAACTACTTACCAACAATTCAATAAGTCAATATACTAGTTTTCAGGGTTTAGTAGCCCCGGGTAGAAACCCTTATAGTCTTGGTTGAGTGGGAGCGTGAGGGGAGGATAAGGAGCGGAAGTGAGGTGATGAAGTGAGAAGGGGGATGAAGGGGGTATGAGGAGTGGAGTTGTGATGGAAAATGAGGGGTGGGGAAGTGTGATGATGGGAAGTGATGGAAAGTGAGCGGAAGAGAGGGGAAGTGTGAAGATAGGGAGTTAGGGAAGGAAGAGTAGGGGATGGTGCGTGAGGAAAGGGGTGAGACGTGGGGAGGAATAAGAGGAGGAAAGTGAGATGATTAGGAGTAATTAAATCGAGGGGATGAGAGGGGACGTGAGAT
>JAUMHM010000005.1:6260513-6281541 GCA_032362435.1 Melikaiella ostensackeni
AAAGTGAGATGATTAGGAGTAATTAAATCGAGGGGATGAGAGGGGAAGTGAGATTAGGGGAAGTGACGGTTATGGAGGGTTGGGAGGAGGAGGGGGGGGGGCGTGAGAGGGAGTGATCATTTTTAAAATGTGGCATAAACAATGGGAGTAGGGAGAAGTCAAACATTTCAAATACTATATTAAATAGGCTATGAAACCCTTTCTTGTAGACGCATGTTGTCTATTTTTGCTAATTTTTTAAAATCCTCGTTGTCTTTATTTTTATTGAATGTGTTCATGACGTTTTTATTATACCCTTTAAGTGTACAATAAATTTTTCAGGTCTTCCTGAATCTTTTTCTTTCTAATGTCGATATATTCTTAAGCCTTAATGTCTCCATCTGTTCAGGGAAAGCTTGCAACCTCTGAACTATTTTTTCATTGATCCTCGTCATTTCTCCCGATTGATAAAGCCAACTGAATATTCTTTTATTTTAGAAGGGTGTGAGGGGTGGAGATGTGATGGGAAATGAGGGGTGGGGAAGTGTGATGATGAGGAGAGATGGGAAGTGAGTGAAAGAGAGGGGAAGTGAGGGGGAAAGTGTGAAGATAGGGAGTAAGGGAAGGAAGAGTAGGGGTGGGTGCGTGAGGGAAGGAGTGAGATGTGGGGAAGAAGATGGGAGGGATGTGAGATGATGAGGGGTAATTAAATCGAGGGGATGAGAGAGGAAGTGAGATTAGGAGAAGTGAGGGGTATTGAGGGTTGGGAGGGGAGGGGGGGCGTGAGAGGGAGTGGTCATTTTTTAAATGTGGCATAAACAATGGGAGTAGGAAGAAGTCAAACAATTCAAATACTATATTAAATAGGCTATGAAACCCTTTCTTGTAGCCGCATGTTGCCTATTTTCACTAATTTTTGTGAATCCTCGTAGTCTTTATTTTTATTGAATGTGTTCATGACGTTTTTATTATACCTTCTAAGTGTACAATAAGTTTTTCAGGTCTTCCTAAATCTTTTTCTTCCAAATGTCGATATGTTCTTAAGCCTTAAAGTCTCCATCTGTTCAGGGAAAGCTTGCAAGCTCTGAATTGGTTTTTCATTGACCCTCGTCACTTCTCCCGATGTCTCGAAGTCGATGTTCCCGAAGTCGATCAAGTGTTTTTGATAGTCTTTCGTTCTGGCGTACGAGTTCTTTGATTTTCTGTTGATTTGAATTGAACTGCTGCGTCATGTCGGCCTCTGGGTTATCCTCGGGTTTTACGACTGTCTTCACCTGAGAATAACTGCTAGAACTGCTTTTTGTCCAATTTTCGACGCTTTCTGTGCATCTGCAATTCTGATTATTCCTCTTAGTCAAACAGTTCGTCGCCAGTTGTTCAATCTTACATTCAAATTTAGTTTTTATCTATGAAAGAAACGTACTATACGTCACACCATTTTATTAAATTATGCAACCTAAAAATAGTTTTGTAGTTTAATAATAATAGTAATAGTTGAAATAATAATTTAGAAGATATTTACGATTCAGGAAATTAAATTAGAAATTAATTAAATTAGCCTCCAGTCAGATCTCATGGGGAGAACAACCTAGTTTCTTGATAGGTATTGACATGTTAAAAAATTGTTTTTATTGCCTTTGTTGATTCATATTAGATCGTTAGGGGCCGTCCATAAACTATGTTAGCAATTTGAGGGGTGCAGGGGGTCACGCCAAAAACTACGACTTGTTACAGGTGAGAGGGGAGGGTCATTGGACGTAATATTACGAGTTTAGATAACGTTTAATACGTTTCCTGGTGATGAATTTTAGTAAACATTGTGAATTTCGCACAAGATGGCCCTGCAACGGTACAGATCAATAATAACATAATAAGTTTGAACATCACTTTCATATTTCAGACTTCACACACTTTTCTCTATTCCCCTCTTTTCCCTATTTTTCAAGGATTATTTTTTTCTCCACGTTTTCAAGAAACTTCTACTTTTTCGCTTAAATGCGAACTAAATTAATAGAACCCAATATACTAAAGTCTCGATTTATGTTACTTTTCGGGCATGGTCTGCAACGGCATTGCCATAAACCGATCAAAGATTCAACGTAAACAGAGCCGTATGAACCATTTTCAGTAGGAATACATAATATTAATTAACTGTATTGTGTAAAAATGTTAATTTTTGTTATCATAAAGAATGGACTTTTTTCTAATAATGAAGAATAATTTATGAAAAGAGAACTTTCCGCCAGTATTTAAAAACAAATGCGAAATATGCACGCGAGTATTCGAAATTCTACGAATATCATAAGCCGATCTATTACTAATCGAGACTCCAGAGTAAAAAGGTTTATCAGAGAGATTAAAAAGTGCTTTGCAAAAATTTGACATTGATGCATACTTTAAGAACAATCATAGATGAGAAAATTGTGTTATAAATAAGAAAGATTCTGAAAAAACTCAAAATTTATCAAACGTAGTTTATTTGATAAAATGCAAAGGTTGTAGTAAAATCTATATTGGTGAAGCAGGCAGGAGGTTTAAAACAAGAATAGCTGAACATAAAAGAGATTGCCGAATTCGCAATTTAAACACAGATTTGTCACAACACTCGTGAAATTTTGATCATTTTTGAAATTTTGATAATATAAACATTTTAGCTAGAGAAAATAACACTCATATAAGGAGAATTAAAGAATTAGTTTTTATGAATGAGTGCAAGAATTACTCTATGAATTTAAAAACAGGAGTACTTAGTATAAATCAATGTTACCATAATATAATAAATTGAATTTTTCAAATTCCTAATGCTCTTGCCGCGCTACTTTGTAATTGAATGCACCCTCTGAGAAAACCTTTACTATGATTTCTAACATAACCTACGACTTGCTTCCTGTCAGTGTTACTCCGTCGTTTGACTATTGTGGGTCGCTCTTAAATTAAAAAATGTAACCTTTAATCATTGGAAACCTCTTTTGTTTTTTGAGGTTTTCCCAATTAATTATGTGTTCAATTATTTGTTATCAGAATTGTTTCAATTTCTTCATCATAAACATAATTTTGACTCTGAAATTGTCTTTTTTAAGGTTAAAAATTTTTGTTCACTCATAATTTTTTTCTATGACTTTGTAATTTTCAAATGAGCTAATTCTTTATAATAAATTTCTTCATTAGATATAATTTTGCCTGATAATGACCGACAAATTACAGTCGAAACATTTCAATATGCAATATGTATTTTAATTCAACAATTGAAAAAAATTTGACTCGGAATAATCCTTGTATTTTTTAATTTTTTAATTTGATCGTAAGACCGAAATGATAGAACTCAATGTTCTTATGAAGTTACTATTTTGAATCGATCGGACAAAGTATTGCTTCTTGAATTTAAGAAGTTGATTATGTAGAAAGAATCCAACTGTTTTTAGTTAAAAAATAATTTTTTGCTTGAAATGCCTAATATTATATTTTTAGTTCGGAATTCATCTCGTTTGGTTGAAAATTTTAGCTCTTAGATGAAAATTTAATTATTTTATGGAAAATGCGACTATTTTGTTAAACAATCATCTTTTTTTGGTCAAAAATTCAACTACTTGGTTGAAATTTTAACTATTGTGTTGAAAATTCTTTTCATTTTTGGTTAAAAATTAATTTGTTTTGGTTGAGGATTCAACTATTTTGTTGAAAATTCATCTACTTTGGTTGAATTCAACTGTTTTTGATTTCAAATTAAAATCCCATTTGGTTGAAATATCAACTATTACATGTTATTTTAGTTGAGACTTCATCTCTTTGCTTGAAAATTCAACTATCTTATTAAAAATTTGTTTTTTTTTTTGGTTGAGAATTAGCTTCATTAATTCAAAATTTAACTATTTCGTTTTTGGTTGAAAATTTAATTATTCGGTTAAAAATTCATCATTCTTGGTTGAAAAGTGAACCATTCTGTTGAAAATTTGCTTTTTTTGGCTAAAGATGAGGTTTTTTATCTAAGAATTTAACAATTCAATTTTTGGTTAAAAATTTATTCTTTATAAGTTGAAAATTCAACTATTTGTTAGAAAATTCTTGTATTTTGTTGGAAATTCGTTTTTTGGGATAGTAAATTTTTTTTTTGTTGAGAATTAATATTTTTGTTTGAGGATTCAACTATTTTGTTAAAAATTTGTTTTTCTTGCGTGAAAATCAACTTTGTCGTTGAAAATTGATCTTTCCGGTTTAAAGGTCAACTGTTTTCTAAATCATCTGACTTTTTAGCTTGAAAACTAGAAACCTTTGTTGATAATTTATCTTTTTGGGTAGAATACTAGTCTTCTCTCTTGAAAAATTATCTATTTGGTTGAGGATTCAACTATTTTGTTAAAGATTCCTCTTTCTGCATTGAACTCAGATGGTTAAAAATTTATCTTTGTAGGCCAAAAATTAATCTATTTTGTTGACAGTTTAATTCTCTTGTTGAAAATTCAACTATGGTATTTTGTTAAAGTCATCTTTTTTGGTCGAAAATTTTTTTTAGATTAGAAATTCATCTTTTATGGTAGAAAAGTGATCTTTCTTGGTTGAAATTGCGCTTTTTTTGGTTGAATATTTATCTCTTTTGGAAGAAAATGAATCTTTCTTGGTTTGAAATTCAACTATTTCGTTGAAAATGCAATACATTTGCACTTGAAAGCTTAGGAATTTAAAGCGTTTCATACACTAAACTCACTAGAAACGATAAAAAACGCAGAATAAACGTGAAATCCGTGTTAAGCCAACGGCCACCTTACTTTAGGAGGGGGGGGGGGGGTTTGACTATACTGCGCTTGTCAACGAGGGGGGACGGCGGTTTAAAAAAAACCCAAAATTGGAAACGTAGTTTACGGACGGTCCCTTAGTAAATTTTCCCTTTTGTAAATGTTTTTTGATTATGGTTAACAATAATAAAAATAGAAAAAGGCAAGAGAAAAAAGAAGGGTCGGGAAAGGTCAGGATTCTGTCCCTAGTATAAAAAAAAGGAGAAGTGAGGGGGAAATGGGAAGAAGTTGGGGGTGGAGAGGGGGAGTGAACCAATGGAAAATGAGGGGAAGTAAGGAGATGCGAAACGAGGACAAATAAGGGAGGAGGGGAAGTGATGATGGGGAAGTGAGGTTTGCAAAATGAGGCGAAGTGAAGGGTGGGCCGGCGAGTTGGGGAAAGTGAGTAGCGGAGTGGAGATTTGAGGGGAGGTGTGGGGATAGGTGAAGTTAAAACTTTTGAATACTATATTGAATAGGCTACGGAAACATTTTTTAAAGGCGCATGTCGCCTGCATTTTATAAATTTTTATTTTTATTTTTTTTTAATTTGAATGGAGTTATTTAAGTGTGTGTTGTTGAAATTTGATCGTAGGATTCTTGACTTTTAGGGTTTCGCAGCCCCGTGCAGAAGCCCTCATGGTTTCGGTCGGATGTTCGTCCCTCGTATGAAAAACAGATAGTGAGGAGGAATAAGGGGGAATGATGGTTGGAGAGGGAGAGTGAAAATATGGAAAATGACGGGAAGTAAGAAGAGGGGAAACGAGGAGAAATAAGGGGGGAGGGAAAGTAATGTTGGAGATGTGAGGGTTGGGAAAATAAGGGGAAGTGAAGGGTGGGATGGGGGAGTTCGGGGAAGAAAGAGGCAGAGATATGATGCGAGAGGAGGGGTGGGGATAGGAGAAGTTGAAACTTTTGAATACTATATTAAATAGGCTACGAAACCCTTTTTATAGGCGCATGTCGCCTACATTTTATAATTTTTATTTTCATTTTTTTTAAAATTTAAATGAAGATATTTAAGAGTACGTTGTCGAAATTTAGTTGTTGGATTCTTGGTTTTTAGAGTTTCGTAGCCCCGGGGAGAAACTGTAATAGTTACAGTCGAGTGTCCGTCCGACGTACTTTTTTCCCCGGAGGGTAAGTGATGGAGGGGGGTAGGGTTGGAGAAGGGATGGGTTGAAAGGTGAATTGAGGGGAGTGGTAAGGAATGGGATGGGGATGGGAAGTGAAGAAGGACGAAGGGAGAAAGCGAGTATTGTAAAAGTGGTTAACTTAGGGGGAGGGCAAGTGGGGGAGTCATGAGGGGCGGTAGGGTGAGAGAAGATGATGGAAAGTGAGGAGTGGGGAGTTGTGGAGGTAGGTAGTCAGGGATGAGGGAAGTGCGGGTGGCGAGGGGGATTGTCGGGCGGGGAGGGCGGGGAAAGGAAGGGGTGAGAAGGGACTGGGTCTAGTGGGGAAGTGTTTGGGTGGGAAAAGGAGTTGGGTGTGGGGAAGTGAAGAGAAGAGGGGTGTGAGGGGATAGTAGATGAAAATAGGACCGAATAGGATCACCTTTAAATAACTAAATATAAGAAATTCCCCATCATTTTCTTTCTCAACTTTTTTTTTTCAATTTTCGAAGAACAATTATGTCGATAAAAAAGTGAATTAAAAATGAGGTAATTAAAAGACTTGAACCTATAAAAATTATTATAATTCCTTTCACTTATGATCATTTTTAAAATGTGGCATATCCAGTAGGAGATGGAAGAAGATAAATATTTTGAATACTACATCAAATAGGCTACGAAACCCTTTTTTTTGTAGGCGCACGTCGCCTACTTTTACTATTTTTTTTTAATTTCCAAGAATTTCGTAGTTGAAGAAGATTTTTGATCTAGTTGAAATATAAAATACTGATTTTTCAACTTACAAACTTATTCTCGTTTTCTAATTCGATTATCGAACCTAGCAATTTTTCAATTTCAATACATTTTTCTTTTCTAAGATCCAATTCTGTCTTAAGTGTTTGAATAGTCTTCTCAAGAGCAGTTTTAGCGTCAGAAATTTCTGCTAGCTGATTTTGTACTAGCTGGTTACAGTCGGCTGTGAATAAATAAATTAGTAAGCTCAGTATAAACAGCAGACAGTAAAGGTATTGTTTAAGCAACTTCACAAACTATTCCAGTATAAAATTTATTGACACGCATTTATATAAGTATTTTCGGATAGCAATTTGATGAAATTTACGTACAGATAATTCAATTTAGTTTCTTATCGTAAAACAGTACTATAAATTGCTTTCGTTAAAGAGGTTGTAAAACGTCTTGCGTATAAACAGTAAAAGAGCATTATGTACAATCGTAAAAGGATTTGAGTGCTACTTGCAATAAGGATCATTTTGTCTATTTTATATGTTATATAATTCCAAGCTTACAACAAATAGAACTTATATACCCTTCGACACTCACATTTGGAATACATAAACAATCGTTATTATTTCGCTGATTTTAGGCTTGAAAGGAATTTAAAAAATTGTTGTGGCTGCAAGTTTAGAATTCACAATTTAAAACTAAAAATTATATTAAAAATGAAACACTTGCACTCTCCTCTGTAGAAAAATGTTGGCCCCCGTCGGGTGCCCATGTGGATAATACATTGGAAAAAACCCACGGAGGCCCCCGCAAGAGGCCCTGTTCGTTTGCCCTTACGGTCGATCGGTTAAAATTCCTAATTCCTAAAGTTTAATGTTTTGTTGAAACTACAAGTTTTGATGTTTGATTAGTTCAGACTTGCAAAAAATCCATTATTAAGAAAATTTTATGACATTTTTTTGGAAGTTGAACTTTAAGATTTGAGACATTCGACGAGGGCCCCCGCAGGGGGCCTTACTTGCTGCCCTTATGCCTCAATTTACAAAAATCGAACGGTTTTTTCTGATAAATTGTCTTTTGTGTTAAGTAGTAAGAATATCTCATTTGAATGTGCAGTTATTGAAAATGAAGATAATCCCAATAAATTTTGATGCACATACGGAGTGGCTGCCTGAAAAAGTTATAAACAATATGATAAGTTGGTCAGAAGGAAAAACGGAAGTCTGATAAGATGCTGGTCATGAGTTCAAGTCCCGGCCAAGGCGTTAAATTTTTTTTTATTTCCAAATTTTTCCTACATACCTGTGCGATACAAATACGTGGGCCTCCGCAAGAAAAGGGCCCTCATGACTCGCTTAAAATGCGGGAAGTTTATACGGCCATTTGACTTTATACGTAACTCCATACCGGTCATGAGGGCCCTTTTCTTGCAGGCACCCACATATATCAATTAACTTATACTTGAAAATGACGGGGAGACGTATTTTTAAGTATTTTTAAGGGGAGACGTATTTTTAACGTATTTTTAAGAATTGAAATTTTACCATCGGGCTAACTGCAAGGGGCCCACGAGGGCAACCATAAGTACAGTGACAAAGAAAGCTCATGTTAGATTCTTATGGATTAGCATGTCTTTTCCATGAGGGGCCGCGCCTGAATTGCCCGCATGGTCCCCTCATGGCAGGGGGGCAATCCGAGAGGTCCCCTATGGGGGCCTACTCCGTTTTTCCACACAGGCTCTCTTCGTTTTTGAGAAGATAATGTAAATTAGCAAATTGATTTATCATATTTAAATGCATCATAACAGAATTGTAAGAATGATAAATTATTTTGGATGAAATATCATTAAAATAATAAAATTTCACAAACCAAGATCAGACATGTTTTTTCTTGTTTCTTGTAAAGCAGTGGTTAAATCAAAGTTCTTCTGTTCCATTTCCACCTTATTTTTTCTCATTGTGTCCAGTTCAGCTGTAACTGTATAAATGTATAACAATTATAATAACAGAGATTGGAGACAAAATTTTGCGATTTGAATTTTGAAAGCTGATAAAGCAAATCATTAAAAATACATGGAAAATTTAATTAATGACAATAAAATTTTAATTTGTGACATTTTTTCCAAATAATATAGGTATTAAACTTTTTCTTTCTCACACGGACATAAATTTGCGCCCTCCTTCGAAATTTGGCGCAAAAATAAAAAAAGTTCAAAGTTGATAGAGGGCATCTACTCTTCTGGGAATTTCAAAAGTCAATTGTCTCAAAAAATCAACTGTTTTTTGTTTTTCTATTTTTTTCAAGGTACGTACTATTTGTATGACAAATATAGTGCAAAAGATTTTATAGTTTGCCCACATCTTGAAGATGAGGGAGAATAGGGATGTATAATATGAAATATCTAGAGGATTTTAATTAAGATAACAACTTTACCTCCGTGGTCAACTTTGCCCCGGGTTGCCCTATTGATTATTTTCCAAAATACAGACTATATACGTTAACAACTTTACCTCTATGGCCAGCTTTGCCCCTGTTCACCCTATTGATTATTTTCAAAAATACAGACTTTCAATTTATATTTGAATGCAAATCTCGAAAATAACGTGAGGTAGAAGAAAATGTTGAAAGACTTTCTTTATATCTTTTTAAGGGAATATCTTGAGCAGTTTTTGCAACAAAAAAAGTATTTTTGTGAAATAGAAGTTCACAACAATGGAGGCTTGCCACTTTTTATCTCGTTCTTAAACTCGGCGTTCTTCACTTTCAGCATATCAACCTCGGAGATCCTGTTCTTCATATCTACTTGTAGCCTCTTGACAGTGTTATCGCGATCCCTTTTCACCGATTCGCTGATTCGCGCGTTATCTCGCACGAGCTCGAGGATGATCCTCACGTCCTGGTTTATTGCTTCCGCCAGTTTGCTCATTACAGCCCATTGGCTCTTATCCCAGAGACCCAACTTGCTAAGTTCTCTGAAACGGATTTTAATCAGATTACGAGGAGATTTTGATTTACTACGTTCTGGAAATCTTGAGCAATGGAACAATTAAAAAAAATTGAAAGCAAAACGTGCCCAGGATTTAGAAGATCTACTCTAGTACAACTATTAGCTGTGTTAAATAAATGACCATAAAGTTCTGAACGTTCAAATGAACCGAGGGGTTGATTACTCCTGCAATATTATGCAATCCCATACAATCCCACATAATCCCATGCAAAGTTGATGCAATCCCATGCAATATTTTCTCACTCCTAGTTATCCCTTGCAATTTCAATGAAATCACATGCAATCCCTTACAATCCCTTGCATTCCCGTGCTAACCTGATGCAATCCCATGCAATTCTTCATAATTCCGTGTGATCCCGTCCAATCTCTATGCAATCCCATACAATCCCTCAAAGTCCCTTTTATTCCCATGCTAACTTGATGAAATTCCATTCAATTCTTTGGAATTCCTTGTGATCCTCTACAATCTCGATCCAAAGCAACCCTTTAAAATCCCTTGCAATCCTATCCAATTTCGATGTGGTACCTTAAAATTCATTTTCATCTCATGCAATCTCGATGCAAACCCATGCAAAGTTGACGTAATTCCATGAAGTCCTTCAAAATCCCTTGTAATCTTATACAATCACAATGTAATCCTTGGAAATCCCTTTTTATCCCATGCAATCTCGATGTAATCCTTCGAAATCCCTTGTAATCCCATGCCATTCCGATGCAATCTCGATGCAATTTCTATAAAATTTCGAGCGATCTCTATAAAATTTTATGTTATCCCATGCATTGCTTGCAATCTTATACAAATCCCGTGGAATCTTCTGCAATCTCATACAATCCTCTGCAATTACTTACAATCCCTTGTTATTCTATGCAAGCCTAATGCAATGGCATGTGATTCTTTAAAATCCCTTGTAGCCTTATCCTGTCTCGATGGGTTCCCTCAAAAACCCTTTTCATCCCATGAAATCCCGATGAAATCCCATGCGATCTCTTACAATCCTTAGTATTCCCATGCTAATTCAATGCAATTCCATGCAATTCTTTAAAATCCCTTGTAGTCCCATCCAACCTCGATGCAATCCCATGCACTCCTTCACAATCCCTTGTATTTCCATGCCAATTTGATGCGATCCAATGCAATCCTCTTAAATCCCTTGCACTCCTTTCCAATCTCGATGTGATCCCTTAAAATGACTTTTCATCCCACGCGATTTCGATGCAAACCCATGTAAACTCGATGCGATCTCATGTAATTCTTTAAAGTCCCTTGTAATCCTAGTCAATCTCCATGTAATTCTATGAAGTCCCTTTTTATCGCATGCAATCTCTATGCAATTCCATGAAATCTCTCACAATCCCTTGTATTCCCATGCGAACTTGTAGCAGTCCTTCGCAATCCTGTGTCATTCCTTAGGACCCCATGCAATCTCGATGCAATCCCATGCAACCCCTTACAATCCCTTGTATTCCCATAGACACTTGATACAATCCCATGCAACCCTTTAAAATCTCTTGTAATCCTATCGAATCACGGTGTAATCCTTTAAAATTCCTTTTTATCTTGAAAAATTCCACCCCTTTAATCAATCTTGATTGGATCCCATGCAATCCTTTGATGTTCCTTGTGATACCGTGTAATCTTGATGCGATCCCATACAATCTCTTGCGATCCCTGTATTCCTATACCAACTTGGTGCAATCCCATGCAGTCCTTTCAAATTCCTCGTAATCCTACCCAATCTCGATGTGATCCCTTCAAAACTCTTTTCATCCCATAAAATCTCAATGCTATCCTATGCAATCCTTTCAAATTCCTTGTGATTCAGTGCAATTTCGATGCGATCCCTTACAATCCCTTGTATTTCTATGCCAACTGGATGCAATCCAGAGCAATCCTTTGAAACCCCTTGCAATCCTTTAAAATCCCTTACAATCCTTCAGAATCCCTTGCAATCCTATTCAATTTCGATGTGATCCCTTAAAATCCCTTTTCGTTGCAGCCAATCTCGATGGAAACCCATGCAAACGTGATGCGATCCCATGCAATCCTTTAAAATCTCTTGTAATCTCATTCAATCGCGATGCGATCCCATGCAATCCTTTGAAGTCCCTTTTCCTCCAATACGATCTCGATGCAGCCCCATGCAATCCTTCAAAATCCCTTGTAATCTCTTGCAATCTCGATGCAATCTTTATAAAATCTCGAGCGATCTCTATAAAATTTCGTGTAATCCAATGTTCTGCTTGCAATTTCATACAAATCCCATGGAATCTCTTGCAATCTCATGCAATCCTATTTAATCCCTTATAATCCCTTGTAATCCCATGAAACTTGATGCAATCCTATGCGATCTTTCAAAATCCCTTGTAATCCTGTCCGATCTCGATTTAGTCCTCTAAAATCGCTTTTCATTCTACGTAACCTCGATGCGATCCCATGCAATCCCTCAAAATCCCTTGTATTACCATGCCAATTTGATGCGATCTTTTTTTTTACTTTATTCATTCTTGTAATTTTATCCAATCTAGATGCAGTCCATAAAATCTTTTACAATTTCTTGTGTTCCCATGCCAACTTGATGCAATTCCATGCAATCCTTCAAAATTTTTTGTAATCCTATCCAATCTCGATTTAATCCTTTAACATATGCATTCTCGATGCAATCCCATGCAATCATTCAAAATTCATTGTGATTCCTTGCAATCTTGATGCAATCCCATGCAATCCTTCAAAATCCCTTGTAATCTCTTGCAATCTCGATGCAGTCTCTATAAAATCTCGAGCGATTTCTATAAAACTTCGTGTAATCCCATGCACTGCTTGCATTTTTTGACAAAACCTGTGGAATCTCCTGCAATCTCATGTGATCCTATGCAATCAATTACAATCCATTGTTATCCCATGCAAACCTAATGCGGTCGTCTGCGATCATTTAAAATTCCTTGCAATCTCGATTTAATTCTTCAAAATTCATTTTCATCCCATGCAATCTCGATGCAATCAAATGCAATCCTTTGACATTCCTTGTGATTCCGTGCAATCTCGATGCAATCCCATGCAATCCTTTATAGTCCCTTGTAATCCCATGCAAACTTAATGCAATCCTATGCGATTTTTCAAAATCCCTTGTAATTCTATCCGATCTCGATTTAATCCTTCAAAAACCTTTTTCATCCTATGTAATCTCAATGCGATCCCATGCAATACTTTATTTACCCTTGTTATTTTATCCAATCTAGATGAAGTCCATGAAATCTCTTACAATCCCTTGTTTTCCCATGCCAACTTGATGCAATCCCATGTAATCATTTCAAATTCTTTTTGATTTCTTGCAATTTCGATGCAATCCCATGCAATCTTTTAGAAACCCTTGTAATCCCATGCAGTCTTGATGTCATCTCTATAAAATCTCAAGCGATCTCTATAAAATTTCATGCAATCCCATGCACTGATTGCAATCTTATGCAAAACCCGTCGAATCTCATGCAATCCTATACAATCATTTACAATCCCTTGTAGTCCCATGCAATTTCTAGGCTACAAAAAAATTTTGAATCAAAGAAAATTTATTTGATTCAAAGAAATGGTCGTAATGAATACGTCCAATCATGTATTTCCTCAAACCAAAGACATGGTTTTATCCAAATCAAAAATATGAAATTATTGAAACAAGTTAATAATTATTTCTGTCAGTGAAATATGAATGAATTGGAACAACGTTGTTATTGGTTGAAGGAAATGAGAGATTTGTGTTTAAAAAGTAGGTAGTTGATATAAACAAATGTGATTTTAAATCATGGAAATATTTTCTTCAAACAAATTGATGTCCATCAACTGAAGTAAAAGATATTTTTGATTAAGAGATGTGATTCTTCGTTTCAAAGAGTCGTGCCCTAAAATTTAATAAATATTTCTTTGAAAAATAAATAGGTTTCCAATAGGATTTAATATTCTTTTAGTCTTTAGATGCAATATATTGTTCAGAATAAGCAGGCTTAGAATCGAACGAATATTTCACTGGATCAAAAAATACAACTATGGTTTAAAAAATTTGAATAGTCGAAATACAGATACAAACCACAATAGCTTTTTTTTTCACGAGGTAAACAAAATTTCCAAAATATTTCAAGTACAGTCAGTGTTGACGCTGACAAAACATAGTAGTATCAGATGACAATCAGTAAGATACATCATCACAAATACTTTTCATTATAACTATTGTGAAAATTTTCAGCTAACTTATTTCCTTGGGAATTAATTTCTATTGTGAAATAATATGCTGTGTCCACTTAGCGGCATTTGTTCTAAACTACTGGCTACTGAAAAAATTATATACTTAGCGTGATTAATTTCTCTTTCATGAACTAAATAAATGTTTTCTCTATCAAATTTCATGAAAGTTTCGTTTAAAAAAATGTGTCTTTACTGAAATAAATATATTATTGAAACAAATACGCCAAATGTCAAATTAAAAAAATACGTTTTTTTAACGAAATACACGTGTATTTATTTGTATAAAGCGTTCCCTTGGTTCAAACAAACGTTTGTTCGATTTAATTAATTGCAGATTCTCTATTCAATATGCGATTTCTTCCATTGAAATGGGTCGATATTTAATTGAAAGAAACATTTTTTAAATTGATATAATTATGTATTCGTAATAACCTTGTCAAAAAGAGACTGAAAAACACCTGGTTCATTGCTTTCAAAAAATCATTTCTTTGATTTAATAATTTCCACATTTATTGGAAAGAAATATTTCTTCCTACTGAAGAAATATCACCAAAGGAATGATTTCTTTAATTCAGGCATGACTCTTTTGTCTCTAAGCAATATTTACTCAAATAAAGTAAACAAATTCTTGGTACAAAGAAAAAAAAACAAAGAAACCCATTTCTTTAGATCAAGTAAATTTTTTTCAGTGCATGCAATCTCGAACGATCTCTATACAAATTCATGCAATGCCATGCACTGCTTGCAATCTCATGCAATTCCGTGAAATCTAATGCAATTCCCTGCAATCCTTTGTAATCCCATGTAATCTCGATGCCATTTCATGCATTCCTCTGAAACCCCTTATAATCTTATGCAATTTTGATGCAGACCCATTCAATACTTTGCAATCCCATGTAATCCTTTAAAATTCCATGCAATCCTTTAAAGTTGCATGCAATCCTTTAAAATCCCATGCAATCCTTCAAAGTCTCATGCAGTCCTTTACAATCCCATGCAATTCTTTACAATCTCATGCAATTCTTTAAAATTCCTTGCAATCTTTTACAATTCCATGCAATCTTGCAATCTACTGTAATTGAAAATCCGAGTAATTAACCCCTCGAAATGAACGACGAAAAAAAATGTGCATAGCGGAACTTTTTTAAACGAAAATATTTCCGGCGACTTAAATATATATTATATACGATAACAAACCCAAGTTTTTTATTTTAGGGAGTGGGAAACAACCCGACACCAAATTTCCGCCTTTGCAGCTGCAGAGTTGATACCATTCACATTTCTTTTTCAAAATAATTACTCTAACTGTTATGAATCATCGCCAGGACCATATGCGCGATGTTTAGGATTCCCGACCGCACCCTTAAAAACAACTCTTATTGAAAATTACCAAAAAATCTAAGAAACAACCAAAAGATATCGAAGTTTGTAATTTCTTGGTTATTTTTTACACCGGAAGATCCTCATTCGTAATGATCTTGAGAATGGTGGCAATGAGAAACCCCGCAATACCCCTAAAAACTTCCCTGATGATAAGCAATTTTTCAATAATCAGAAAATCGTCAAAAGAGCTTAAAGTTGCTGTCATTTTTGCTAATTTTATATCTTGAAAAAATCTCTTTAATAATCTCCTAAATATTAGCGGGAGTGAGAAATCCCGCAAAACACTTAAAAACCGCCCCTAATGATAAAAGATTTTTCAATAATTAGAAAATCGACAAAAAAGCCTGAGGATTGTAAATTTTTGCCGATTTCTTCTTCTGCAAAAATCTCTTTCATAATCCCTCAAATAATAGAAAGGGAAAGAAATCCCGACAAAACCCGTAAAAACCACCCTTTATAAAAATGACCAAAAAAAACCACAAGACACCAAAATTTGTAATTTTTCGGTGATTTTTACACCCTAAAAAATTCTCTCAAATAATCCCTCGAAGATTGGTGGCGGTAGGAAACCCTACGAATCCTCTAAAGACCACACCCCTAATGATAAAAGATTTATCAAAAAAAAGGAAGCCAAGGAAAGCTTAAAGTTTGCAAATTTTCCCTGATTTTATATCCTGAAAAAATGTCTTCAACAATCCCCCGAATAATAGTGGAGGTAAATCATCCTGAAGAACCCTTAAAAACTACCTTCTTTTGAAATTTACCAAATTTAAGAAACGATCGAACAGCATCAAAGTTTGTAATTTTTTGGTGTTTTTTTACACTCGAAAATGCCCATTTGTGATCCTCCGGAGAATGAGGATGGTAAGAAATCCCCAAAAACTCCTAAAAACTACCCACTTTTGAAAATGAACGAAAAATATTTTTTAAAAACCCGAGGGCACTAAAGTTTGTAATTTTTCGGTGATTTCTTACCCTATGAGATTCTCTTCAATGATCCTCCGAAGAATGATGGTCGTGTAAAACCCAACTGTAACTTTTAACCCCCTCTCCCAATTAATAAGTTCCAAGAAATAAAAAAAGCGATCAAGTAAGCAGGAAGTTAATAGTTTTACGTTTATTTGATAGTCTGGAAAATTCATAAAAATAATTCTTCTAGGAATGATGATGGCCAAAAACCCCGCTGTGAACCCCAGAACCTACCCCAAATTAATAACTCCCAAAAAACATAAACGATCAAGTAAGCAGCAAGTTTAAAATTTTGCGTTGTTTCATAGCCTAGAAAATTAAAAAAAAACTCCCTGAGAACGATGATGACAAATAATCAAGTAAGCAGGAAATTAATAACTTTACTGTTATTTGATAGCCTGAAAAATTCATAAAAATAATTCCTCGAAAAATAATGATGGTAAAAAACCCGGCTATAACCCTCAAAACCCACCCCTAATCCATAAGTTTCAAAAAATAAAAAATGAACGATCAAGTAAGCAGGAATTTAATTAGTTTACGGTTATTTTATAGCCTAGAAAATTCATCAAAATAATCTCCCGAAGAATGATGATGGTGAGAAATCCTGCTGTAACCCCCAAACCCCAACCGTAATGAATAAGTTCCAAAAAATAAAAAATAAACGATCAAGTAAGCAGGAATTTGATAACTTTACGGTTATTTTATAGCCTAGGAATTTCATCAAAATAATTCCCCGAAGAATGATGATGGTAAAAAACCCGACTATAACCCCCAAAACCCACCCCTAATCAATAAGTTCCAAAGAATGAAAAAAGCGATTAAGTAAGCAGAAAGTTAATAACATTACGGTTATTTCATAGCCTAGAAAATTCATAAAAATAATCATCCGAAAGATGATGATGGTAAGAAACCTTGTAAAATACTCAAAAACCACCCTTCGTGATGAACGATTTTTCATAAATCACAGAATCGTCAAAAAAGTTTAAATTCAGAAAATGTTGACGGCTCTAATATCCTAAGAAAATCTCTGCAATAAATTCCTGAAGAATATTGAGGGTGGGAAACTCCATCAAACACCCTATAAATAACACGTTTCCGAAGCAATAAAAACTTTTCAATTTTCCCTCGTGAAGCTAAAGGTATCGTAAATTATAACAATAGCAATATAAAAATTATAGAGTTTGCATTCAGCACAAGCGTATCAAAGTACTTTTCTTGACAGACCTTTTGTTATTCCTTTTAAAAATTCTGACGTCCTTATGAATTTAAGTCATTCTATTGCATTACGCTAAAAAGTTTAATGAGAGGTTTGTGAAGATGCCTCTTGCTTCAAAATTATAATCACCCGCAGTACATCTCTCGAGAGAACTGTTTAGTTTTTTCTTTAAAGGTTTTTCGTTTTCTTAGAGAAATACTTTACCGTCGCTTCGCGAACAATTTTCATTTCTATTATAGCAGGAAATGACCTGAAAAATCGCTAGTGCGTTAAGTCCTCATTTTCATTTTTGCAAAAAAGAACCTATGATCAAGTTTATTGTTTAACATTTTTTTCTCTATCTAAAAGTCACTCCAAATATATGAGTAATTATTTTTTATATCCCATGACTCTCAATTTAATGTAATGAAACTTTTTTTTCGTGTTTTCTTAGTTACAGTCTGAACGTTTGCCAAGGAATTTTTAATAGAAAAATTTCAGTCTGCAAAATATACTTGAAAATTTCATCAAGTTTCAAAAGCGCTTATTTATGTGCCAAAATTAACAAAAAATAGTAATTCCGACTATTCAATTTCGAGAACCCAACAAAATAATGAAATAAAAAACGACTTTTCTTTATAAATACACAGAAAAAACAGAGTGTAATCTTTGGTGAAACATTATTCTTACAGAAAAAAAATCATACATAAAATTGAACCTATACAAGATAGCGTGGACGAAATTTTCCAACACAAAATAAATCCTACATGAAGAAATCCTACACAAAATAAAAGAATAATTTTTTTTCTGAAATAATGAACGCGAAAAAGAAGCCTGCACTAACTGTTATAGATTTAGTTATCCCACAGAAAATTGAGCAAAAACTCCCATCAGGACTCCTGGGAATCTTGAAGAATAATTTTTGAAAATAATTTTTAAAATCCCGTTTTTGGTAATAAATTTAATAAATGAAAAAAATAAAATCAAAAAATGAGTAGTTTGTCTGTAATCTATGAATTAAGCAAGACAATAAGAGAAACTGATAACAGTTTTAAGCTCAAGTGAAATATGGAAAGAAAGGTTAGTGGTGCCAATAGTGAAAAAAGAAAAAGGGGTGGGGGTTAAAGATTATAGTATATGTGACAAACACTCAACTCTCGATATATTGTGCCTCGGCTTACTGCGTCCCTAGAATTCTGCCAGCTCGCACTTGATGACCAGGGACTCCGGGGGACAGGGGAAGACGCGCGGCGACCTTGACGCAATCACGCAGTACCGTGGCTACGAAGCGGGCAGCTCGCGCATTCACGTACATATTTCGCATTTATTTTTGAATACACGAGGAAAATCCGCTTTTTATCAATTAGTCTTCATTATTAAAAAGGGTTTTTCCTTAATGATCACAAGAATCTACATTTGTACAAAATACAGTTTATTAATATTATGTATTCCTGCTGGGAATGTTTCATACGGCCCTGACTGTTTTCATCGTAGAAATTCTCGGAAGATTCTCACAGTCAAAGTAAGGAATCCCCGAGACTCGCACTAACTCGAAAGTTGAGTGTAGTGTCCGAGAGGTTAAAAAAAGAATTAGAGGAAAAAAAGATGATTCCATTGAATCAGACAGAATTTAGGAAAGGTATGTGACTAATAGGTAATATTTATGTGCTAAATTATATAATAAATGAAAGGATCAAGAGAGAGAAAGGGGGCATGACAGCAACGTTTGCGGATGTGAAGGCGGCGTTTGACTCAGTGGACAGGGATGATTTAGATAAAGCTATGGAAAAGGGGGGTAAGAGAAGGTTTAAAGAAAAGAGTGGCACAACTTTTTAGAGAGGAAAAAAGTAAGGTTAGGATGGGACGGCTAATAGGAGAGAGTTTTTGGTTAGCAGAGTTGTCAACTAAGTCTGCTCCTGTTTAATATATTCATTTCAGATTTGGAAGAGTAGATGAAGAGAAAAGGATGGGGAGAAAGAATGCTAGGGGAAGAAAAAATAAATACACTGCCATATGCGGATGATATCGTTATGTTGGAGGAGAATGATAAAGGAATGGCGGGCTTAACTACGGGGCTAGAAAAATAATTGGATAAGAGAAAACAAACTTAATACGGATAAAAAGAAGGCAGTGAGGTTTATAAAGGGGAAAGGGAGAAAGAGAAAATGAGTAGCGAGATGGAAAGGTAAAAAGTGAGAGCTTCCTCTAACAATTCACCTTCCTGTTTTTTCATGCAAGTGAAGGGGGAGCATGGAGCGTATATTAGGTAGAGGATTAAGAAAGCGGCGGTGGTAATGAAGCAGATATAGGAAGTAGGAAAAAGAAGGTTTAAGAAAGATTGGAATAGAAGAATGAGTTTGTTTGATACGCTGGCATGGTCTGTATTAGGCTATGGGGTAGAAATACGGGGATGGAAGGAGAGGAAAGACATGGAGGAATTGCAAGAGAGATACATTAGGTAAGTATAAGGCGTAGACTGGAGAACTCTGGCTTATATTGTAAGAGAAGAGGCTCAAAGGGATAAATTAAGAACAGAGGTAGGAAAGAGGGTGCAGAAATTTGAAGAGAAACTAAAGATGGGGAAAGGAGGGAAGTTAGCAAGACAGTATAACAAAGATGTAGAAGAAAGAGGAAAGAGGGTCGCAAAGTTGACGTGATGGGAAGAAGAAAAAAGAGGATTTTTAGAGATTAAGGGATAGAAGAAGAAGGAAATATAAATTAAAAGGAATTAGAAAAAAGAAATAAAGAAAAGCAGGTAACAGATAGATGAGGCAATATAGGAAAATTGAAATACAATGAGTGGTATCAGCTGATAAAAAGAGAAGATTGCCAAAATATCTGAGAAGAGGATGGGGAAAAACAGATGGACAAGAATAGCTAGATGGAGAGAGGAAAATAAAGTAAAAGAAAAAATGTATTGGGAAAAGGATAAGAAGAGAAAATGCAGAGTATGTGAATAGGTAGATGAGACATGGGAGAATGTATGGGATGGTGGTATGAAAGGAAATGAGGAGAGGGGAAGATTGCAAGAGAATGTTACGAAAATTTTAGGGAGGTTGGACAGGGAGAAAAATGAATGAAGGACATTAAGAAGCTAGAAGAGTTAAAGAAGTTGAATGAGAGGGTGTGGGGGAGAGAGGATGGAAAGCATGAGTGGGAAGAAAAGGAGGAGAAAAAGCAAACGAAAATAAAAAGGATGTGATAAAGATGTAAAGGAACGGAAGTTATGTGAATCCTAAGAGGACATATTATAAATAAGGAAAGAGAGAAGAGCTTAATTGTACGACAATCAAGCAAAGAGATCCTAATTCCCAAAATGAACTATGGAAATTATATTAACATTTCATTAACAATCTTAATCAGAAGTAGGGGACGGCTATTTTTCCGAAAATCGCATTCTTCTTTTTCTTGAATTAATACCTTCTGTAGGACTTGTTTTGTCTAGGTTTCATTTTGGGTAAGAAAATCAAATCAAGAACAGCTTGCGTAGGATTTCATTTGACTGATCTTCTAAGTCAAAAAATTTAAAGCAATTGATAAGGAAGCATCCATTAATTATGTAAGGCTTTTTTTGGGGGAATGGGGTCTGGTGAATCTTACGAATCATTACTTCGGTGGCGGGGGGGGGGGGGGGGGGGT
>JAUMHM010000005.1:6281551-6292610 GCA_032362435.1 Melikaiella ostensackeni
AGAAAGTATGTCTTATACGTAAGTTTCCTCTTTCTAATTATTTTTTTAAAATATGCCAATTGAAACCAGTTTTGGCTACAAAAATTACTTTTTATACTTTTATACACATTATATCATTATTTGTTTGATTTCTTTTTAATAAATATGTGTTCTTAAAATATGGTGTACACCTTTTATGAAATTTCATGGAATCCCAGGTAATCTTGGCAATCCTTTGAGATGTCATAAATTCTTTTAAAAATTTTATAAATCCCTTAAAATTTTTTAAATCATGTGAAAATTCTTTGAAATCCTTTGAATTCCATGGTTATCGTAGTAATCTCTCGAAATGTTTTTATATCCTTGAAATCGTTTGAAATCTTCAAAGTAGCATGAAAATCCTTTATAATGCTTTAAAATCCATGGAAATCCCTTAAAATTTATAGAAACGGGTTAAAATCCTTGAAATTCCGTGAAATATTTCGAAATATTATGAGATCACTTCAAATCTTGGAAATCTCTTCAAAATTCATTGGAATATTAAAAGTCCGTGGGAATCTTTCCGGATCTCTTGAAATCCCATAAGCACCAAGAAAAGTGATTCTTTGATTCCAGGAAATAGTTTCTTGTTCCAGTAAAAATTATTCTTCAATTTGAAATGGCTTTTCAAATTTTGAAGTTATATTTGGTTGAATGAAAAAAATTATTTTAAAGAAACGGTTTCTTCAAGGTAAATATTTTTCTGATGGAAATGTTTAAAAATCTATCGAAATCTTTTGAACGCCATTAATATTCCTCGAAATCCCTTAAAATCCTTTATAATATTCGAAAATCCTTTAGAATTCCGTTAAATCTTTTAAAATTTTACGAAATCCTCTAAAATCTTTTGAAATTTCTTTAAATCCTTTAAAATCCTGTGAAATCATCGAAACCCTTTTAAATGTATTAAGATCTATTAGGATCCCTTAATATCCTTTGAAATCTTATGAAATTCCTTCGAATCTCTTCAAATCTTCGAAACCCAATAAGAATCCCCGGACATCCTTCAAAATCCGTAAAAATATTTCGGTATCTCTTGAAATCCTTTTGAATCCTTTGAAATCTCGTGAATTCTTTTGAAATATTTCGAAATTTCTTGAAATCACTTGAAATCCCTTAAAATACTTTGCAATCTGCAGAAATCTTAAAAATTCCTCAAAATCCCTGAAAATCCATCGAAATCCTTCGGTATCTCTTGAAATCCCGTAAAATCTCTTAAAGTTTCATTAAATTCGTTGAAGTCCCTTAAAATCTTATAAAACCTATCCAAAAAATTGAGATTTTCTCTGAAATAATACTAAGTGAACTCTTCAAATTCTTGAAATCTTTTTAAAATCACTTAAAATTTAAAAAACCTCACGTGATCCTTTAGAATCATTTGAAATATCCTAAAACTTTTGTAATACCTCAAAATCTTTTGAATTTCCTTGAAATCTCATGAAATTCCTAAAAAATTTTTGGAAATCTCGTTACATTCTGTAGAAATTCTGTAATTCTTTGCAGTTTTTTGAAATATCTTAAAATCGCTTGAAATTTGCTGAAATCCTTTGAAATCACTGGAAATCTTTCAAATCTTTTGAAATCCCTTAAAATCTTTCGAAATCTTGTATATGGCAAGAATAATTGATATATTGAGTAAAAGTATAAAATTTTACGTAAGAAGGGGGGTTACAAAAATCTTACAAATCCCCGAGTGGAAAATTTTTGTGGCAGTCTGGTATCATGCCTGGTTCAGGTCTGGATTTATCTAGACTGTTTAGCCTAGAAGGTCTGATTTGGCCCAGGTCTGGCACTGCTCAGCTATACAAGAACAAAAAAGTACTGATTTCAGTCTGAAAGGTCTGGTCTGGCCCAAAAATGGCGCTGATCAGCTACGCGAGAACAAAAAAGTTTTCAGTTCGATCAGCAAATTTTCCCTTGACGTATTTCGAAAAAGCTACAGGGTGTATAAAATGATAGGAAATAAGAAACTCACACTTTCAAAACAAGATATTTTATCTTGTAAGCTTGATATTCTGGTCTGGGCCAGAATTGGCGCTGATCAGCTAGCCAAGAACAAGAAATTCTAAGTTCGGTTTGAAAGGTTTAGTTTGGCTCAGATCTGGAGCTAGTCTTACCCAAGTCTGACTTTATCTAGATCGTCTAGTCTGGAAGATCTGGTCTGGCCCAGGACTGGCGCTGCTCAGCTATCCAAGAAGAAAAAAGTTCTAAGTTTGGTCTGGAAAGTCTGGTCTGGCCCAGAACTGGCGTTGATCAGATACCCCAGAATAAAAAAGTTCTAAATTTTTCCTTGACATGTTTCGAAAAAGTTACAGAGTGTCTAAAATGATGGAAAATACGAAATTCACACTATGAAAACAAGAATTTTTTTCTTGTCAGCTTGATATTCTGGTCTGCTCCAGATTTGACACTGATCAGCTAGCCATGAACAAGTAAGCCCAGGACTGGCACTGATCAGCTATAAAAAAATAAAAAATTCGAAGTTTGGCCTGGAAGGTTTAGTTTGGCACAGAACTGACACTGATCAGTTATCCAAGAACAAAAAAATCCAAGTCCCAAGCAATTGATATTTATTGCTCAATCGTTCCCAATTGGGTCAAATTATTTTCTTTAACAAGGCAGTCTAGCCAGCGGCTGACCGGTCTCCAACTAGTTGCTGATCAGCCATTAACCAGTAACTGACCAGTCAATGACTAGCGACTGATCAGACGGTCTGGCCTAAGGCTAGCCAAAAAAAAGTTAAATATGTGGCCAGGATCAGGCCAGAACACCTGGTCAGCGCCAAGACTGGAAACCAGACAGTCTGGTCTGGGCCGGGCCAGCGCCAGCAGATTTTTCCACACGGGTCCTCACAATAGGCAGGAAGGTGGTCTCAGATTTTTCAAATCATCCTTACTTAAATAATAGACGTTCCCTAATGTTGCTCATTAATGTTTTGTTTACTTATTTGCTGATTACATTTCCTGAATTGAAAATGCAGGGTTGGGTGCGTAATTTACTGTAAGTAATTCAAGTGGTTTTCTACAGTAATTTACGAGGTATTTCACTCTCTTAGTTTTCTACACGATGAAAATTACCGGCAACATAACCTAACTATCGTAACTGAGCAATACAGTGATGTCATCTCCCGCCGTGAAATCACTTTCTAACAGACCATTAACATTCACCACGTGATTTATCGGTTTTCTTCAGTTTCGTACGTAGAATACGTCATTTATGTAATTTATGTAAAAAACCTCGAGTGACGCGTTACTTCGTAACCCTGAGAATATTGGAATTATTTTCTCGTGTGGGCGTTAAAAGTAATAGGGATGGTACCTTTGCTCTGCAGCAGCTGAATGCAGTTTGTGTTCCAGAAATGTGGCCTCGATTCCTTTTATCAGGTCGAGAATCGTATTAGCAGCAAGTGAGCAACTCCGGCAATGTTTGAAACAACCATCGAAAGCTTGCGTACTTCGCGAGATTTTCTCCACGGATGACTCATCGTCCACGCCTTTCATCTTCGCCTAGATGAGGTAGATGCACTGGTAATCGTCACCTTAGAATTAAAAACTAAAAATGCTTATAATTGTATTAAAACACAATTCTAATTTTCACAAAGGGCTCAACCGATTAAAGCAGTTATAAAGAAACTTAATTTTGATCACTTGAGGATGTTCTACCTGTAGGTGTACTTTTTTGACAAAAGTTAGTCAGAAGTTAGTGAATTTGGTCAGCTGTCCATTTTAATCATTAAAAGATATTCAGATAAAAATTTTCTTGATAATAGGAAGTAAAGAACAAAACTGTTACGAATAAAAATGTGGTTAATTTTTTTTCAGTTAAAATGGAAAGATTAATTAACTATTTCATACTCGACATGGAAAAACTTTTGGCTGCTGATCCATCCTGTAAAAATCTTAAAAAATCAAAAATTCGTATTTGCATTTCGAAAATTACGCCTGTATTGGATAAAGGAAAATGTTAAAAAACATAAATATTATGTATTTACATTTCATATAAATAAGATTCTGAAGACCAAATTGTACCTGTATAAAACCTGAATAAACTATACTAGAAATGTGACTTCTGAAAGCCGTAGATTGTGGAAACGTCTCATATATCGTAATTTCGTGTTATTTTGATGATAGACATGAACTCTTTAAAATGGCTGACCTGTCAACAAAGTTGTGGGCCACATCATCTCTGTTGTAGGTTAGATATTGCTTTACTTCGTTCGGGATCATTGAAGCTTTTGAGTTTTTAAATCGTATTTAAATGTAAGATGCGATTCAGACAATGACGAAAGTCAAGGAAAAGTATAGGTGGAAAGGCAGAATAGTGTCGAAGAAGGTGTATGATCACAGAAAGAAATTGCAAGGTGAAATATCTGAAATAAATGCACGGAGAGCACTTGTGGGACGCTTGAAAGAGTGTCCCTAAATCAATTGCCAAAATTTGAGACCACTTTCTGTAGGGGAGGGGTGTTCACATTTGTTGCAGACGACCCAGCGGCTAAAGCTTGGTTATAGAATACAGTGGCCGAGACAAGGCCCTGGGAAGTGAATTGCTCCGAAGGATGTTGAGGACTACGGCGTGGATTCCAGGTAGACTGGAAGATCCATTTGTGGTCCTGCGGTGCCTGGAGGTATTCAACCCCTCATTAAGAACATTCTTCTGGCAAATCGTCAGGTACAAACAGCCTCAAGGGTAGGGCACAATGTGAGGACTTGAGCACTCCTAGTTGTGCGGATTTCTAAGTCCGAGACGAGGGTTCTTGCGGTCCTCAACAATAGGCTCTTCTACCAACTTGGCCAGGTCAACTTTAGGGTTGCCGGTCAGGGACAGGAGGAGCCTGTTGGGACGAAGAAAGATCGGGGGCAGACGTAAATGGCTGCTCCCGGTATAACCAATATTTAAATTAACTTGCATTAACGCAAAGGTGCCTCTGCGGTCCTGCAGAGTGGCATGGATGTGAGGCACACAAGTATCTCACTGAACCAACAACGTTGGTTAGTTAGAGATACCACAAGGGGATTAAGCGGGACAGGGGGGCTGGTTCCTGTTACAGGGGTCCTAAAGCGGCCAAACGAGGGGCCTGCATTCTCGCGAAAGGAGACAACGTTGTCCCGCTGATAGAACTATGTTCGAGAGACCTGATAGTGATATTCACAGATCTCAGAGGAATCGAGAGGCTAGTCACAGGATCGGCCTACATTCTGTATGACAGCGTTCACCCCACTAGAGGAAGTACGCATACTGGTAGAATACTGCAAGGTAAGGGGTCTCCCACTATTGTTGGGGTCCGATGCTAACTCCTACCATACATTGTGAGGTAGCGTGGACACTAACTCAAGAGGGAATGACCTACTGGAATATTTAATAACTACTGATTTAGATATTCTCAATACGGGGAATACACCGACGTTTCACAACACGGCCAGGGAAGAGGTCATTGTCAGCACCCTTTTTAACGGTAGTCTTTGGGATAAAGTGAAGAAGTGGAGAGTCTCGGACGAATCCACTGTTTCAGATCACTCACAGATATAGTGCCCAAGTCAATTAGGGATGTGAACATCCTAAAGATGGCAGCCAAAACTTTCACAGAGGCCATAAAATCTTCTTATGAAAGAAATTGTCGACCCATAAGAATCCAAAAGGCAAGGGAGACGTACTGGTGGAACGGGAAGCTCGAAGAGTTTTGCGGGGACACCAGAGATAGGTTCAGACGTTCAGCATCGGCGAAACGAAATAACTATGGACCTCATTCACGACCATGAGGGATGATTACAGGGGTGCAATACGTAAGGCCAAGCAATAAAGCTCGACCAACCTTTGCACAGACATCGAGAAAGGGGCAGAGGCGGCTAGACGGGACCACCTGGTTTCTCGAAATTCGGATGCTATTCTTGGCACTCTAAAATTGCCCAAGGGAGGATATTCAGTGTCGGACGAAGAGACCCAGATACACCTGATTAAGGCACATTTCCCGGGCGTTATAAGGTCTGGGTGGAGAAAGCGATACCTTGAGGGCATCTGAAGTCGTCTGTGACTCAATTGGGCCAGCAGCGGCGGCTAGCCCACGAGATTATTTCTCCTCCTAGGGTCGGGTGGGCCCTGAAGTCTTTCAGTCCTTACAAGTCTCCTGGTCCGGATAGCATATACACGGTCTTCTCACAGAAGGCTAAGGAGTCCATCATAGGTCCGCTGGTGAGACGTGCTAGGGCTCGTCTGACACTGGGATATGTCCCGACGGCATGGAGAGGCAGGAGAGTGGTTTTTATTCCGAAAGCAAGCAGGATCGGTTATACTTCACTCAAGGATCTCCGTCCCATCAGCCTTACATCTTTTCCACTGAAAACGCTGGAAAGACTTGTGGATAGATACATCCGGGACAAGGTCTTGTTAAGTAGGCCACTACACAAGGAGCAACACGTCTACAGGGCTGGTCATCTGACCGAAATGGCCCTGAGCGGAGCAGTAAACCTAGTCGAAGGACAACTGAAGCAGAAAGGCTTCGCGATTAGAACCTTTATGGACATCGAAGGAGCCTTTGGCTACACCTCTGGAAGGGTGATTAGGGCGGCCATGATTGCACATGTTGTGCCAACTGCAGTCGTAGAATGGACCTGCTACATGTTGGGCAACAGGAACCCAACAACGACTAAGGGTAATACCACCTCATGTGGAACTGTTGTCTCAGGATGCCCGCAGGGAGGCGTTTTCTCGCCCCAACTGCGGTACTTGGTAGCTGATGAACTATTTCATCTATTCACGAGACAAGGCTACCAAGCTATAGGCTACGCGGACGACATACTGGTCATCGTGCGTGGTCAGCATCTGGATGCACTCTTCAAGGTAATGCAGCAAGCACTTACGACAGTGGATACCTGGTGCAAAAAGACCGGATTATCTGTCAATCCGAGAAAGAAAGACGTGGTTATATTTACCAGGTGGTACACGTGGGGGCTACGAGTACACTGAAACTGGGTGGACGACAACTGAGAATCACTGAACAAGCTAAATACCTAGGAGTCATCCTGAATAGGAAGCTGTTATGAAACGAGCACCTGGAAAACAAGTGCAAGAAGCTTACAGCCACCTTTTGGCTTTGTAGTAGAGCCATAGGAAAAAAAGGGGCCTGAGACTGGAGATACTGATATGGATCTATACTGCGATCCTGCGACCCAGGCCAATCTATGCGGCGGTGGTCTGGTGTAGCAGGATCGAACTGTCCACTGTGAAATCTCCATTGGAAAGAATTAGGAAATTCATTTTATGAGGCATCACTGTTCTTCGAAGTCGACACCCACGGTGTCACTGGGGGCACTAACAGGGTTGGAGCTCCTCCACCTTACCATCAAGGCCATGGCTGCGGAGGCAGCCTAGAGAATAAACATGGTAAACGGCTAAAGGATCTCGACAGAACTGCGGACCCCAACCGATATTGAGAGTAGGCCGACCTTGAGCACGAGAGAGGAATGAGCTAACGGTGAGGCATATTTGCCTGGTCATGGGGACAACTGGTACACAGATGGCTCCAAGAACAAGGAGAAAGCTGGAGCTTACTGATGAGACGGAAAAGAGGGTAGTTTCGAAGTCTATTTTTGATTTGTAAACTTTTTGCGTGTTCTTTTTCACTACAAAACAAATTTTTATAAAAAAGTATATTTCATTTCGATCTTAAAGAATTTTGATATTGATGAGAAAATAGATAAGTTGAACAAACAACATTTGATATCAATTTCTTAATTTTTATTTTTGTGTAATATTTGAATTTAACTGATGCAGTTTTCATTATGTATAATTATAGTTTTCCTACAAATTACCCCTGATGAGAAGGTATAAATTGGCTTCAAAACATGCTGGTCCCTAGTAGTATAGAAAAGTTGGAGAGAAGAAAAAATGAGAGATTGGTTTAGTTGACTCTTTTTTTCTCCCTTTTTTTTCTTTTTTTTTCTTTTTGATGTACATTTATTGTGCACTTGCCTCTCATGATTCGTATGAGTGGGTAGTTTCGAAGTCTGTTTTTGATTTGTGAACTTGGGGACCGTTCAAGTATTACGTAATGCGATTTTGCATGAATTTTGACCCCCCACCTCCTATGCAACGTAGTTTTCCGATTTTTCCTGTAGTTATTCACCATTATGTAACACTAGGCTGGATCGCCCCCTTCCTCAAAGTGCGTTACGTAATACTTGAACTGTTCCTTGTTGGGTATTCTTTTTTGGTGCAAACAAAATTTTTAAAAGAGAGTAGATTTCTTTTCGATCTTTAAAATTTTTGATATTAATAAGAAAATATAAAAATTTACCAAACGAATTTAGTGCTATTTTTTTATTTTTATTTTTAGGTGATATTCGAATTTAACTAATATAGGTTTTATCATGTATAACTGTAGTTTTTTTATAAATTACAAGTGATGAGGAATTATAAATTGGCTCCGAAACAAGCTGGTCCCCATTAGTATAAGAAAGACGGAGAAAAGAATGAGTGAGAGGTTGGTTTGGTTAACTTTTTCTTTTTCTCCCTCTTTTTTCTTTTTGTTGTACATTCCTTGTACATTTGCCCTTAATGAGCCGTAAAAGTGCGTATTTTCGAAGTCTGTTTTTGATTTGTGAATTCATTGGGTGTTCTTTTTGGTGCAAAAAAAATTTTCATAAGAAAGTAGATTTCTTTTCGATCTTAAAAATTTTTGATTTTGATAAGAAAATACATTAATTTACCAAACGAATTTGATATTAGTTTTTTCATTTTTATTTTTAGGTAATATTCGAATTTGATTAATATAGATTTTATAATCTATAACTGTAGTTTTCCTATAAATTACCCCTGATGAGGCAGTCTAAATTAACTTCGAAACATGTTGGTCCCTAGTAGTATGAAAAAGACGCAGAAAAGAAAGAGTGTGCGGTTGGCTTGGTCGACTGTTTCTTTTTCTCCCTTTTTTTTTCTTTTGTTGTATTTTAATTAGACACTTGGCTCTGATGAGCCATAAAAGTGGGTAGTTTCGAACTCTATTTTTAGTTTGTGGACTCGTTGGGTGTTCTTTTTCAGTACACAAAAAATTTTCATAAGAAAGTATATTTCTTTTCGATATTAAAGATTTTTGATATTAATAAAAAAGTATTAAAATTTATCCAAAAACTTTTGATATTAATTTCTTATTTTTAGGTTTTATTTAAATTTGATTAATATAGGTTGGTTTGGTTGACTCTTTCTCCTTCTTCCTCTTTTTCATTTTCGTTGTATATTTATTGGACATTTGCCTCTACTGAGACGTAAAAGAGGGTAGTTTCGAAGTCTACGAGTACATTCGATTTATGAATTTTTGTATGTTCTTTGTTGGTACACAACAAATTTTCATAAGAAAGTAGATTTTACTCTGATCTTTAAATTTTTTTATATTAATAAGAAAATAGAAAATTTGAACAAACAACATTTGATATTAATTTCCTTATTTTTAATTTTCGGTGAAATCTGAATTTTATTAATGTAAGTTTCATCACGTATAACTGTAGTTTTCCTATAAATTACGCCTGATGAGGATGTCCAAATTGGCTTCGAAACATGTTGGTCCCTAGTAGTATAAAAAGACGCAGAGAAGAAAGAGTGAGAGGTGGGTTTGGTTGAATCTTTGTTTTTATTCCTCATTTTTCATTTTGTTGTATATTTATCAAACTTTTGCCTCTAATGAGACGTAAAAGAGGGTAGTTTCGAAGTCTGCATTAGATTTGTGATCTTTTTGTGTGTTCCTTTTTAGTACGCAACAAATTTCATGAAAAAGTAGATCTTATTTCGATCTCAAAATTTTTTTATATTAATAAGAAAATAGAAAATTTGCGCCAACAACATTTGATAATAATTTCCTTATTTTCAATTTCAGGTGATATTTGAATCATAATTATTATAGGTTTCATTATGTATATTTTTAGTTTTTCTATGAATTACCCCTGATGAGGAAGTCTAAATTGGCTACGAAACATTTGGCCTCTAGTAGTATAAAAAAAGAAACGCAGAAAAGAAAGAGTGAGAGGTTGGTTTGGATGACTCTTTTTATCCCCCTTTTTCCTCTTTGTTGTATATTTATTGGACATTTGCCTTAAATGAGACATAAAAGAGGGTAGTTTCGAAGTCCGCATTTGATTTGTGAACTTTTTGTGTTTTCTTTTTTAGTGCACAACAAATTTTCATAAGAAAGTAGATTTTATTTCGATCTTCAAAGTTTTTGATAATAATAAGAAAATAGAAAATTTGAGCAAACAACATTTGCTATTAATTTCCTTATTTTTAATTTTAGTTGATATTTGAATTTAACTAATATCGGTTTCATGACGTATAACTGTAGTTTTCCTATAAATGACCCCTGATGAGGAAGTCTAAATTGGCTTCAAAACATGCTGGTCCCTAGTAGTATGAAAAAGGCGCAGAAAAGAAAGAGTGAGAGGTTGGTTTGGTTGACACTTTCTTTTTATCCCTTATTCTTCTATAAATTACCCCTGATGAGGAAGTCTAAATTGGCTTCGAAACCTGTTGGTCCCTAGTAGTATAAAAAAGACGCAGAAAAGAAAGTGTGGGAGAATGGTTTGGTTGAATCTTTCTTTTTATCCCTTATTCTTCTATAAATTACCCCTGATGAGGAAGTCTAAATTGGCTTCGAAACCCGTTGGTCCCTAGTAGTATAAAAAAGACACAGAAAAGAAAGTGTGAGAGAATGGTTTGGTTGACTCTTTCTTTTTATCCCTTATTCTTCTATAAATTACCCCTGATGAGGAAGTCTAAATTGGCTTCGAAACCTGTTGGTCTCTAGTAGTATGAAAAAAACGTAGAAAAAAAAGAGTGAGAGGTTGGATTGGTTGACTCTTTCTTTTTATCCCTCATTTTCCTATAAATTACCCCTGATCAGGAAGTCTAAATTGGCTTCGAAACCTGTTGGTCCCTAGTAGTATGAAAAAAACGTAGAAAAAAAAGAGTGAGAGGTTGGTTTGGTTGACTCTTTCTTTTTATCCCTCATTTTCCTATAAATTACCCCTGATCAGGAAGTCTAAATTGGCTTCGAAAC
>JAUMHM010000005.1:6316894-6342769 GCA_032362435.1 Melikaiella ostensackeni
TGAGAATACACTCATACTGGTTGAAAAAGCAACTACTTGGTTTGAAGTTGAACTACTTTGTTAAATATTCATTTTTTTGGTTAAAGATTCATCTCTTTGGTTGAAAATTTAACTATTATGTTGTAAATTCGTTTCATTTTTGGTAGAAAATTTATATATTTTGTTGATAATTCATCTTTTTTGGTATAAAATTAAATTTATTGGTTGGAAATTCAACTATTTGGTTAAATGTTGAACTCTTTTGTTGAAATTTTTTTTTTATGTTAAGAATTAATTTGTTCAACTGAAAATGTAACTATTCTATTTTTTGTTGAAAATTGATATTTGCAATTGAAAGTTGAGAATTTTCATTAAAAATTGATATTTTAAATTGAAAATTGATCTTTCCCAGTTGAAAATTTATCTGCTTGGTTGAAAATTCATGTATTTTGTTGAAAATTCGCCTTTTTGGTAGAAAGTTAATTTTCTTGGTTGAAATTTGATCTTTTTTGGTTAAAAGTGCAACTTTTTGGTTTATAAACAATCTATTTTGGATGCAGATTTAACAATTGTTTTGAAAATGAGTCTCTTGTCGTTGAATTCAACTTTTTTTTATTTGAAATTCAAAACTTTTTGAGTTGGGATAGCAACTATTACATGTTTTGTTGAGAATTCATCTCTATTGGTTGAAAAATCAACTACTTGGTTTAAAGTTGAACTACCTTTTCAAAATTAATTTTTTTTTTTTGATTGAGGATTCATCTCTTTGGTTAAAAATTTACTTCTTATGTTGAATACTCGTTTCATTCTTGGTTTAAAATAATTTTTTTTCAATCAAAAATTGAACTATTTCATTTCTGATTGAAAATTTATATTTTTTATCTAAAAGTTCAACTATATGGCTGGAAATTTATTTTTTCTAATTTAAAATTCAACTCTTCGGTCGAAAATTTATGTGTTGTGTTGATAATTCATCTCTTTTGGTGGAAAATTAATCTTCTTGGTTAAAAAATCATAATTTCAGTTAAAAATTGAACTACCTGGTTGAATGTTGAACTTTTTTGTTGAAAATTTTTTTTTCTGTTGAAGGTTTATCACTTTAGTTGAAACTTCATCCTTCCGATTGAAAATTCAACTATATTCTTGAAAAAATTTTTTTTTTGTTAAGAATTAACTTTATTAACTGAAAATGTAACTATTTCATTTTTATTGAAAATTGATACTTGCAATCGGAAGTTGATAATTTTAATTGAAGATTGATATTTGTGATAAAAAATTGATCTTTTCCAGTCGAAAATTTATCTGCTTGGTTGAAAATTCACGTATTTTGTTGAAAATTTGTCTTTTTGGTGGAAAGTTAATCTTCTTGGTTAAAATTTCATCTTTTTGGTTGAAAATGCAACTGCTTGGTTGATAGTTAATTTGTTTGGGTTGTAGATTTAACATTTGTTTTAAAAATGAGTCTCTTGTTGAATTTAATTGTTTTTGATTTGAAATTAAAAAATTTCTGGTTGCAATGTCAACTACTACATGTTTTGTTGAGAATTCAACACGTTTGGTAGAAAAATCAACTACTTGGCTTAAAGTTGAACTACATTTTTAACAATTTGACTATTTTGTTGAATACTTGTTATACATTTGGATGAAAATTATTTTTTTTATCTCAAAATTTAACTATGTATTCCATTTTTTGTTCAAAACTTTTTCTTAATAAGTGAAAAATTCAATTATTTGGTGGGAAATTCATGTATTTAGTTAATAATTTGTCTTTTTGGATGAAAAATTATTCTCATTTTTTGGCGATTCGTTTTTTTAAAAATTCGTATTGTTTAGTTGACTTCAAGTGGTTAGAAAATACGTTTTTTTGGTGTCGAAAATTGATCTTTTAAACTGAAAATTCAACGATTGCATTTTTGGTTGAAAATGTATCTTTTTAATTTGAAAATTAAACTTCAAAACTAAATTCTGAAGTTAAAAATTTGTTTTTCTTTTGGGTAGAAAATTAATCTTCTTTGTTGAAAATCCATCGATTTGCTTGAGGATTGAACTATTTTCTTGTGAATTGGTCTTCTTTTGATGGAAAATGAATCTTGTTTGTCGAAAATTTATGTATTTCGTTGAAAATTCGTCTTTTTGTAGAAAATAACCCTTCTTGATTAAAAATCCAGCTATTTCGTTAAGAATTCAACTATTTTGTTGAAAGTTTTATTTTTTTGTAGAAAATTCAACTGTTTCATAAAAATCATCATTTTTGTTCGAAAATTCAACTGTTTTGTTGCCTTTTGGTTGAAAATTAATCTTTGGTAGTAGAAAAGTCATCTTTTTTGGTTGAAATTAAACTTTCTGGTATAAAAGCTCAACTTTCTTCTAGAAAATTCATCTTCTTGGCATAAAAATTCAATAATTTGGTTAAAAATTCAACTGTCTTATTAAAAATTTATTATTTTGTTGAAAAGTTAACTATTTTGTTAAAGTCGCCTTTTTTGGTCGAAAATTCAACTGTTTTGCTGAAAATTCGTCTTTTTGGATAGAAAATATTTCTCCTTTTGAATGAGAATTTATCTCTTATGGTAGAAAAGTCATCTCCCTTGGTTGAAACTTAATTTCTTTGTTGAAGACTTAACTATCTTTGGTGAAATTCGTCTTTTTTTTTTGAAAATTTAACTATTTGGTTGAAAGTTCGACTATTTTGTTGAAGATTTGTTTCGTCCGCTTGAAAGTTCAACTTTGTTATTGAAAATGCAATATATTTCGATTTGAAATTTCAGAAATTTAGAGCGTTTCATATTATATACGAGTATACGCAGAGTAAACGTGAAATCCATGTTTAGCCAACAGTAACGTTACTTTCGGGGAAGGGGGGGGGGGGGACAAAATTAAGAGCATCAACGAGGGGGGACAAGGGGGCTAGAAGTAGCTCAAAGTTGGTAACTTAGTTCATAGACGGCCCCTAACAGGTCAAAATAAAATTTTTGCAAGGTACACTACCGTCGAAAATTATCTGAAGGGCTAGCGCGAGCTATACTTAAATTCACTGATGACTTTAGAACATGTTAATTCAATCGGAAGTGGAGCTAGACATTTAAAAACAAATGGTTCGCAAGTTTATAAAATTTCACGTTGAATGACCCTTAGAAGTCATATTTTTGACTTTTCAAAGAGGATATATCACGTGAAAAGTTTTTGAAAAAAATGCAAGAATTTTCCGAATTTTTAACTTCAACTTTAACTTGTGTCATGAGCTAGGAAATTTGTAGCAAACATCTGAAATTTACAGAACGTAATCTTCAAAGTCCTACCTTTAATTTAAGATTATAAAACTCAAAAAATCTTAACGCGTTCTCAAGATATGATTAAAAATGTTCAAGCGTGTCTGCGTCGAGTTTCAGTCGGCTTAAGCTGCTATTGGCCGGCCTCGGGCTTAAGATGACTGAAACATAACGCAGACACGCTTGGACATTGTTACTCATATTCCCGAAACCCGTCAAGATTTTCGAAGTTCAGTCGGCTCAAATTAAGCATATGATTTAAGAGATAACTTTGTGTAAATTTTAGATTTTTTCCACATTTTTTCTAGATTATATCACTAGTTGAAGTCGAGGTGAAAAATTCGAGAAATTCTTGTTTTTTTTTTTAAACTTCTCGCGTGACGGATCCTCTTCAAAAAGCTTCAAATATCTGTAGTCGAGGTCTTTGGGCGTAGAATGTGATAAGCTTTCTAACCGCATGAAAAAAATGTCTAAATTTGTTTCCGACCGAGTTATCGTGTTTCAAAGTCATCAGTGACTTTTAGTGCTGTTTGCGCTAGCCGAGTAGATAATTTCCGACGGTCGTGTACGTAATTAGAATAAAGCAAGGAAAAATGATTATTACGAAAATGAGTTCTGTTGTAGCATATTGAATGAATAAATAAATAAATAATGGATCACTTTAAAGATTTTTTCATTTCTCGAGAATTCAATACTGTAGAATGTAGGTAAATTCAAAGAAGTTCAAATAAACTATAGGTATGCATTTTACCTAAGAGTTTCATTTCAGACTCTACCGAAGAGAGCTTAAAAAGATAATTTTATTTTTAGTTCAGATAATTATATTTTAGAAAATTATATCTTAGAAAAGTTACGCGTGAAGTGTTTACACTTATTAAAAAATTTGTTCTTTAATAATTGTTAAATGATAAGAAATGAAACAATTTTTTAATCGTCTTATTCTACTGAATTCATTCTAGAAGAAGTCACTTGAATTCAGCATTGATTTTATAAAATTAATTCTTCAATTCAATTAACCAAACGATTGAACATGTTAAATCTTTCAAGAACAAAAATCCTCATTTCGAATAAGTCATCTTTTTTTCATTCGTAGCAGGGCCTAAAATGTTTCAAATTTTGGACTACACACCTTTTGTATGTCGATCCCCTCCCCACACTTGCAAAAAGAAAGAATTTTTTTTTCAACTGTATCAATAACAGACTTCACAGGCCAAAATGCTCTAAAAATAAAAAAAAAGAAGAAGATTTTTTCACGAAAATAGGGGAACAAATTTTTTAAATAAAATAAGAGTGGGTGCTGTATTGAATTCAATTTGAAGCGCTTCAAAGTCCTAACATTCCAGTTAAAAAGATTGTATTTGCAATAAAATAGAAGAATTCTTAACCAAATAGTTAAATTTTCAACCAAAAAGTATGAATTCTCAACGAACTATGTAATAGTTGATATTCCAACCCAAAAAGATTTTAGTTTTAAATAAAAAATAGTTGAATTGAACTATAAAAAACGCATTTTCAAAAAAATCAGGGTTGCTACAAGACCTGAAAAACCTGAAAGACCTGGAAAAGTCACGGAATTGTGAAAAAGTTCTGGAAAAGTAATGGAAATTTAGAAAAGTTACTGGAATTTTTTTAGCCGCGCCTATTTCAAAGTCTTAACAATTATTTAGTACTTTACGACGAATTTTTTATTTCTAAATTCATACAAAGCTTTAAAATCATTGAGATACTCGTATTTGACAAATCTTTAAAGTCCTTATGAAATCTTTAAAACACTTGTGAAATCTTTGAAATCTTTCGGAATCTTTGAAGTCTTTGTCAAATCTTTGAAACCTTCGTAAAACAATTTGAAATATTTTGAAATCTTTTGGAATCTTTGAAACTTTTGTGAAGTCTTTAAAATCCTTGTGAAATCTTTCAAAATTACCGAACACTTTGTGAAATATTTTGAATACGAAATTCTTGGAAATTAAAAAAAAAACGAACTATCAAAATATTGAAAATCTTTTGAAATTTTTCGAAATCTTTTGAAATCCTTAAAATCATTGAAGTCTTCGTGAAACCTTCGTGAAAGAATTTTAAATATTTTGAAATCCTTTGGAATCTTCGAAGTTTTTGTGATATCTTAAAAATCTTTGTGGAATTTGTAAAAATCTTTGACATGTCTAGAAATTTTTAAAAAAATTTCGAAACCTTTGAGCTCATGGAAATCTTTGTGAAATTTTTGAAGTATTTGCAAAACCATCTGAAATCTTTGAAATCGTTCGAAATCTGCAAAACCTTTGTGAAATATTTTGAATACGAAATTTTTGGAGAAATAAACAAGAACCCAAGGATCAAAATATTAAAAACCTTTTGAAATTTTTTGAAATCTGTAAAATCATTGAAATCTTTGTAAAATCATTGAGATTGTTTGAGTCTTCGTGAAATATTTGAAATCTTTGTGAGATCTGTTGAAATCTTTGGAATCTTTTGGAATACTTGGAAATTTTTTAATATTCTTGAAATCATTGAAATCTTTGTGAAATTTCTGAATTCAAAATATTAAAAATCTTTTGAAGTTTTTTGAAATCTTCTGAAATATTTAAAATTATTGAAATCTTTGAAATTTAATGATATCTATGAAATCAATGAAATCTTTGTGAAATTTTTGAAATTTTTGAAGTCTTTGAAGTATTTGTGAAGTCTTTAAAATCTTTTGATTGAATTAATGTAAGAATAAACGAGAACCCAACGACCAAAATATTGAAAATCTTTTGAAATTTTTTGAAATCTTTAAAATCATTGAAATCTTTGCAAAATCTTTGAAATCGTTTTAGTCTTCCTGAAATCTTTGAAATCTTTGAAACCTTTGGGAAATATTTTTTAATATTTTGAAAACTTTTGGAATCTTTGATGTTTTTGTGAAGCCTTTGAAATCTTTGTGAGATCTTTCAAAATCTTTGGAATCTTTTGAAATTTTTTGAAATTTTTTTATCCTTGAAATTATTGATATCTTTGTGAAATTTCTGAATTTAAAATAATAGAAATCTTTTGAAGTTTTTTGAAATTTTTTGAAATCTTCACAATTATTG
Source organism: Melikaiella ostensackeni (assembly GCA_032362435.1). Taxonomy (NCBI): domain Eukaryota; kingdom Metazoa; phylum Arthropoda; class Insecta; order Hymenoptera; family Cynipidae; genus Melikaiella; species Melikaiella ostensackeni. The sequence continues at coordinate 6,323,214 of JAUMHM010000005.1, forward strand.
AAATCTTTGAAACCTTTGTGAAATATTTTCAAATATTTAAAAATATTTTGAAATCTTTTGGGAAAAAGCTCTTGTGAAATCTTCAAAATATTTGTGAAATCTTTTGAAATCTTTGAAATCTTTTAAAATTTTTGAATTTTTTTGATATCTATGAAATCATGGGAATCTTTGTGGAATTTTTGAAATCTTTGTCAAGCCTTTTAGAATATTAAAAAATACTTTGAAATCGTTTCTAATCTCGGAAGTATTTGTGAAATCTTTGCAATCATTTAAATCTTTGTGAAATCTTTGAAATCTTTGGAACCTTTGTGAAATATTTCGAAATATTTTGAAATCTCTGAAATTATTGAAATCTTTGAAACTTTTGTGAAATATTTTTAAATATTTTAAAATCTTTTGAAATCTTTTGGAAATTGTGAAGTTTTTGTGAAATCTTTGAAATCTTTTGAAATTCTTTGAAATTTTTTGATATCTATGAAATCATTGAAATCTTTGTTAAATTTTTGAAGTCTTTGAAATCTTTGTAAAGCCCTTTGAAATATTTTGAAATATTTTGAAATCGTTCGGAATCTCAGAAGTTTTTGTGAAATTTTTTAAAATCTTTGATATGTTTTGAAATTTTTTGAAATCTCTAAAATCATGAAAGTCTTTGAAATCATTCGAGTCTTTGTGAAATCTTTGAAGTCTTTGAGACCCTTGGGGAAATATTTTGAAATATTATGAAATCGTTTGAAATCTTTGGAGTGTTTGTGAAGTCTTTAAAATCTTTGTGAAATATATGAAATCTTTTAAAATTTTTTAAAATTTTTTGATGTCTTTGAAATCATTGAAATGTTTGTGAAATTTCTGAATTCAAAATATTAAAAATCTGTTGAAGATTTCTGAAATCTTCTGCATTCTTACAAATTATTGAATTCTTTGAACTCTTTGTGAAATCTTTAAAATATTTAGAATGTTTGTGAAATCTTTTGAAATCTATGAAACCTTTGTGAAATATTTAAAAATATTCTGCATACGGAATTCATGAAAGTTGGAAAAAGAAAGAATCCAAGGTCGAATATTAAAAATATTTCGATATTTTTGATTGCTTCAAAATGATTCTAATCAATTATGATTGTTTATCATGTACAATTGTTTGTGAATCGGTTTGTGATCAGTAGACTGTGTTGAAATATTATTTTATTAACTGGTTTTTTTGGAAATATAGACATGGAATTTTTTCTAGAATCGAGCTGTAAAAGTTGGAAAAGTTATGGAATTTTGAAACCAGTCTTCGGTAGCAACCCTGAAAATAGCTGAATCCTCAAACAGTATAGATTATTGATTTTCAACCAAAATTTGCATTTTTTAATAAATAATATGAAATTTCTACCAAAATAGGTGAATTTTTAAACCAAAAAGACGAATTTTTAACCCGAAAGATTTTTTAGTCAAGAAAGAATAAAATTTGAACCAAGTTGTTAAATTTTCAAGCCAAAAAGACGATTTTTGTACAAAACAGTTGAATTAGTTTCTGATAATTCAGTTTGTATCTAAGTGGAAAAACGAGAAATAGGAGAAAGGACGGGAATGGGAGAAAGACTGTGAAGCCTACGATGAAAAAAGGAATTTGGATCATTTATAGACTAAAGAATAACAGTGTAAATAAAAAATTCAAGTTTATTCTTAATGCTTTGAGGATATTAGGTTAGGAAACTGGAATTTCTGCTTAGAAAATACGGTTAATTATTCACTGCCCACTTTTTTATTTCGGACTGCACACTTTTAAATTCGAACTACGCAAAGTGTGTTGGAATACGCAACATTTTAGGCCCTGCTTTCTGAAACTTGGAATAAGTGATTTTTTTTAATCGACATTGATCCATTTTCTTCATTTTAAGTAACAGGTAATGTGCAAGAAATTTCAAAACGCTTGCCATAAAGGAATAAATAAAATAAATACAAAAAAAGAGGATTAACTGTTAGAAAGTGTTCATCTCTGATTAATTTGAAACTCTTTACAGTATTTTGATGCCTTGATTACGAAAATGAACATAAAATTACCCGCAAATGTTGTTTTCAAGGCCGAAAACTTGATAAAACTAGAAAAATTACAAGTTTTTTCAGTTTATTTCAGTGAATACTATAAATTCACATAAACCTTCGAATAAAAATTGTAGATCTTTTAAAAATACATTTCTTATGTTATGTACATTTTTACTCTATGACTGATAGTTTTCGAGAAATTTGACAATAAATAGTAAAAATCACAGAAATATTGAACAGTGGTTAGCGGTGTGACCTAAAATATTTCTATGACCAATCACAGGGGTGCTTCCACTCCCTCTCACGAGACATTAAAAAGGGAGACGGGTGTGACTTATATTATTTCTGTGACCAGTCACGTGGGTGCCCTCTCACCCCCAAGAGACATTGGAAATGGGTAGGAGTATGACTTGAATGATTTATGTTACCAATCATAGGGGTGTTTTCCCAAACCCCACAAGACATTGGGAAGGGGGAAAGGTGTGACTTTGATTATTTATGTGACTAGTCACAGGACCGACTTTCATATAAGAAACATTGGGAAGGGTTGTGGTGTGACTTGAATTATTTATGTGATAAGTCACATGAGTGTCTCCTCCCAAAGATATTGGAAAGAGGTAGGAGTAGCAAGACATTGGAAAGGGGTGGGGATGTGACTTAAATTATTTTTGGGACCAGACACATGGGTGCCTCCCACCTGTGAGATATTGGTAAGGGTTAGGGGGATGACTTACATTATTTATGTGATCAGTCACAGAAGTGTCTCTTCCCAGAGACATTGGAAAGGGGTAAGAGTAGCGAGACATTGAAAAGGGTTAGGGGCGTGACTCAAATTATTTATGTCATCAGTCACAGGGGTGCCTCCTCCAAGACATTGGAGAGGGGTAGGGGTGTGACTCAAATTATTTATGCGACCAGTCATTTGGGTGCCTTCTCCTTACGAAACATTGGAAACGGTTAGTGGCGTGACTTAAATTATTTTTGTGACCAGTCACGGGGGTTTCTTCTACCCAAGTTGTTGGAAAGGGGTAATGGTAGCTAGAAATTGGAAGGCGGTGGGGTGTGACTTAATTCATTCCTGTGACTAATCACATGAGTTCCACAAATTCCATTTCCAGGAATTTTACACTTCCTGCAAACATTTTGCTCCTTTTCTCGAAAAATAATGATTCTTTAAAAAAATGTACCTGACATAAGAGATGCATTCTCGAAAAAAGGAGATCTTTTACTTGAAGCTTTTTTGTACATTTTTATTTTTATTGAAATAAACAGAAAATGCATGACATTTTTATAGTTTGCTCAAGTTTTGACCCCAAAAGCGACAGTTGTGAGAACTTTCAATATTATATTCGTAATCAGCGCGTCAAAATGTATGCATATAGAAAGTTTCAAATTAATCAGAGATAAGCGGTTATCGAAAGTGCACCATGAAAAGAAACCTATTCTAGGATAAAATTTTTTTGCGTTATATTATAACAATCTTTTAGAAAGGGCGCCTCTGCGTCAGTGGTATCTTTTTTTTATCGTAATAAGAATTTTTTACAAGATTTGTTATCACTGAGTGATCACTTTGGTCCTCGATAAACATTAACTTTCCCTTAGCAGAAGCAGCAATAAGAAAGCTTTTGTGAGAAAAGTGTTGACGATCGATTGATCGCGATTGGTAGCAGCAATCGATTTTGTTGGTGGATTGCGAGCTTGGTCGTTCATCACGTCACTAGATATAGCGGCACTATTCGGTTCCGCGGAAGGACAGCTGATTGGGGCAATCGTGTCGTTCAAAGTGGATTCTCTGGAACAGCGACTAGCATGATGGTCTAGGCATGCAGCATAGGAGATAGCGTGTGGAATGTAACTCTGATCCACACTGCCGGAAAATAAGACCGTTGCCAGAGGACCAATTGCGAAAATTGGTACATCCTCTCCACCATGGGTTGCCCAAGTCCTCGGGACACCAGCCGTCTGAAATTTCGAAAATAACTTATATGTACTTAATATGGAGGTTGTTGGTGATGATGTTGTCATGCGTCTGAAGTATCTATAAAATGCACTCATCTTGCGTTACTGTGCCGGCCTCGGGTCTACTACTGTGCCGACCAGACCCGAGGCCGAGACACTATTCAAATCTAAAGTCGGGGCCAAATATCGAGGCCCCTCACTTCTTTTGATTGCGACTCGCACGAAAAAGATCTTTGAAATGTCTTGAAGAATTGTCTGAAAGCTGAAAGTCTTCCGATTTCAGCGATATGTTCATTTTTATCCTAAATTTTTTTTTCAATAGTTAGAGGGCCATTTTTTAAATAATATTCTGTGTAATACCTATTTTTTAAATAAAATTCTGTGTAACACCTATTTTTTAAAGAAATATCTGGTTTTCCAATACATTTCATTTCCTAAGCATCCCACGTGAAGGTTACTAGTATATTACTACACAGAGACATAATTTTGCACTAGCTTTAATAGCACCGTAATTATGGCCCTCTGAATATGACCCTTCTTACGAAATTCTGTTTAATAGCAATTTTTCAAATAAAATTTTTTTTTTGCAAAATAACTCATTTTCTGCCCATTGCACTTGAATATTGTCTGTAAATTCATTGAAGGAGACTCAATTTTGAGTAGGTGTAAAAGAATATTGCACTAGATTTAATAGCGCCGAAATTATAGCCTTCTGCATATGACTATTTTTTAAATAAATTTCTGCGTATCATCTATTTTTCAAACAAATTTGTGGTTTCCCAATACATCTCATTTCCTGAGCATCCCACGTGAAGGTTACTAGTATATTACTAAACAGAGACTCAATTTTGCACTAGCTTTAATAGCACCGTAATTATGGCCTTCTGAATATGACCCTTCTTACGAAATTCTGTTTAATAGCAATTTTACAAATAAAATTTCTCTTTTTGCAAAATAACTCATTTCCCGAGCATTGCACGTGAAAATTGTTTGTAAATTCATCAAAGGAGACTCAATCTTGAGTAAATGAAAATAAAATTTTGCTCTAGCTCTAACAAGAGATGCATAAATAATGAGCTATTTGACAAAAACTAGAGTTTTTTGATAGTTTTTTCTTTGTTTAAATTATTCACTCACAATCGATGTCCGAGGGTCATAACTCCGAAAATTATGGAGACAGATCATTCAAATTTTTTTCGTTTTGGGCTCAAAATGATCGTGGAACATCCCAGAAGTATAATAAGAACAAAACTTTGAAATGCAAGCCCTTTTAGATTCGAGTCAGCTGAGATTCTTCGTGATCTTTGATAGTAGTTAACTTGAACTAAAATCTTACATAAATCAAAGATCTCATTTGACCGAATCCATTTCATATCAGGCAGGTAGTTCTCTTCAAAACATAGAATCTTTTGGCGACAAAAAATGTTGTTTTTCGAAGGAAATTAGGCGTCAAGCTTTTTTGCGATTTGAAAAAATAAAATGTCTAAAAAGTTATGTGTATTTGAATATGAAAGTTTTTTTTAAAAAAAAAAATATATAAATGAATGAATGAAAAACCAATTCTTTTTTTATACCTCTAAAACTTCTGACTTTATCGATGTGACCACGAGAATTTTTTATCGAAGAACTAATTTTTCGCATTTTTATTAAAATAACGAAAGATTCTAGAAAATACTGAGAAAAAAGTTTGCTTAATTGAAAAAGTTACACAAAAATTGCCTTTCACTCTTTTATGATATCTTTCATCCTTCTTTTGACAAACTTTAAAATTAAAAGAGTACTTCAAAATTCTCAAATCGGAAAAATACATATCGTCTAATTTCCTCTGAAAAATCACATATTTTGTCGCTAAGAGATTCTAGGACTTGAAGTGTACCTACCTGTCTGACCTATCTGTCTGATCTGAAGGAACAGAAGTTATGTAAACCCCAATGGAAAATATTATGAATAAAGAAGAAGAAGAAGAATGAAAGTGGCCAGACATATCGGCCAAGGGCGTGACCCCAAAGCCCTCTCCGTATGGAGAGGGCTTTGGGGTCACTCATAGGCTTACCAGGAAACGCAACGGGATTACTCAAGTGTCAGAAGCTCTTTCGGCCTCAACAATAACAATAATAATAATGTAAAGAACCAACATCAATCCATATTCGTCCTACTATAGATAGATATCAAATATATTAGAAAGTCGGTTTTCTGGACAATACTGGAATAAACTTTTCGAATATATTTGTTTTTCATACTGATAAGTCAAATACTAGAATCCTGTCGATAATTTAAAATAATCCACACCCAGAGGACACTTTTATTCTTCCTGTCTTTGACAGATTTAGCAATTTGGAAGAATATCGCAAAGAAAGCCCTTAGAGAGATGATGGACGGGATTTAACCTAGCCGTGGGCTTTCAGATGGAGTTATATTGAAGTGAGAGAATATATAAAGGAGTGAGAGGGACAGTTATTTACGCCCTGAACTCGTCTCTTGAAAACGCTTTCGAAACTTCTACCGAGCTCGAAGCTTTGCGGCGACTTTCAGAAAGGGTGAGTAATATTCAGTAATCCTGTGAAAAATTGCTTTTCCGATGTCTTCTTCTTCAGAAAGTCCCTTTCCGTAGTAAATGAAGACGAAGGAAAACCATGAAAAGCGCCTAAAGGCTAGCACCTTTCATTGACTCACTTTTATTTTTTTAACTCCCTTTTACATATAATCAATTAAATAGAAGGTAAACCCACATTGTTACTCCCAGAGATGGGTAAGTTACTTTTCAAAATAAACTAGTTACCGTTACCGTTACATCACGAAAAAAGTACTTGTTATCGTTATCGTTATCAATTCAAAATGTAACTTTTCCTTAGTTGCATTTCTCTAAAAAGAAACTATCGCTACTTTTCTAGTTACTTCTGTATTTTAGAAATATATATCCAAATTTAATTTTTAAAAAACTTCATTCATAACTTTCGAGTGATAGTTGTTACACTTTTTAATGAAAGTTGTAGGTAGGTCATGACCCGCATAATATTTCTAAAACAAAGAATGTTTTAGAAAATTTTGAATTTCAGTGTGGAAGAAAAATCTCAGCTTTTCTATTCTGGACTATAAATCTCTTTGGTGCTGAAAATTAATTATTTCTTTCTAAAAGTGTTTCTTTAGATTTACCTACTTACGAATTCCACTTCTAGAAGATTTACAATATTCTTAGACCAACAGAAAAATTTTCTAGAAGACGTTGAATTTTCAACTAAAAAGGATAAATTTTCAACCACAACAGACATATCTTCAACAAAATACATGAAGTTTTGAATAAAAATGAAAAATATCTAACCAAATAGTTGAATTTTTAGTTAAATAATATAAATCTTGAACCAAAAATGGAATGGTTAAATTTTAAGTTAAAAAAATGAATGTTTAACCAAAAAAAAAATGTTAACGAAATATTTAGCTTTCCAGCAAAAGCGATGAATTTTTAACTAAACTTATGAATCTTCAAACAAAAAAAATTTTCAACAAAGTAGTTCAATTTTCAACCAAAAAAAGATGAATTATCAATGAAAAAGGTAACGAAGTACATACATTTTTTTGGAATTGAAAAAAATAATTTTGAACAAAAAGAGATCAATTCTTAACAAAAAATGTAATAGTTGATATTTCAACCAAAAAATATTTTTATTTTAAATCAAAAACAGTTACACCCAGCCAAAAAACCATTTCTCAACAAAATAGTTGAATTTGCAGTCAAGGCAGAAAAAAAGTTAATCAGGTTGTCGAAGTTTCAAGCCAAAAAGGTGAATTTCTAACAAAAAAGTTGATTTTCAACAAAATAGTTAAATTTGAAAGCAAAGAGATACATTTCCAACCAAGAACATAATTTTTTACCCAAAAAAGACGAATTTTAAACGATATACATGAATTTTTAACTAAAAAAGATCAATTTCCAACCAAAAATAGTATAGTTAAATTTTTTATTGAAAAAATTCATTTTTAACGGAAAAAAATGAATCCTCAACGAAAAATGTAATAATTGATATTTCAACCAAAAAACAGTTTAATTTTAAATCAAAAACAGTTATATTCAACCAAAAAATAAAAATTTCATCGAAATAGTTGGATTTTTAGTCAAGAGCGAAATAAAATCAACCAGATTGTTGAAATTTCAAACCAAAAAGGTAAGTTTAAAACAAAAAAGTTGATTTCTAATCAAATAATAAAATTTTTATCCAAAAAAATGACTTCTAAATGTAAAATGTATTAGATGAAGCTTCAACCAAAAGAGACGCATTTTCAACAAGATTGTTTGATTTGAAACCGAAGAGATGAATTTTTAAGAAGCTGCATGAAGTTTCAGCTACAAAAGATCAATTTTTAACCCAGAAGATTAATTTTTTACCAAAAAAAAACGAATTTCAATCAACATATATCAACATATATGAATTTTCAACTGAAAAAAGATTAATTTTCAACCACAAATGTCATAGTTAAATTGTCAATTGGAAAAATTGATTTTCAACGCAAAAAGATGAATCCTCAACTGGAAATATGACAGTTCATATTTTTCGACAAAAAAATAGCTTTAAATTAAAAACAATTCAATTCAACCAAAAAACTCTTTTTCAACAAAGAAGTTGAATTTTCAAACTAATCAAATGATTTTCCTTCAAAATCGTTTAATTTCGAACAAAATAATAAAATTTTTAGCCAAATAATAAAATTCTTAACCAAAAAGATGATTTCCAAATTAAAAATGTAATAGATAAAATTTCAACCAAAAAAGACGAATTTTCAACAAGATTGTTTAATTTGAAACCAAGGAGATGAATTTTTAACAAGATGCATGAATTTTTAGCTACAAAAGATCAATTTTCAACCAAGAAGATACATTTTTTACCAAAAAAGACGAATTTTAGTCCAAATACATATATGAATTTTCAACTAAAAAAGATCAATTTTCATCCAAAAATGTCACAGTTAAATTTTCAACTGGAAAAATTAATTTTCAACGAAAAAATATGAATCCTCAACTGAAAGAGTGACAGCTCATGTATTTCAACAACAAAAATTTAGTTTAAAATTAAAAAAAAATTCAATTCAACCAACAAACTAATTTTGAACAAAACAGTTGAATTTTTAACCGAATGAAATGATTTGTCTTCAAAATCGTTTAATTTCGAACAAAATAATTAAACTTTCAACCACATAATAACATTTTTAACCAAAAAGATGATTTCTACATGAAAATTTTATTAGATCAAATTTCAGCCAAAAAAGACGAATTTTCAACAAGATTGTTCAATTTAAAACCGAAGAGATGAATTTTTAAGAAGACGCATGAATTTTCAGCTACAAAAAATCAATTTTCAACCAAGAAGATTAATTTTTTTACGAAAAAAGACGAATTTTGGTCAAAATACATAAATATATATTTTCAACTAAAAAAGATCAATTTTCAACCAAAAATGTCATAGTTGAATTTTCAATTGGAAAAATTAATTTTCAACGCAAAAAGATGAATCTTCAGCTGGAAATATGACAGCTCATATATTTCAACAAAAAAATTCAGCTTTTAATTAAAAACAATTTAATTTAAGCAAAAAACTCATTTTCAACAAAGCAGTTGAATTTTCAAACGAATGAAATAATTTTCTTTCCAAATCGTTCAATTTCGAAAAAATAATGAAATTTGCAACCAAATAATAAAATTTTTAACCAGAGAGATGATTTCTAAATGAAAAATGTAATAGATGAAATTTCAACCAAAAAAGACGAATTTTCAATAAGATTGTTCAATTTGAAACCGAAGAGATGAATTTTGAACAAGATACATGAATTTTCAGCTACAAAAGATTTATTTTCAAACAAGAAGATTAATTTTTTACTAAAAAAGACGAATTTTAATCAAAATGCATATATGAATTTTCAACTGAAAAAGATCAATTTTCAATTAAAAATGTCATAGTTAAATTTCCAACTGTAAAAATTAATTTTCAATGTAAAAAGATGAACCCTCAACTGGAAGAGTCACAAAATCGTTCAATTTCGAACAAAATAATTAAGTTTTTGACCAAGTGATAAAATTTTAAACTAAAAACATGATTTCTTAATAAAAAAGGAAATAGATCAAATTTCAAACAAAAAAGACGAATTTTCAACAAGATTGTTTAATTTGAAACCAAAGAGATGAATTTTTGACAAGATGCATGAATTTCCAGCTACAAAAGATCAATTTTAAACCAAAAATGTCATACTTAGATTTTCAATTGAAAAAATTAATTTTCAACGAGAAGAGATAAATCTTCAACTGGAAGTGTGAGAGCTCATATATTTCAACAAAAAAGTTCAGTTTTGAATTAAAAACAACTCAATTCTACCAAAAAAATAATTTTCAACAAAACAGTTGAATTTTCAGCCGAATGAAATGATTTTTTATCAAAATCGTTCAATTTCGAACAAAATGATTAAAGTTTTAATCAAATAATAAAATTTTTAACCAAAAGTATGATTTCTAAATGAAAAATGTAATAGATGAAATTTCAACCAAAAACGACGAATTTTCAACAAGATTGTTTGATTTCAAACCAAAGAGATGAATTTTTGACAAGATGCATGAATTTCCAGCTACAACAGATCAATTTTCAACCAAGAAGATTCATTTTTACCAAAAAAAAGACGAATTTTAATCAAAATACATATATGAATTTTCAACTAAAAAGGATCAATTTTCAACCAAAAATGTCATAGTTAAATTTTCAATTGAAAAAATTAACTTTCAACGAAAAAAGATAAATCCTCAACTGGAAGTGCGGCAGCTCATATATTTCAACAAAAAAAATTAGTTTTAAATCAAAAACAATTTAATTCAACCAAAAAACTCATTTTCAACAAAATACTTGAATTTTCAAACGAATGAAATGATTCTTCTTTAAAATCGTTCAATTTCGAAGAAAATGATTGAATTTTCAACCAAATACTGAAATTTTTAACCAAAAAAGATGAATTTTCAACCAAAATAATAAGTAAAATAACTGGAATAGTTAAATTTCCGGTTTAAGAAATTCATTATCAACCATAGCGAAATAAATATTTCACTCTGAAATAATTTTTTATTTCTTTCTAAGTAATTTTATAGGTCTTGAAAAATTTTGAATCCCAGGTTGTGTAAAAATGTCAATTTTCCTATATTGGGCTATACTATAAATCTCTATGGCTATCTGTCGCTACAATTTGATTAGTGAAAATGAGAAAATAGTTGAAAAAGCGGTAGAACTAATTGATTATCGTAAAAAAGACTTGTAAGCCATATTTCAAATGTAACTAAAAAAGTAACGATTTTTATAGTTACTGTTACAGGAAATAATGTAATTACTTCCCGATTCGTTGCTTACTTACAAATGTAATTTCGTTACCACTATCGTTACCAAAAAAAAGTTACTAGTTACAGGAACTAGTTGAAAGGAACTAGTTACTTCCCATCATTGGTTCTTATTATGCTTATTTGAGTTTCAGAATGATAATCTCTTTATTTGAATGTTTTCGGAGTGATTTTTAATAATTATTTAAACAAAAAACCAGTATCTATTGTTTCATATCTTGCATTGAACCTTCAATAATCAATCTTTGTTCTCGAAGATGGGTCCATAGGGAATTGAATTAATCAATTTTGTCATTGATCAGAAAACTTTTTTATCGACGGATATAATACGGAATGGCTAGGAAGAATTAAGTGACCACCCTACATATTTCGTAAAGAGTATGGAATGAGGAAATACAAGAAGGAAGGAATAATTCTTAATAAAATAATAATAGACTAAAGAGCCAGTTTTATTTCATTCAGAACTTTTTGTTTTCAGAGTATATTTTTAATAATTGATAACAGAAAAATCTATTTAAAAAAATAAATATTGTTAAACTTGGTCGTTTGTATGAAGAAAAATAATGTGGGTTTGACCGGGGCAAAGTTGACCACCGCACAATGCGTGAAATCAGGAATTTACAGTTCAACAACGTCTACAGCCTTTAGTTTTTATCCGGTTTACAATTTTTTTCAATCGAAAAAAATGAAACTTCTCAGAGATCGGTGGATCGAGATTTTTCAATTTAGCTTTGTTTGTATTTATTTATTTATTTAACGCAAAAAAGTGGTGAAATTGGTAATTTGGCAGTTTTTTTCTTTGCTTTTCTGGAGAAATTCTCGCGCATAATTTTGGTTTTCAATGCAAGTCCACCTCAAAATGCGTTACCGGAGAGGCTTAATTACAAAATATTGATGAGGATTAACAATTGTCATTTTATATAAACAAATTGGAGAAACAAATTGAAATTTTTTGCATTTTCGCGCAAAATCTTTGGGTTTTTAACGCAATTCCGCCTCGAATTGCGTTACCTGAGAGGCTCGACTACAAAACATTGTTGACTATTACCAATAGACATTGTTACAAACAAATTTCATAAACCATTTGTTGGAAGAATAATTTAAAAGTACATAGAATCTCATGAACTACAAGAAGAAAGAAAAAGAATGAACGAGGATTTGGGACACAAATTACATACAAAACATGTCGAAAATTTGTTTCTGTTTATTCAGTTCGTTTATGCAAATAGAGAAGTTCTATTTAGGATGAATTTTTGACTTTCTCGAGTCATTTCAAAGTGAATAAGTTGCAAAAAGAATATTTTTCTCACACTAAAATGCCAAAAATAACCTTTAGTTAAATGAATTTGTTTATAAAAATGGAGGATTTTAATTCTGGACTGAGATTGGTAGTTTACCATATTTCTTGAGGTGAATCTGAGCAGTTTTGTTGAAAAACAATTTTTTTTTTAAATCAGAAATGTCAAACTTTTATTTTTGTTAACGAAATTTGTTCATAAAAATGAAAATTGTTAATAGTCAATAATGTTTAGTAGTTGAAACTCTCCGGGAACGCATATTGAGGTAAAATTGCGTAAAAAATTCAATGATTCTGCGCAAAAATGTCAAAATTTTCCTCTTTTTAATACAATTTGTTTATAAAAATAATGCTTATCACATCTTTGAAAATATTTCTGAGAATGTGAAACATGTAGAAACATTTGAAACAATTAAACTGAAAATAAAACGTCACATTTACAGAAAAAAGCGAATATATGCATTTTTTATAATAATTGCTTATAACAATAATAATTTTATACATTATATATATATGTATATATATATATTCACAATTCTCTGTTGGGCTAGAGATGAACTATAGCAATTTTAGTAAAAAATAACATTTTTTCGATTTTTAAGCTACTCCGTTGTCAAACTGTTCACTTAATTGTTCTGTTAACAATTAAGTTAAGTTTTTCATAAATTATTCCTATACTGTTACTACCTCCGCATGGACTTGAGATGTTTTCTGATATTTGGCAGTCGCTCCTGAAAAGCAAAGAAAAAAACTGCAAAATTGCCCACTTTGCCACACTTTGCGTTCAATAAATAAATACAAACGATGCTAAATTAAAAAATCGCACTTCACGGATCTCTCCAAAATCTAAGAATTTTTAATTTTAAAAAAAGTGTAAATCGGATGTAAACTGAAGGCTGCAGACTTTTTTGAACAGTAAGTTCCTGATTCCAACCACTGCATGATGGTCAACTTTGCCCCGGTCTACCCCACACTATTCTTCTTTTTGCAAGTAACTAAGTTTTGATTTTTTCTATTGTATTTCTATTGTCCACATTTCAAAATATACGTCAAAAACAAAAAGTTCCAAGTGAAATAAATTTGGGCCTTTATTCTTATCTTATTAGGAACTATTTCTTTCTTTTTACGAAATATGTAGGGTGGCCTTCTGATTCTCCCTGGCCATTCCGTATCATTTCAGCCTATAAAAAAGTTTTCTGATCAGTGACGAAATTAATTTATTGAATTCCCTACAGACCCATCCTCGAGAAAAAAGGTTGATTATAATCAATATAATATTCATATATATAATAATATAATAATTATAATCATGATGATAATTATTATGCAAATTATTTGTATTCCGTGAATGCCCTTGCATTGACTTAAGACGTTTTTTGATATTTGGTAGTCGCTTCTGAACAGCAAAAAAAGCAAAATTGCCCCTTTCGTCACGCTTTGCGTTAAATGAATAAATAAATATAAACAAGGCTGTACTAATGAATTTCGTTGCACAGATCACTTTCACATTTAATTATCTTAAATTTTAAGAAAATCGTGAGTCGGATGAAATATTTGAAGGCTGCAGATTTTTTTGAACAGTGAATTTCTAATTTCAACCACTGTGCATCAGAATAAAGTTGTGATTAATAATATTAAAAATGAATGAAAAGCAATTTTGAGCAGAATATTTTGTAGCACAAATAAGTGAGGGTCACAATTATTATCTTCGGATTCGAGTGGGGGATAGAGTTCCCCAAAAAATTTAGACTTTTGAATGTTGCAAACGCTGCCTCCTATATTTCTTTTTCTTGGTGCAAAAATACTGCTATAAATTATCTTTTATCAAAAAAAAAAGTTTAGAGTTTTCGCTTGGCCGTTTTAGGTCCGAAAATGAATTTTCATAGTTTTCGATTTTAAGAGAATACAAATTTAAGACTAAAAAATTATTTCAACACTAGAAAGTATTTGTATTTGTCGAGGAATTAGCCCTAAATTTCAAATTGAAAAAAACTTTCTTTTGAAGATATTATCTGGCTTAGAATTCGAAAAATTGTATTGGTCTGATATGGCCCCTTAACACTTTTTTATGGAATAATATGCACAGGATTTCTTCGGAAATATAAAGAAAATATTCACCATAATGAAAAAATAAAAATATTTGTACAGGATGGCAGAAAAAAATCTTGAATTTCGAAAATTCAACAAAATTCAACAATTCAAACCAAAAATACACATTTTCTATTGTTTAAAGATTCCTCTGATACTTCAAAGTGTATTTTTAGTTATAATTTACCTGAAAAGGATCACTTTTTAGTGATTTAAAAAAAATATACATCACTATAGTTACTTTTTTAAATGTAAAGATCACTATTGAATTTAGGTCCATTTCTACTTCTGAATTTTCTTGAATTTTTTGAATTTACCCTGAATTCTTTGGAATTCCTTTGAAATCCACAAAATTCAACGGATTTTTTTTGGATTTTCAATTTTTCAATTCACCCAGAAGACTTTTGAATACACCTTAAATTCTGGCGAATTTGATCAGACTTCTTTTCACTCCTATTTGATTGAATTCAATGGATTTTTTTGGATTTTGAAAATGTTACTAGGAAATTCTCAGGAATTAAAAAACTGAGAATCAAACGACCAAATTAAATTGAAATAAATTAAAATAAATCAAATTAAATTAAATTTGAATGTTGGACGTTGAAGAAAATTTTTTATTTGATTTATTCTGAATTTAAGTTTTTAAATTTTGAAAACTTTGTAGCATTCACTTGAATTATTTTAAATTCGCTATAAATTCTCCTAAATTCATCTTGGATTCGTACGAATTTAATCCAATCTATTAAATTCAGATTCATGCCTATTTCTTAATTTTTTAAAATTCTTTCAAATTCTTTTGAATTCTTTGGAATTCTCTTGTTGATTTAGTTCACCTTAAAATCTTGAAAATTTATCTTGAATTCGTATGAATTTTGTCGATTTCCCTTGAATTCTTCCAAATTCACGACAGTCTTACTGATATAAATAAAATATTTTGCATTAAAAAAATTGTTTTTTAATTCATTCGAGTTCATTTAGAATTCACCCTCAATTCTTATTAATTCATCCTGGATGCATTTATGTTCTTTCGAATTTAATAGATTTCAGTGAATTTTTTTCATTTTTTTTTTAATTCACCTGAATTCCTTTGAATTTTTCTCAATTCACTCCAAACATAATGAATTCAATTAATTTTTTTAACAATTTCCAGTTGTTTTCAATTGACTTGAATTTTTATGAATTTTATCGAATTCTTCTCATTCACCTCAAATTTCTCTAAATTTCAAGAGAAATATTTTGATTTCTGAAATTTAATTCATTTCGCTCTGAATTCTTATGAATTTATCCTGAATTCCACAAAATTCACCTGGAATTCTTATAAATTTATTCGAATTCTCTCAAACGTTTTCGAATTCAAAAGAACATTACATACTTCACATTTTACATTTCATTATTAATAAAAATTAATCACTGTTGTCCACTTTTTCGGTTCAAATAGGTCACGCTATCACGTTTTTCAAGTAAATTGATATCAAGCCTTATTTTTAGCAAATAAAAATTCAATGAAGTTGGTAAGAATGACTTATGGCAACTTACCAAAACACAGAGTTGAACGAAAATCGACATTAATTAACTAGCTTTCATCCTTTTCAGATAAATTGTGTCTGAAAATACATTTTAAAGTACGACAGGAATCTTGAAACTATAAAAATGTGTATTTCCGATTTCAAGATGTTTCTCTGTCATCCGTCATAAATATTTTTAATTCATTCATTATAGAAAATATTTTTCTATTATCTTAGAAGAAATTCTGTGCATATTATTCCAGGAAAAAAATTTCAATGGGCCATTTTAAACATTATTTGTAATGAAATTTCACATTTTCGTATTCCAATCCCGATAATGTATTTTTTATATAAATTTTTGTTTCATAAATTTTAGGGCTTATTTATAGAAAAATAACAAATAATTTCTAGTGATAAGAGTATTTTTCATCCTTAAATTCATATTTTTTAGAAAAAACAAAAACTAAGAACATTCAATTTCGGACCGAAAACGGCCTAGCCGAACCTCTGAGCAATTCTTTATGAATAGAAGAATTATTATTTTTACTAGATATTTTTTAGCTTATTTTTTCATTTGTTAGCTATTTTTATAGAATTAAAGCTGATTCAATTCCTCATAGACCTCTCAAAGTGGATTTTTATTTGTTTTCACAAAAAGGTGTGTAAAGAAGAAAATTGAAAAAAGGTATTTTTAATAAAATTATTTTTTAAGTTGTATAAAACAGATTGTATAGATCTAGAATCGATGAAAATGAATGAGTATGCACTAGAGGAACATAAATAAATAATTTTATAATAACCTCAAATGTTATAAACAAATTTTATATATCATTACACAAATCTGAGATTTTTGTACAAAAAACCAACTTCCCTCGACTATAATTGTTGCAATTCGATATTTGAGCGTTATCTGGCGAAGAAAAATCTATAACTAAATAACTATATTTTTAGAAATAAATTTTATAAACAAATATTAAGATTCTCTTATTTTCATATAGGAAAAAGAATTCTCTTACCTGAAATTACTGCAACATGTTACAAAAATTTCACCCAGTACTCAGAAATGCTATTAATTAACAATTTATATTGTTATAAATAAATTATATTAACACATAATTATAAGATTTTTTCATAGAAAAAAGTGTATTTTTTCCCTTAAATTATTGCAAAACGTTATGCAAATTTTAATTAATTGTGAAAAATCATTTAAATAAGGAACTGATATTGTTATAAACAAATTATATACATAATTTATTTACAAATTTCTGTAACGTCACTTGTTTGCACAGACAAAGACATCGTTTTTGACTCAAATTATTGCAATTCGTTATATATATGCACATGTTATCTGTAGCTCATCTGTAATTAAATGTTGACTACACATCTTCGTCATGATCGTAATGTTATTCTATACTTTAAATATTTATTTATTCATTTAATAATTTATATCATTTTCCACAACTAGCTAATATTTACATAACGAATTGCAGTAATTTAAGTAAATAAAGCGTTTTTTCCTATGCGAAAATGTTATAATTGATTATTTGTTAATATAATTTATTAAGAACAATATAAATAGTTAATTAATAGCATTTCGCAGCACTCGGTGAAATTTTCATAATGTATTGTAGTAATTTCAAGTAGGAAAAATTTTTCTAGTACGAAAATATCAGATTCTGAATATTTGTTTATAAAATTTGTTCACAACAACATAAATTGTTTATTTACAGATTTTTTGTCGCCAGATAACTCCTAAATATTGATTCGCAACCATTAGAGTCGAGGAACAATTGTTTTTCGTGCACAAATTTCAGATTTGTGGAATTATATAAAAATTTTACATTATTTATTAATGTTTTTCAGTGCATATGTACTTACTTTCATCGATTCCAGGTCTATAGAGCTTTTTTTCACAAGTGAAAAAATGATTTTGTTGAAAATACCTTTCTTTCACATTTTATTTTTACACCCTTTTTTCAAAAACAATAATTAAAAAATCCGCCTCAATATGTCTCTGCAAAATTTAATTAGCTTTATTCATGAAAAAACCGTTCAAGTTAAATGAAAATTGTGACCTGCAGACTGTAACCGCGTCAAATTACAATTAATATTAATAAAACCTGGTATACTTGACATTTAGATATCGCTGAGTATGAATCTTCCACCGCAATTTTGAAATTCAAAATGGCGGCAGTATAAGCGACCAAAGTTGGGTTTTTTCGGTTATTGCGGAAAAATTGAACTTTATATGAATCAAATGTTGGAAGGTGTAAAACATTTTACTTTATGTTTATGATATTGCTGATTATGAATCTGAAGTCAGATTTTGAAAATTCAAAATAGTCGATCCGAAATGGCGCACGAAATACTTGAAATATTTATAAATTTCTGTAAAAATCAGTACCTCGGGATTTTGAGTCTCTGATTACGAGTTTCAAATCAGGTTTTTAACATTCAACATGGCTGCTCAAATATGGCGGATGGAAATCTTGAAAAATTTACAAATGTTTGTAAATATCATTACATCGCTCTTGCTGGATCTCTGATTACGAATCTTAAGTCAGATTTTGAAAATTCAAAATGGCTGATCAAATATGTCGGACAATTCACTTTAAATATTTACAAATTTCTGTAAAAATCAGTACCTCAGAATTGTGGGTCTCTGATTACGAATTTCAAATCAGATTTTCAAAATTCAAGATGGCCTATCAAATATGGCGGAGGAAAATCTTGAAAAATTTATAAATGCTGGAAAGAATCAGTACACCGGAATTTTTTTGGTCTCCAATTACGAATCTTAAATCAGATTTTGAAAATTCAAAATGGCCGATATAATATGGTAAAAAAAATTGAACAATTCACAAATGTTTGTATATATTAGTACTTCGGGATCGTTCGGGTCTCTGACTACGAATCTTAAGTCAGATTCTTAGAATTTAAAATGACTGATACAATATGGTGGACGAAATACTTGAAAATTTTATAAATTTCTGTAAAAAACAGTACTTCCGGATTTTTTGGCTCTCTGACTACGAATTTCAAATCAGAACTTTAAAATTCAAGATGACCGCTTGAATATGGCAGATGGAAATCTTGAAAAATGTATAAAAGTTTGTAAGAATCAGTACATTGGAATTATTTGGGTCTTCGATTACGAATCTTAAGTCAGATTTCGAAAATTCAAAATGGCCGATCCAATATGGTAAACAAAAAATTGAAAAATTCACAAATGTTTGTAAATATCGAGGTCAGTTACACCAGCCCCCCCCCCCAATCATAATTTTAGAATTTCTTCAGCACACTGAATTGCGCCGCAAATGCG